>OU823263.1:4617130-4959630 GCA_917490735.1 Dryobotodes eremita | reverse complement strand
CATCCAGCCATCCATCCATCCATCCATCCATCCATCCATCCATCCAGCCATCCATCCATCCATCCATCCAGCCATCCATCCATCCATCCATCCATCCATCCATCCAGCCATCCATCCAGCCATCCATCCATCCATCCATCCAGCCATCCATCCATCCATCCAGCCTTCCATCCATCCATCCTCACAAACTTTCACATTTATAATATTAGTAAAATAGACTTTGGAAACGCTTAGTGCGTATTGGTGGAATAGCAACTAGGCAGGGATGGTAACTTGCAGTGCGTCTAGATTTACGATGGTAGAAGGGGGCCGGCGGAATGAAGTCGTGGAGTTCTTGGGCACACTCACCGAAGTACAATCTGTAAAAGACCGACAAGCAGGCAACCTTGCGGCGATGAGCCAAGCTGTGAAGCTTGGCATCCACCAGTTCTTGTGAACTTCAGCAGAGTTCACAAGTCCACATTCAAAAATGTTTTTTTTTTTCGACCGCATCACCAAGTGTCGGTTTATAGTTTGGCGTGTGTAACGGCACTATCGGCATAGTCCCCTTCACTGACTAACTTTTGCCATAAGAATCAAAGGGTTCAATACTCGTTTGGAACAAAACAATATTTGCGGCCCACAGATATAAGTTATTTCAGATGTTGTGTTTATTTGTGTCTGTAAGTTTAAAGACACCTTCAATACAAGTATAATTTAGATAATTATCCTAGTATGCCTACATATCAAATCTAGTACCGTATTGATAAAACTACTCAACTTAAAAAAACCCTTTCCACAACATTTCGCATCATTAAAATGTAGCGAATATGTTTAACTTCGCTATTAAAAGTTTTGCTTGACTCAAATATAGGTTAGTGGTTCCGTAGTTAAAGTTGATCGTATGATGGAGTCTATAATACAAGAGGTTGTACGAGTCACGGTACTACTGTAGGTCTTTTTTTTTTTTGGGTTTGAAATCATCAAATGACCTCTCCCGCTCTGGGCGGGGCGTAAGGGCATGTCAGACTCTTACTGACTTAAACCCACCCGTGTTCCTTTAGTTGCCTGTGCGCCAGGGCCACGGTAACTCTTTCGAACAATCCGCGACCCCGGCAGGCGTCGGCACTATCGGACCCCGTCAATGGTACTGACATCTCTTTGAGGCGCGCGTGGAACATGACGCGCTGTCGACCCGGGCCTTGACCTTACCGGACCAGCTGCCCAATGCTCGCCGCCCGCAAGCCCGTGCCTACGGTGGCCGGGAGTCGGCAATCGACTCCCGACGCCCAGGGTGTCTCCTCCTGCGGCGACTAGAGGCGCGAGGGCGCAACGATTGCCACTGCCTCACGCGCTCCGCCTCGTCCTTCGCGAGCATTACTGCTTCGCAGAAGGAGGTGACGGCTTCCCATTCCTTCTCGCTGCGTACCATGGCCTGAACCAGGGCCGGACACGAGAGGTCGCCGCCGCCGATCGCCGCCAACTACTGTACGTCTGGTTCGTCCAGCAGTCAAAAGATCCGGCTGACTCTTATTACCACACCATATAACAAGATTTCAGTCATTGGCGGATATAGAGGGGGGCATGGCCCCCATGCCCTCTTGAATTAATTTGAATTCTTTTACTTTTGACTCAACTTTTCGATTCAATTCAGCCGAAAGGTAATTCTCCACTCTACGGCGCTTAAAAACATGACTGCGTACGCAGACACGAGGAGCGGCTTTGCGGACTTGCACTCCTACACATCCACAGGGATGTCCCACTTGATGTCGATAAAATTATAGATAGGTTTGCCAAAAGCAGCACAAGGCGCGTTAACTTTATTTTGTAAAAAAAACAAGCAAATAAAAACAAAATTTTTTGTTACTTGTGATTTTAACCCTAGCTCCGAACCTTGTCAGAATGGCCCCCCCAAAATGAAATCCTGGATTCGCCCCTGATTTCAGTTTCTTCTTGCCAAAAGTGGTCCATGAAAAGATCATGAGTGCTTATGTAATTAAAGGCACATGAAAAAACCAGCGCGCGTAGCATGACCACCGTATGAACAAAATACAAAATGACAGATAGTATAAATATTTTACGGCGCGATGTCAAATATTAAGAAAAGAAATGTCACTTTGTCGCATATCATGTCAGATATCTTCTATTCTTTCTAAAGTAGAGATAGAAGTTCACGGTACACGTCCTGGTGCCTCTGAAATAACAGAGTTGGGTATCAACTTTAAATCCTTCTCCTTGTTCTTTGCATGTTGAAACAGCTCAGCAGCATTCTTGACTTCGCTTTGTTCCACTAGCGAATGAAACCAGTACGCTAATTGCGTAACACACTTACAATCACAATCCGCGGGTTTTGAAGGATATTCCAAAACCATTACTTCAAAGGTTCGGAAAATTTGTCTGCTCAACAACGTAAACTACGCAGTGAACGTAGCTGAACTGCCAAAATGAAATGCATCGCGGTCAATTGCCATTTTATTTGTGTTACACAATTACCCCGCTGAACTTTTTTCTTTGGGCAACACTGCGTTTTCCCGCTGTTTTTTCCCTGAACTCATAATACTAGTCGCATTCACATTAAATAACCGGAATTTAATATACTTTTGAAGCACAAAAACGATCTTGGATTGTTAAAAGTGTTACTTACAGTTGTGAATCGGAATTTGTCTTCGCCAGTTTTCATTTAGCTACGCTACCGTCAAATAATTTTATTTTTAACAATTCGGCAACGTATGTGTGTAATGACACACATACGTTACCAAATTGTAATTATATAGGTGCTGTAGCAACATAATTAACACAATAAAAGCTGCTGGTTCAATCGAAGTGACCCTTCCTTTGCAAATATACGATATTAAATTTTACCTCAAACGGTTTCTGACTATCAAACCGTAGTGTACATTATGCGTTGTTGTGTTATTTTTAGGCCTTTTTGTAAGAATCTATCGAAGTTAAATAATATATTTGAAGTAAACCCTCCTTTTTATTGGTACGTCCATACCCTCATCCCTGTTGCAAAATACACTAGCAATCGTTAAGGAGTTTAATCAAATTGTGTGTACTGCGAGACTGAATTTAAATTATAAAATAAAAAATAAAAAGATTAATTAATATCAAAATTATAGATACCTAAAACCACTTTGTATTCTTGAAGGTGCATTTTTTCTCGGATCAGTCGCGTTACAGCCGGTCTACCTAAAGTAAGTACACTCAACTCAACTTTTTACAGCCCACACATACACAATAATGTTGACAACATTAGTATTGTCAACATTATTGCGTGTGTGTAAAAAGTAAATAAGTATCTCCTGATAAGTCTGCTCGCCTAGTACCATGCTTCACAGAATTTTAATTTGTTTGACTAATCACAAGCACATCTAGCGTCGAATGTACTTTAGGTATGTAGAACAGCTGTAAAGCGACTGATCCGAGAAAAAATGCACCTTCAAGAATACAATAGGGCCATAAACGGACGTTACGCGTACCGGACATAACGCGACTCCCTCTTAAATAATACAGCTGTTTGCATGGCTTCAAAGGCTTTGATGTTTAGCAAGGTGCGGAAAACAGACTATCCTTCTAAATAATCATTAGATTGTTGACTAAACAAGTACGGTGTAACAGTCAGACCCATTCAAAGCAATTTGTTTATCTCAACCTGTTAAAATTTCTCCATAGTCTGTGACAAGGGTCTTTAAATTTTATCGACGCGACAAGGGGTTACATTTATCTACAATAAATGTCGAAATTTGGGACTCAATAAGACTGTTATTATTTGAAGATGATGGCTGCTAGCGATTGAATATAATAAAGTAAGATTTGTGTCTGACAGAGCGCACTGGGGCGGAGGAAAGCGAATTTGGGACAAGAAGTTGACAATTCATAGGTATTACAGTACCAGACCGATAATAATGAGTTAACGAGTTTTACAAAAAGTTTGGTTTTTAGAGCATCGTCACTCATACGGTCATACCCGTGTGACAGTATCGTAACAGTTACACCCGGGTACCTACAGTGTGTAGATCAAACTACTAAATTGATGTGCATGGACGAAAAAAAAAGTCGGACAGATTCTCGCTAACAAAAACTGTGTCACTCAAGTCTTTTTTTTTTTTTGTTTTGGTATGGAGGCTCGTAGTTTTGACCACTGAGGTTCTGGATACTTAACCGAACTGTCCTGTGGGTGCCTTTAAGATTTTACTCAAAAGAGCCTCCAGCCAGGAGCGGAATTTTTAATACTAAAACTTATATTTAAATGACCGCACGCTAAGGGCACCCCCTGTGGGGTACGGACCTCGGCTTAGGGCGTCACTGAGAGAGGGCAGCGAGTGGGGACAGGCTGGATCGAAAGGTTTATAATTTCATGATTATTATCAGGGGAATTTAAAGCTACAGGCTCAGCTACAGCGCGGGCTGAGGCCTCATCGGACTGGATCACTCAAGTCGGCCAGCTCGCGATACTTATAGGCCGCTGTACGCACACATTCACACATTAGTCGGCCGACGACGCGACGGTCGGCCATTACGCGCGCTAACGGTAATAGTCACACATAAACGGGACATAGGCCCGTATTACAGAACGTCACTCAATACTCAAGCTTACTTAAAACTAGATTCAAGCCATTTGATTGGTTGAAACTAGCTTTAAGTAATGCTTGAGTATTGAGTGACGTTCTGTAATACTGTACTTAGTTTTGTCCTAACGGGAAGCGTAGCGTATGATACTCCCCAACAAGATGTACTGTAAAGGCGGAGTTCCGTCCAACTTTTTTTGTTCATCCATGTTGATGTAAAACTAATCATCTAACCTATAGACCATAATACTGTCTTCGGTGCCAGCTGCGGCCGCGGCTCGCGGTGTCGGCGGACGAGGCGGCTATCTAATTGGATGAGTTACAATTATTTGTACCTAAAAGTATAAGTTAATTGGGAACGCCTTGACAAAGTAGACACTACTACCATACATAACTTTGCCGCTAAGCATCAGCGAGCGTTGCTTTTTGTCGGGTTTGAAGGATATGATTTCCCATAACATTACACGCACATGAGGTACTTCAATTTCATATCTTAAGTTGAGAATACATAGCTTACCCCACGGTCTTGATCAGGTTCGCCAGTTTATTTGACTCCCTTTATGTGTAAATAATTTGAAACCCCAGTTGATTGAAGCCTATGATAAAAACTTGATAATACAAAAATCCCAACTTCAATTGGAAATGTAAAACGACATCAAAAAAGTCTGCTGTAACAGTGTCTCCGAAAAAGCCGATATTGTTAGATCGGAACTTCAAAAATGTCGGCCAAAAATCACTTTTAATTACGAACCGCAACTGTCAAACGTCAGGCGCGAGCCGAACCCGCGGAAGTTGGCGGGAAATTTCAATATTCACTGTTATGTCAACGTAAAGAGTTTCGCTGGATGAGGTTGGTAATATACTTTTGAATTTAATTTTCGAACATCTCCTTCGTGTGACATTGTGTTTTTGAACTGCCAGTATGTTTACTATTTTATTTACATAAAATATTATATACATAAAATAGTTGGCATGCAATTGTTAACATAAAGTGGGCAGTTACTTAGGCAATTATCTTTGTTTTTCTAGGGAAATAGACAATTTTTTAAGCAACCATTTCATTAGTATGATAGACTATGCTACTCGTCAGTAATCTAAAGAGAAGCAAATCAATTTAACAAGGATATATTTTAAGACTCTAATTAAAGTTACTCGGCTCAACACTAAATATGACCAAAATAACGAGGAGGAAAATATACATACTCGCCAATATTAAAAAAAAATATATCGTCAGGAAATTATTTCATTAACACTACACTAATTGAGTAACGCTTTGATAAACGCAATTAGACATAATAACTTTCAACTAACACTCTTTCCATAAAAAACATTCATGAAGTAACTTGGCAAACGTAAACAGTCAAACTTCAGCAATAAATTCAAAAGAAACAATAAAAAGCACATAAAAATCTTTACGATCATTCTTACCCCTTCTAGTAACTCCCAATCCTTGGCGCACTTCAAAAGTGACTTCTAGTGAAAAGCCTTTAAAGTCTCGCTACATTAATTTTATGAATTAAACATTTTTCTAATTTATTTCAATCTTTTTCGTTGAAAACCGTCGGTAGTCGGCTTACAAGGGGGCCTGTAAAAGTTTTGGGCGCGGTTCCTTGGGTTTTCCTTCTTTTGCGGGTCATAAAATTAAGGGCTAAAAGCTTGGATTGGAAATTTGGAATCTATTCAAGTGTAATGGATAGGCTATTAGTGATTTAAACCGTCTGCAAAATGTTGATTGATGTTTGCGGAAGTTGTAATTATGGGTGGCACCCACTCCCAAATCCCATGTTGGTGTTGACGACATAATTATTATTATGCTTGTCGAAAAACAATACGGAAACATAGGTAAGTAATTAATAATACTTCATGCATAAAATATTTAGAAGGAACATATTAAACGTCACTGTTTCATTATTTATAAAAAAGTTGACGAAAAAACAGAGACAGAAAATAATAATAAAAAAAACAATATACGGATATATTTTTAATTAAAATTCCAGCAGTCGTCTCATATGTCCCGATTCTGAAAAATGCTTGTATATAAAAATAACGAATATAGAACGAAATCACAATTACTTTCTCTATAGCAGCAATTTCTACTGAGACCATATTTAATGATATTGGTATAGTTTCTGTTTTCTGTCATGACTTATTGGCAAAAGGCAGTAATTATTATCATTTGATTCGATGCGATTTTTTATTACAAATATGAGATGTTTTTTTTAGAGGAATGGTTCAGAGTTATTTTATTAAATCGGACCATCAAGAGTGATTTTAAATGTCTGCCAACTTTGATTTGAAGCACTTCCTTATCCTCCATTTGTAATTAATTCGATAAAAAAAGTCCTGTTGACTTTCAGAGTGCCTTTTAATGGTATAATTAAAATAAATGATCCTACTTGACTTCATATCGGTACAAACGACCGTAGCACCACTCTCGTATCGACTTAAACGATCGTATTACCACTCTAACATCGGTACAAACGATCGGAGCACCACTCTCATAACGGCACAAACGATCGTAGCACCACTCTCGTATCGACACAAACGATCGTAGCACCACTCTCGTATCGACACAAACGATCGTAGCAGCACTCTTGTATCGGTACAAACGATCGTAGCAGCACTCTTGTATCGGTACAAACGATCGTAGCAGCACTCTTGTATCGGTACAAACGATCGTAGCAGCACTCTTGTATCGGTACAAACGATCGTAGCAGCACTCTTGTATCGGTACAAACGATCGTAGCAGCACTCTTGTATCGGTACAAACGATCATAGCAGCACTCTTGTATCGGTACAAACGATCGTAGCAGCACTCTTGTATCGGTACAAACGATCGTAGCAGCACTCTTGTATCGGTACAAACGATCGTAGCAGCACTCTTGTATCGGTACAAACGATCGTAGCACCACTCTTGTATCAGTACAAACGATCGTAGCAGCACTCTTGTATCGGTACAAACGATCGTAGCAGCACTTTTGTATCGGTACAAACGATCGTAGCAGCACTCTTGTATCGGTACAAACGATCGTAGCAGCACTCTTGTATCGGTACAAACGATCGTAGCAGCACTCTTGTATCGGTACAAACGATCGTAGCAGCACTCTTGTATCGGTACAAACGATCGTAGCAGCACTCTTGTATCGGTACAAACGATCGGAGCACCACTCTCATAACGGCACAAACAATCGTAGCACCACTCTCGTATCGGCACAAATTATTCAGACTATCTTTGTTTTGCAGAAAAGAGCTATTCGATCAATTTATAAATTAAGTCCGAGACAATCTCTCAGAGACAAATTTAAGGAGATTAATGTAATGACTGTGCCTTCTCAATATATTTTTGAAAATCTTTTATATGCCCATAAAAATATAAAATTGTTTAAAAAATACAGTGATATCCATAGTATAAATACTAGGAACAAACACAAATTTGTTGTACCTACAACAAGGCTCAAGAAAATAGGTGGCTCATTCAGATGTCAATGTATACGCTTTTATAATAAACTTCCAAGCCACGTTCAAGATCTAAGCCTTAATAAATTCAAATCATTCATTAAACGTAAGTTGTGCCAGAAAGCCTTTTATACCATTAAAGATTATATTGAGGACAAAAAGGCTTGGGATTGAGTTGCTCCAATTTTTTTGCATACTGAATGTTTTTTTTGTTATTTTTATTTTTGCTATTTTTTTAATTTGTATTTTACATAAACTTTGACATTTGATAATTATTACATATAGAATGACATGACAATTTACTTTCTGAAGTATAACTTTATTATCAAATTATTGTGAATATGAGGACTATGTGCGTCAGTTTTTTTTTTTTTTTTTTTTTTTTTTTCGCTTTCTCAGGTAGTTTCAATGATGATCTGGCAGTTTGAGTGCTTTATGCGGCCTACCCAAATGTCCTTTCTTTGGTATTGTTCGTCTAATGGTTGAGCTCCTTAAGTTCTGAGTTGAGCTTCCCGATTACTGACAAATGCGTGCACTGACTGGACAGGTCCACTCAAATCTGTATGGTTCTTTCCTTAAAAGACCATTTCAGACACCAATCTTACATGGTCCTCAAATGATCTGACCAAGATTATTTCAGGTTTTTTTTATACCTGTTGACATTGATGAATTTTTATAAATATATTGACATGAATATTTACTTTGTAAAATAGTATATTATTTTAATTATTGTGAATGTGAAGACTATGTAGATCATTGTTTTTTTTTTTTTTCTTTCTTGATTAGTTTTAATCAAAGTCTGGCAGTTTGAGTAATTAATACGGCCTACCCAAATGTCCTTTCTTTGGTATTGTTCGTCGAATCGTTGAGCTCCTTAAGTTTTGAGTTGAGCTGCACGATTACTGACAAATGCGTGCACTGACTGGACAGGTCCACTCATTCTGTGTGGTATTTTTTCCTCAAAATTACCATTTCAGACTCAAATCTACACGGTCTTCACATGATCTGACCAAGATTATGTCTGGACTTTAAAAGAGACTGTGACCTCTGAGTTTGTTTCGGCCTTTCTTCTCAGAGTAGTCAGATAGGAAACGCCGACCTCATCTAGTTTTAAAATATGATTGACGTGTAAAAGTGTTTGTACAAACCTACTTACAGAAATAAAATCATTTATCATTTATCATTTATCATATATGAAAATAGTCCTTGCCTTGGTAAAACTATTAGCCAGTCAGTAAGATGACAACGACGAGAGGGATAATTGCTCAGGATGTGCTACGCGTATATTGCTTAAATTAAACAGTCACGAGATTAAATACAATATTACATTTGCGCAAGATTCAAAAACGATTTTCTCTTAAAGTATTTATAGAAATTTGATGGTGTTACATAGCACTTATGTACTTTCGAAAACAAAATTATGAAGTAGGTATTTTCTCAAAGTTGCAATAATTATTTCACGAGAAAGTCGCTGTTGTATTTTGCGATGTGTAAGGTAACTATGCTCGTGACTGTATTCGTGGAGGCTATTTTAATGATAATCCCGAACACCACAATTCTAAGAAGCCTTTGGTAAACACACAGTGAGTAATAAACGTACATTCATCACCACCTATGCTTACTGCATGTTTATATGAGAAAGAAGCATATGCTTTTTAGTAAAACAAAACACAAGCTAATATTATTAATACAACAGCTAAGTAATGGCAACTCCACGCTCGCACGTATAATTTTACGCACGAGAACAAGAGAGAAGCTGGCGACATAACACACGTGTTTGAAGATTGGTAACAACGCCATCTAGTGAGTGTTACAGGTGTATAGCGATATTTGTCGGTGTCGCGGAGTGTCATACATTTATCACTCACGCCGATGTTCTTAGGGTGGCTAGGTTTTCGGAAGGATAAGACTTTTTTTTAAAGATAAATTACTGCAGGCTTTCTGATTCGAATTAGTATCTATTGACAGTTACTTGTAACAAATTTGCCAAAAAGTCGAATTAATTCGAACGAAACTTGAAGGTAACCACGCTAACTCTTGTATTTATGGGGCAATAAAATCAATGTCCCATGCACCAAACTAATTCCTAATTTTATTGAAATCCCACAATGCTATTTCGGTATTCACTCAATACTAGCAGTATACTACAAAAAGGCACAACCATAATCACAAGTAAGAGAATTATTTATAGTTGTGTGTAGTAATTGTTTTGCTTACCAAGTTGCTTATACTTTTAGTTTTATGAACTGTCTTAAGTTTCAAATAAAAGCAAATAGCTGTTTGATGTCCAACTCTGTTTCTTATGCACAACACATTTTATAACTTACAATGAATTAAGTCTTAGGGGTGATTTTTTAGTCTTCAGATAACTTTAAGCTGAGGAATAAGTATAAATTGCGGTTTCACAGTGGTTGGTCTATAGAAAATATTTCAAACCACCAAATGTTCCCAACATATAATATTTACACACAATTAACCCCCGAAGGGTTAAGCAGAGGTGTACCTATAGTACACGCAAATTTCACCCCCCGCCATTATTTAATCTTCAGATAAAAGTTTTCTGAAAATTAAAAAATCAGCCATTAATATCCTAAAGATTTATATGCTACAAGTACGGATAAAAGGAAAAGATCTTAGTGTCCGATGTTTTTCACAAAACGTATGCATTCTACAGCGACGCACAAAAAGCACTTTGTCAGATTGCAAGTTTGACATCTTCGATATGCCGCTGAAAGTTTCCTGTAGTTTACAATGTATCCTGCACACGACGGATTTTAGAGGGCGTCAGACACCTGCCTTTGTATTGGATAGATATAGTTCTTATTCTAAGTAATCAAGTGTTTTAAAACCATTGCAAGAGTGTCCAAAGTTTCTTGCCCGTTCTTCTCCATAGGATCCTATTGTACCACGCTTTGGAATGCGCAACCGGAAGCTTCCTCTTTCTGACTGACGGGGTCCTTGACAGTTCAAAAGTATCAGATTTTTTTTTAATTGAAATAATTGCTTTGAATTTGAGTTTGAATATCCAGCAATATTATTGATGCTTAACGTTAACAGTTTCAGACTCTTCGTCAGATAAAAAAAATTGTTTAACGATCTCTAGATATTTTTTATTTGAATTGCTTCCTTTCTTTCTTTTTAAGAAACCACTGACTTACGAAAGAAAAATATCGTTAAAGGCTTGAATTTCGCAAACGTGGTTCTAAAAATATTCGTTTACTCACCTTTGTTCTAGATATAGTCGACATCGTCATTGCATTATCTCTTTGGACAAAAATTCCCACTAAATTTAAACTTCACTAAGGTTGAAATTATCTAACCGTCACGTAGACAAATAGACCTTGTCGTTTTATGACGTGCAAGTGAGATTCAAACTTAGGGTGATAAAGCAATTACGAGGTCGACTATACAACATGACAGTTACACGCATATATTTCCAAATTACAACACTACCAACGTATGTAGTCCGCCATATTAAATTTAGCGTGACGTCACCTACTCCGTATAATGTCCGGAGTAATTACAAACCGTAATGTCACCTCATTTGCCTAAATCGGTTGGAGCATTTTTAAGCTGTGGGTGACCTACATTGAGGCTAACTTTGCCGAGTTTTGGCTTCACAGCCGTGGGGTAAGAATATAAATTAGTATTAATTTTATAATTATTGGCACGGCTACTGTATAAAGAAGAGTAGTTAGAGGTGCCGTACGGTGGACTGTATAAAACTAGTCCTACTCGACGATTTTTAAAACGCGATTAGATAAACAGTCACTATTAGGAATATTACTGTTTATCCAATCACGTTTTAAAAATCACCTAATAGGAACAGTTTTATTTATTTACCGAGATATTTAATTTTTCCACTACATGTAAAAAACACTTAACCTCTCTCAACCAACTACTTGACCAACTACAACAGCTAGCATGACAATGCAAGTTGAAAACTAAAAAATAACAATGAACTAATTATTTCCAACAACACAAATAAACTCACATTCTTGACACGACTATTAAAAATTAATAACACCAGTTCCCCAGTTCTTCTAACACAATATGGTCACACTACAACAACCCAAGGAGATCACTTTGCTTGATTGTAACTCTGACCTTACATCTTAGAAGCTGGAAGTTGTAGCTTTTATAATACAAACTTTATTACCTTCGGGATTCTTACTGACTGGCTGGATTATAGTTTTAGCTGGCCTTCAAGGCTCCAGACTTGTAGTCTTGCATTCTGCTTGGGAATTTGGGTAATGCAATATTTATGTCCAATGCATCGCACATAACACATGATGAGACGTACGTTTTCTTAATAACTACACCAGCACCCTAATTACGTAACACTCTATCTATCACAATCTGAATCATTTTGAAGCCTTTTGCTAATCCATTGCTTCATTTGTTCAAAAAAATTGTCTGCTCAACAACGTAAATAACGCAATGAATGTTGTTGAACTGTCAAAATGAAACCCATTCCTACTGTTAGTGTGTTACGTAACTACCCCGCAGCTTTTACCCGTGGCTTCGCCCGCGTAAACATCGGAAATTATTCCACTGGAACGTATTATGGTAATAAAAAACATTATATGTCCTAATCCAGGTCATGTTTTACCTGTGTGCCAAGTTTCATGGAAATCCGTTCAGCGTGACAAAGTATCAAGACAGATATAGACAGGGTTACTTTCACATTTCTAATATTACTAAGTATGAATAAACCGCAATGGATATTCTTGAATGTAAATGTGGCTACTACGGAACAAAGAATTTACCCATAATACTCACATTATGCTACAATACAAACTACACTTGCGAGCAAAAGTATGGAATCACTTACTTGGAATTGATTCCTCGCAATCTTGAGTACTTAATAACTGGTTAAGAATAATAAAAATGGTACCATTTTAAAGGTTTAACTGTTAACTTTAAATTGATACCAAATTCATTTAAATCACACCAGTATTCAAAGAGCTATCTCGGGTTGAGTGAAGGAGTTAGGAAAATATAAGGATAATGGAAAAATAATAAATGAAGAAAACAACAAAATTATTCAATAAAAAAAAATTTGGCCTTAAAATTAAGTTTCAATATTTTGTGTTCCCTCCCCTCGCCCTAATAACTGCTCGAAGACGGTTCTTCATTGACCTAATCAGCTTCTGAATCGTTTCTTGCGGGATACCTTCCCACTGCTCTATCAAAGCCGATTTCAGCTCATTCACAAATAAAGGAGCGGGAATTCTGGAACGAACCCTCCTCTCCAGTTCATCCCACACGTGCTCAATGGGATTCAAGTCCGGGCTGAGCGCTAGCCATTCCAATGTGGCTATACCGACTTCTTCGAGGTATTCAGTTGTGGCACGGGAAGTGTGACAACGAGCGTTATCTTGCATAAGAAGGAAGTCATCACCGATATATCCCGCATAAGGAACGACATGTTCCAGCAGAATATCGGAAATGTAGCGGTCTGAAGTTAGACCGCCTCCTCGTCCCCCGCCAGGCACGAAAACAAGCTCCGTCTTACCGTCGAAGGAAATGCCGGCCCACATCATACAAGAACCGCCCCCATAAGCTACTGTCTCAGCGAAACAGCACTGCGAAAATCGCTCTCCAGGCCGCCTGTAGACCCGACTCCTTCGGTCGCTGCCGTGCAAACACATTCTGCATTCGTCGGAGAACAGGACTCGCCTCCATTGCTCAACCTCCCAATCAAGATGGGAGCGAGCAAATTGAAGGCGTGCTTGTCGGTGACGTGTCGTCAGTTTCGGGCCTGTGGCAGGCCTTTTTGGTGTCAAATTAGCTTGCTTAAGTCTTCGACGAACTGTCCACTCGCTGGCAGCTACCCCACGAACATTTTGGAGCTCCTGTTGGACGTCGACACCAGTCAAATGTCGATTTCGGAAAGGGGTTGACACGATTAAACGGTCATCCCTCTCCGATGTGCACCGACGCCGTGCAGATCTTGGTCTTGGGATAAAGCCACCAGTCTCCCGAAAGCGTTTATAAACTTTTGAAACACAGGATTGGCTTATGTGGAGCTGCCGTGCGACAGCCCGCTGGCTGAGCCCTTCTTGCAATAGGGCGACGATTTGTGCTGCTTCTGTAGGTGTAGTATCCATTGTCTTCCAAGTTCAAGGGTCAAAAGTAGCGGAGATGTGTACCGGTCAACGTGTGAAAGAAGACTGATAAAGAAAATTTTTTTTTTTTTTTGAATGGCAACTCGCAGTTTTGACCACTGGGGGTCGTGGCTGCTTAACCGGACTGTCCTGTGGTTGCCTTTTGGATTTTACTCTAAAGGGCCTCCAGCCAGGAGCGGAAAAATTTTAAACTAAACTTACAAGTTAGATGACCGCACGCTAAGGGCACCCCCTGTGGGGTACGGACCTCGGCTTAGGGCGTCATTGAGAGAGGGCAGCGCGATATTGGAGACGGGCTGGATCGAAGGGTTTATAATATCATGATTGTTAATCGGGGAATTTAAAGCTACAGGCTCAGCTACGGCGCGGGCTGAGGCCTCATCGGACTGGGGACGGGGGGAACGGATGCGATAAAGAAAATCCGATAACACGTGCTTTTATAGGGGGTCAATAAGACGCAATTCGCGACGTATCAAACAATTGAAACATATCTTTTTCCTTACTTGTTCACGTAATCCAGGATAGCTTCTTAAATAATAGCGTGATTTGCATGAATTTAGTATCAATTTAAAGTTAAGAGTTAAATCTTTAAAATTGTATCATTTTTATTATTCTTAACTAGTTATTAAGTACTCAAGATCGCGCGTAATCAATTCCAAGTAAGTGATTCCATACTTTTGCTCGCGAGTGTAGATTTATATCTTTCACATGTACCCCGCTTCAACAAATTTCGTCAATACTGAACCGTGATTTTGACAAGAAACCTTTTACTACATAATCCTTCTCTCGACTCAATTCTTGAAACATAACATAGGCGCTTCAATTGTCGTATCTGTATGTCATTATTCATTGAGAATATCGTGTATGGGGGAAACTAAGTTATAATGGTATTCTACCTCAAACAACGTTGTTTAAATGAGGATTTCCACTAAACGTCTCGCATCGCATCGGATCGGAATGGATTTTACAATCTTTAAACTATATTAAATCGTGTACACAGTATTTAAAGTCTATATTACCAAGCCGTGCACAGCAGCTTGACCGCGGGCGTCTTCCGCGACACGCGATAGGCTCCGTTTGCCTGTCGTCGTACAACGTCAACACGGTAGGAATTAAACTATTAGACTAGGAACAGAAACGGATACGTTCGCAAGCGACGGTACGGAGCTGATCGTATGCGTCGACTTCCTGCCGGACGCAATCGGCTGTTGTCGCATCCGTTCGTATCCTTTCCGATTCGATGCGATGCGAGCCGTTTGGTGGAAATCTTCCTTTAATCTCCCGTTATAACCGCAAAGGCCACTGATGATGCTGTAATAACACGAACTAATAAGTTCAAGCGATTGGTTTTAAAAACCTTTTTTTTTCTTTCCTCTCAATAATTCAAGCGGGTTTAAATAAACGAACCCGCTTCAAACAGCAAAAAACTATCTCATTTCACTTTGACTAGCACCAAAAAAACCAAAAGAAAAAGCTAAGAAAATCCGCGCATCCTACAGCGCTTCCAGCGCTTTTCTCTTCACGATCCAAGATCCAAGTTTACGACAGCTGTTTCTCGGTTCTGAGTACTCACTGAAATATTCAAGACGCTAAGTAGTTCCTGAAATTTTAAACCGCCACCCGAATTTTTCTTTGGTAATATCAGGTGGGCCCATAATTTTTCGTCTGAAGAAAAGGTGTTGCTTAGTATTGCGTTTTTGTAGATTTTTCTCCGTGTTAATCCGTAAAAAGGTTGTGAAATATGGTGATGGAATTATTATGGATGGTTTTGTGTGCTTCGTAAAAGAATATAACATATTTACACCTGTTGATTTCAGAAAAGTAAAGTGATTATGACAAGAATATGAGTATAATGTCAAGAATACACCCCATCTTCTTGACATAAATTAAATCATGTTCAGACGCGACTATACAAGTTGGTCCACATAGTTACGTCATTTAAAAAATCCTCATGCCCAGAGAAACTATCAAGAATTGCCGACCATACATGGCGTGTTTTCGGATATCTCTGGGCATGGGCAATCTTTTTTTTTTATGACCTCTCTATTTGGACTATTCTGTATACCCAGATGTGTCTTTCTGTTTGCTAACAAGATTATAATGGTAGTGGTGGTCTACTAAGAATCGTAATTATCATTAAATGATAAATGATAAATGATTTTATTTCTGTAAGTAGGTTTGAACAAACACTTTTACACGTCAATCATATTTCAAAAACTAGATGAGGTCGGCGTTTCCTATCTGACTACTCTGAGAAGAAAGGCCGAAACAAACTCAGAGGTCACAGTCTCTTTTAAAGTCCAGACATAATCTTGGTCAGATCATGTGAAGACCATGTAGATTTGTGTCTGAAATGGTCTTTTGAGGAAAAACCACGCAGATTGAGTGGACCTGTCCAGTCAGTAATCGTGCAGCTCAACTCAGAACTTAAGGAGCTCAACGATTCGACAAACAATACCAAACAAAAGACATTTGGGTAGGCCACAAAAGTTACTCAAACTGCCAAACCATGATTAAAATTAATTGAGAAGAAAAAAAAATACAGAGCAACAATACACACACACAATACACATTCAAAATATTAAAATAATAATCATATATTCAATGTAGCCTGCATGCTGCTCACATTCACAGACATTATCGCCTATATTCTTACATGTTAGTGGTTATTGATAATACCTTTGTCAATACGTTTTGTTGTGTGTCTTTTAGTCTATGCTAAATACATGTATTTTCTATCTATCTATCTATATTTCATTCTTTCTTTCTTTCTTTATTTGTGGTTGAAGAAAGATGGTGAAATATCTCATAGCGGCAAAAAATATCAGCTTGAATAAAAATCTAATCAATCTCTTTTGTAATTGGCAGTTACGAAAAATGAACTCTGTGAAACTAGATAAAATTGAGCAGTTACGAAATCGTATAATTTGTTATCTTAATATTTTCTTACCTGTCTGTAAACCTAAACATGTATGACATATGCATAGAAAAGGAAAGAAGACTTTGTAAGTTTTTAGAAGGAGCTCTTTTCTAATATTAGGTAATTTTCATGACAGGGATAACAAAGCTTAACTGTAAGCAACATAATGAGAAATTCTTGGAAAATCTCATGCAAAAAAGTGTTTTCTAAGTCCCGTTCTTTATCACTTATTTCTGAATATATGTTATTTACCAATAAATTAAGTTTATTGCTCTTTACCCAAGTCCCAAGAGGGGCTCGTAGCTAAGTATTAATAGCCGCGCGGGTCGATCGATCAGGTTAAGCTACGCTTGCCGCGGTGGGTCCGTGGATGGGTGACTATCTTTACATACCAAAACCCCTCCGTGCCTCGGAAAGCACGTTAAGCTCAACGTCCCGGCTGTCGTTCGTGAATCTTTGACAGTCGTTACGGGTAATCAGAAGCCCGAAAGCCTGATAACCAGTCTTAACAGGGGTGTTGTGGAGGTCAGATAGGCAGTCACTCCAGGTAAAATACTGGTATTCAGCTGCATCCGGTCAGACCGGAAGCCGACCCCGACATAGTTAGGAAAAGGCTAGGCAGATTGATTGCCCTTTCCTCAAAAGCGAAAACACAAATGCAGGGAAATTAAGATCTTATCTCGAAATGTTTCGAGCTTGCTGCATCATTACATTATACATATTTTTTGTAGGAGATATAAAATGATGAGAAAATTGTTAAACTGAAGAAAACTGTTCATAAAAAATATTGTCATCGAATTTTCATTGGTTATTGTTTAAGCTCAAGGCAAAACGCATTTATACCTAACGTTGTATCTGCTCCTGCATGAAATCAAATCAATAGAAACACATGTAATATTAAAATTGCCTACAGGAGTGGCGATACTAAAAATTACATCCGGCTCAAGGTCATCATTCGTTATAACCGCACCGCTCCGGCGCAGTCCCGGCCCGGCACCGCCGCGAAAAAATCCACCCGCATGTGACCAATGCGCCGTCAGCAAGACGACCGCTCGCTGCTGGCACGCCACCACCGGTGAGGGGACAACTTGTTGTTCACGCGCCGCTTACTAGTTGGTAGCTCACCGTCTACGCGCCGCCGCCGCCGCCGTTTGCGAACATTAGTGAGTGAACTCGCTTGAGAAGCACGCGTTACTACTTATGTCTCAGTTTACTTTACGTGAACTGGCAATAATTGCTATTGCCACACACACACACACACGCATGCACACACACACAATACACACATTTCTCTACTCGTATATTTTCCAAATGTCTTGTAAAGTAGTTAGTAAGTAACCTTAACTATAAAAATAAATCTATTGGTGTATCGACGCAGTTTATGTTAGCATAAGTTTTAGAATCACTGACTCCCAAGTCACAGGCAATAAACCTAGTTTGGGAGCCAGGAGATTAATTAGTCTCACATCTCTGTACCAAATTATTGTACAATTTTTTTGTCACCAATTTATAGATAAATAAAGAATTATTATTATTATTGCATTCGACGAAGAAGAGAATAATTATCAAAAAAAAAGAAAAAGGAGATATTGGGTGCATAATATGTTAAAAGGACAGCGCGAGGACTGCACGCGGGCGGCGAAGGGTCCCCGCGTGGTCGGTGAGACGCTTTCAGCCGTTTCTTCGCCGGGGAGCGAGCTGCCAGCTTAATATGCGAGGTCGGCGCGAGGTGTGACGGCCACTATGACGATCACTATTCTGTGTTATCATCGTAAAATTTACTTTAATGCATTTGATTTAAAATCCTAACATGAATGACAAGTTATTTGCTGTGTCGGAGCCGTGCTTTTATAATGAGTGATGACCCTAATGCTGGGCAGTCAGCTCCACTATCACTTTACCGACTGGTTAACGTCATTACCACGGCATAGACTATCTCATAGTTCATGCCGATAGGTACGAGATAAACAGTAGGTATACTCCAATGGTCTGAGCTAACATGCCGGTCCCGACTGGTACTGTATTTCGAGAACTCAAGACGTAGTCACTACTATAATAATCATCATTTGAGGATCAAGAGACAGAATTTATGATTTCATGTGAAAACTCTTTCCAAAATAGCGGCCATCTTGCCAAAAGCGTTTCGATATGAATTGACAGCAACCCTTGTTCTCTCGCTTGATAGCACCGCGTCGAGCTCCCTGCCTACGCATCTAAAGGAAGGGGGATGATTTCTAATTGAATTAAATTTACGCCAACCTTACACTCCTGATGGTATATTTGAAAGTTTATATTCAAGGTAATGTTGTTCTTTGCAGGGCTGTCCAAACATTGTCTTTTGTTTTTGGAAGTTTTTTGTAAGAAATGTTGGATCAGTCAAAATGTTTCTTTTTAGGTTCCCATCAAACCAAATAACAAGTATTTTTTAACCTACTGCGCGACAGCAAAGACAGGGTTATGTTTTTCACGCGTATCCTTTATACCTTCGAAACATCCTAACGGCTGGATGAATTTTAATACATGAGTGTCCACAGGCTTGGTTTAAAAAAAAACAACAAAATAGTGTATTTTAGATGTCAATAATTAATGACATGAAAAATAAAAAAGGGTTTGACGAGACGGTTCCAAAAACATAACACTCTAAAAGAATGAAAATAAAAATAAATGCTATATAAACACATTTTTTTTGCTAGAGAATAGTAAGTCACTGCTACTGGTCACCTATTTCATGTATCTACTTTGGCAAGGCAAGTGTGTGCACGTTGCCTTTCAAATAGACTTCCTAAAACAAGTGACGTCATGTGAATTGAAATCGTTATCTAAGCAATAAATGACATCGGCCCTCAAACATCGCCAATTCGCAGGATCATTACCTACGCAAAAAGTGCCTATGTGCTAAAAATAACTGTGAAAATGAAAAAAATACTGTGTGTGTGTGTGGGTGTGTGTAACAGCTGTGTTGAGTTACTGACACATTTGACTTTCAACTTTATGTGTAGAGTCTTACACGCATAGAAAATTCCGCGTGTTGCAAGTTCAGAAGCACCGAACATTCAAGCAGTCGATCAATAATAATTTGTCACCAAAAAAAATACGTTTCCAATAATTCAAAACGACAAAATTGACATCACACATTGCACCGTCCGTAATAGTGAACGTTATTGCCCTCTAATCCGCTATAATTGCCTGTTTCCTTGTTGAAAAATACCGGCCATTTTCCGCACAAACATAAAATAAAAAATGTTCACCAACCCTGCACACGCTACCGTATATTTTGGTAACAAACAACAGAGCTGTCTTCTCACATTTAGCCAGCAATATTTCTCCTACCCTTTGTTTGTGTATGGAACAAAATCTCGAAACAAAATTCCCGTCAGATGTAGTGAAACGTCTTCTTATGAATTACACGGTAATTTAACCTTTATTTTCCCATGAAATAAAGATCGTTTTTGTTTGGGGTTGTTTAATAAAAATTAAATAGGCGCAGTTCGAGTCCGCGCCGTTTGCTTTCGTGAAAACTTTTGGTCACAACTGACCTAACATAGTGGAGAGGAGTTCCCTAAACAATCCTTAGTCAGTGCTAGCACTTTGCCAGCTACTATCCCGCCAAGCTTGCTCTATCCCAACGAATGAAAGGTAACAAGCTAAGCTGACTTAACGATGAGATTCTCTAACTTAGCCCAGTGTAGCGAGCACAGTTCCGTGACGAGCGAGCGAGCGACAGAGCAGAGCATATTCTTAAATCGACCTAACGAAACAAGCCCACTTTTGCCACGATTCAGCTTTCACACCAGAAAAGCGAGTAGAGCGAGCCTTTCACAAGACAAGCGAGTGAAGGTAGACTACTCTCGAGATGAGCGAGTGAAGCGAGCCCACCTTTGCCACGAGTGACCGGAGCGCAGCAGGTGGCGCTTACTAGTTTCGAAAGTGTGCTTGCTTAGTTCGCTCGTAGTTAAAGTAGGCTCGCTTTTCTTGTAATGGGGGCTCGCTTCGCTCGCTCTTCCACGCGGCTTGTTAAAAGTATTAACAGTTCTAACGTTACATACCTTAAGTACCTTACCGAGGAAGGTTTATGCGAGCTGTAATACTTCCTGGCTAATCCGTGCAAGCCTTCCACCAGAAACTGCCGTGGCATGCTCGCTTCGCTCACTCAGATCAAGCGCGGATGTTAAAGTTCCAATCAAACCCTCACCTATAAAGAGGGGTCCCCGTTCTTAGCCTAACTAAACCAAACACATAATGATTACTAAGATTTTTATACAAATAAAAAACAAAAAAAATAACAAAAAATTGTTTGTGCAAATATATTTTTGTGCAAAACCAAATCATTACAACATCTTCTTTGGTATATTCGCATTCCAAATAATACATTACGGCAAGGTTATTAACTAAACAAATACATAGATACAACACAGTATAAACATAATGCTTGCTGTTTTTAATGTCATATTGAAAATTCCACGTATTAACATCATCAATCATCTATTCTTTAAAGCCGGGAGGGGTCGCATTAGGACATATAGTGACCTTATTTGTGATGTTCTTCAGAAAGGTCAGGTGCATAGTACTCGCAACTGGCGTGCGTGTATGACCAGATGTATGAACGTAAACGAGGCGAAAGGAGTGTGTAAGGATCGTAACAAGTGGCGATGGCGTTCTGTAGTTTCTGCCTACCCCCAAGGGAAGAAGGCATGAGTTTATGTATGTATGTATCTATTTCTTAACCGGGAATATTATAGAAAAGACATGATAAAAACTGTAGGCGTCAATCATCGCTATCAGTAAACTCATTCTCCGAAACCCGTATCAATCCAATCCCAAATTAAATTCCGCAAAAAAAACAAATTAAAGAAGACACAAATAAAAGTATCCTTCCAAAATACATCACGCAATCTAAATATTTATCAAACTCATACTTTACGGTATCATACAGATATAATGTTCCTTATTTGTATCGAATCCTGTCATTTGAGTAGATAAATAAATAACATTACGCGGGCCAGTGGAGCTGAAAATTGCTGTGTATACAACGTCCCCAGCGGTTTCATTTGCAAAATAATCTTTTTGGTGGCTGGTACTTGGTGTAAAGTATACCTATATTTGGTTGGGTGTCTGTTTATATCTAAGAACACAGAAAATGTTTTGATAAAGAACGAATTTTGGGTTTCCATGTGAGGTTTGGGGGTCTGTTCTCTGTTGTACATTTTCCAGGTAATATTTCTAGTAACTTTAGTATAATATGTATGTTATTGTATATCATCAAATATAAAATTTAGATTTACGATAAAAAAGCCGGATTATTTACGTGTTTTGCTTATTTCGATTAGAAAGTTTTCCAGCACCAATTTTAGTATTCAACATTTTCTGGCTAAGGCATAAGGCACAATTTTGTCTTATTATCATCTCAATAATTATTAGAATCTATCCCAGACCACGAATAAGTAAAAATATTAACCTTTTTATTATAATTACGAAAAAATATAAACCAATAATATAATTAATGCTTTGACTCCGATTCAAAGATCATAGAAAAATTACGTGAGAAATTAAACAAGATAAATCAATAACGTGAACTGAATTGGATGCAAAGAACGAACTCCATGTTAATGGGATATCAACAAACGGATCAACGGATTGAGTTCATCACAATTAATTGAACGAAATCACGTGAAATGGTGCCGTAAACTAAAAGTAACGCAGAAGAGATACGGACTGAGGTACACCAGATATATTTTTTACGTAAAGGCCTAACATGTGCCTCGTTGGTCTTTTAAGCGTGAGATCTTAGGTTTACTCCCCAAGTCGGGCAAAGAGTTATCGGGTTTTCCCTTGAGTATTTTAGAAGACTCGAGGGAAAACCCGATAACTCTTTATAGATATGATATAATCCAGTCTGGTACTACTAAACTAGTAACTAGTAGACTGGATTTTTGCCTTATACAACTATGTATGAAAGTTTTATACTTATATACACTTTATACTTCTTTAGATGCACACATCACCTTTCATCAAGTAGCTATGAACCAACCCTAAATTAAAAATTGTCAGATACAAAATATATTTCCCTTTAAAGCCACCTTCATGTTTTTGCGTAGCTCGTAAAGCAATGAAGCCTAACTCTCAGTTGCTAACGAACCTTAATGAAATACTGCTGCATCGAAAGCTGAAACGATAATATACATAGATGATACAGCAATAGCAGCCACAACACAGATGAGTGCCAAAGCACCACTCTCCACGGTGGAATGTGAAAACCTTGGAAAACGTGACGTTAACGAAACGATAGATGAATGAAGTACCCTAGGCACTATTAGGCAGATATCAGGTTTTATAATGCGGTATAGTCAACCTCGTAATTGCGTATTAATTACTTTGACCATAATTCCCAGTAAATTAAAACTTCACTAAGATTAAAAATAGTTATCTAACTGTCACATAGCCAAATAGACCTTGTCATTTTATGACATGCAGCCGGACGGAGGGTATCCATGAGGATATCCCCACGGAAAAAAAGGGGGCTAAAGAAATTATTATGAGGTCGTAGTTATCATAATCGTGCAGCCCTATGTCCAGCGGTTGAAGTCAATCAGCTCATAATGATGATGATGAAATTGTGACTTTAATTCCTGTGTAGGTAGATCATATTATATATATAATTTAACCTATAATGTTAGATACATAAAGGTAGTGAATTATAGTTAATTCAATTATCGACTTCAGTGATCTTTATATTAAGTCTTTTTGCACCTCTCTTGACTTGACTCTACAGCGGCAGCGTAAAGATATTTGTCTATTCACTAGTGTACTCAGTTTCTTGTCGCTTTGTTACAAGTGAACCTTTTGTGTCAACATTATCTTCTGGCAGTAACAACAACCGATGATTTATGAAGCGTCTTTGTTCCTAGCTAACGCTGCTTGTCAATCAGTTTTATTAACGAATTTAGTGAAGCAAAAATTGATGAATGGTGGTGAAACTAAATATTTGTTATAAGACCCTTATCTGATGGTTTTCTATCTTACTATTTTAGTTTGAAATTGATTCATACATGAACTTATGCCTTTATCATGGGGCTAGGAAGAAATTAACATTCTTCAATCTTGTTTTCAAACATTGTATTTAAATTGCTACGTCCAGTTCATCCATTTGATCATACATACATGCGTCTGTAGCGAACTATTAATAATTCAGAATTTAGGATAATATTATTCTTAATTTCCTGAGTAAAGTTGTGACAAACTTAAACCCCGAAAAATGTATCGATAATCTTTATATTTTGTGCTAAACATATACCAAACGGAATATGTTCTAAATTATGTGACACATATATTTTTATCGTAAACATTTTGAAGTAATTAATATCAAACTGAGGAAATAGACTGTTTGTTGTAAATGCTAATTTTCATGATTGCTTACAGTTCTTCTCACGTACAAAATTTGGGTACTAACTAGTCTCGGACTTGGAAACCCTTGTAAATGAAGTCATTTATAGGCAAGCTCGCGAGTCGACCAGTCAGATTTAAGACAATTTTCAAACCATGACGCTTAAAAAGCACTTCTTAATTCTAGTCTCCTTTGTATAAACGTGCCTAGACTTAGCATTTAGTGTAGTGTTTAAAGCGGCCCTGAACCCACAATAAGTTTGTGCAAAACTTTTATAGCGCAATTGCACAAATGCACCCTTTCATTCAAACGATCCATTATTTTCACGCAATAATATTGACGGCCCATAAGCTTCAATGTTTTCGCGTGAGGCGGGCCCTAAACGATCAATTATTATATATTGCACAAAATCACGAATTGCGCAATATTTTTGACCGTTTAGGGTTAATATTGAAGATTGCTCAATGATTGAACAAAAGTTTGAGCTAGTTTCGGATAAGTATCACGCAGGTCTTGCTCACGCGAAAACATTGAAGCTTATGGGCCGTCAATATTATTGCGTGAAAATAATGGATCGTTTGAGTGCAAGGGCTGATTCAGTCATATTGTGCAATATATTTACTGCGCAAACTTATTGTAGGTGTAGGGGCCGCCTGAGCAAAGCGATTAGAGTATTGTATAATATTGTGTAAAATAGACCATCCTTCACGATACAATAAAAATATTGTGCAATAAAATTGAAACTCTATCATGCTTTTGTTCAATCATTGTGCAAACTTCAATACTTACCAGAAACGCCCAAAAACGTTGCACATTGCATGATATTGCGCAATAATATTGTAGGTGTTGGGTCTTTAGACAATTACGATTCACCTTGTTTTACACAGCTTTGTAAGTACGAAAAATACCTACATTTTCTTTAAGTATCAGGATATACAACTGTAAAGTTAGCTAAGCGCACGTTACAGCCGCATCAGGCCGCAGCGCATCGAATTTAAATTAAAAAAAGCACGGTGCGACCTGTCTGTCGTGTGTGATGGTTCAAACCAAATGTTCGAAAGCGATTTAGGAGGATTTGCAATGCGGTGCAGACTGCCCAAAATTTGCGTCAGCCTTAAAAGGCCATTGATGACGATGACAAAGCCAATGTTCCCATTTCATCCAATTCAAAGGCAAAACTGATCCCAGTTGCTTCAATAAACAGCTTAAACCACCAAACCGATCAAACATCATCACTAATACTAACATTGTAAAGTATTATTTATATTATTATTATAATTATTGTGAGGACTATTTGGGTCATTGCTTTTTTGTTGTTTTTATTCTCAGTTAGTTTTAATCATGATCTGGCAGTTTGAGCAATGTATGCGGCCTACCCTAATGTCATTTCTTTAGTATTGTTCATCGTATCGTTGAGCTCCTTAAGTTCTGAGTTGAGCTGCACGATTATTGACAAATGCGTGCACTAACTGGATAGGTCCACTCAATCTGTGTGGTTCTTTCCTCAAAAGACCATTTCAGGCACTAATCTACATTGTCTTCACATGATCTGACCAAGATTTTGTCTGGACTTTAAAAGAAATTCTGACCTCTGAGTTTGTTTTGGCCTTTCTTCTTAGAGTAGTCAGATAAGAAACGCCGACCTCATCTGGTTTAAAAGATATGATTGACGTGTAAAAGTGTTTGTATAAACCTACTTACAGAAACAAAGTAATTTATCATCTATCATTTACTATTCAAAACTGAATCTGCCAATCACTTACAACTCCACCTACATAAATACATGCAAAAGCTACATAAACACAGCCACAGTTACAGCTAGTACGCTGCATATTTTATATGTACATCCATCTGCTCAAACGGAATACTAAATGTAGGTAATGAAACTGACAAAGTGATATTTGAAAGCCATTCCGGGTTTCACGTGCTTGAATTTGAACATTTTAATGTAACTGTGTGCTTTAGGAAGGTTTTAATGGAATTGGTTACAGTGCTGTAATTACTAGATGAGGTTGTTAATGTAGGCTGATTAATAGAAGTGCAAATAATCCTTTAAGGAAGTTGTTTTAATCCACGATATAGGGCTTTTTCATTCTTAACACAACATATAAACACTTCCCGACATGAAAATATGAATTGTTATCGTTACCAAAGGTTACTATTTTGATAGCCATTAATAACCTGTACCAGTTAATATTTCCATAAAAAATGCGTGTTTATAGGTACTAGCTTCTGCCCACGGCGTCGCCCGCGTGGATGCCGGAAATTATCCCACGGAAATGTGCTACCGGGATAAAAGTAGTATATGTCCATCGCCAGGATGCCATCTATCTCCTTGCCAAATTTTATTGAAATCCGGTCAGTGGTTTAGGCATGAAAAGGTAACATGCAGACAGAGTTATTTTCAAATTTATAAAATTAGTATGGATGAGGAACAAGGTGTAAAGTTCACTCATCCTCCATAGGAAAGGATGGATCCTCCGACCAGACGGGTGTTGTGTCTGGTGGGCTACTGCCCAACCATTGTTGTCGAGACGTTGTGTATAATGCTAGTTGCACGGCAAACTCTGCTTGCGCAACGCAGGATTTTGGGTGACGTCAGTGTGATGCGTAGTTCATATGTAGCGATGTAGATAAATTTAAATAATAAATTCAAATGTTTCTAGTTTCAAAAACATTTGAATTTATTAAAGCTTAGGTCTTGAATGTGGCTAGGAATTTTATTATAAAACCGTATACATTGGCATCTTGTAACCCGGCTGTTGGTGTTGTACAGAATTGGTTAGGAGACTGGATGTTGATTGTCTCCTTCGGTGTTGTACTTACTCACCACCGTGCTAAAGTAAATTTGTAGGGTATAATAAGCTGCTAGGGAAAGATTCAATTAAACAAGTACCTTCTTATACAATGCAATGTTTATTATAATAACACACTATTGAAGGTTCACAACATTGAATGTGGCTGGCCACATACCTTCCCCCATACACCTGGGCTTCCACACCAGTACAACCAGTCTCGGGTCTAGTTGTATTGGTGTGTTGACCTGCAATGAGACTATTACAATATACTCAGAGTCGCTATAGCGAGTCCGTGAGATGAACCACTTAATAGATACTAGCTCAATCATACAAGTACCTACCTATCAAGGTTGTGCTAACAACGGCACATAAGATTATGCTAAGCAATCCGCGACACAACACTTTATGGCAACTGGTCTCATCACCCAGTCCATACAATAGGCCTAACTCTCTCATAGACTAAATCGCTATCTTACCGATTATTCTCGGTGATCTCTCAGTACTTATCCCTTCACTTGACAAGACTACGACCCTTGGCATCAAACACAGGATACCCCTGTGTTCGCACGTTACGTGACCTACGGGTAAATAATGACGCTTCGTTACCTGGAGCGGCGAACTTCCCTCATCACCGATATCGGTTAAGTAAAGCCTTCCTGTCAAACGGATGACCACACCTCAAAGGTTGCCTGCACCCGGATCCATTCCAATCATCAGACCACGGGGCTACTCCAAAGCATCACGTCTCAATATTTATTAGAGATACACGAGAAAAAAGAGCTAGCATAAACAGCCAGACCGGATTCATCTTTGAATGGGACTTATCGGAAACCCATCGGGTTATTTGGGTACAGTCTGTTCCTCCAGAACTAAGTCCCTCTTCCAAATCCTATTCGTATCGTGTCACACACGTTGCGGGTCTTCTCCATGCCGGATCAAAGTCACAAACCTTCGAGAAGCTTCCGCTACCATAGACTAAATAGAATTCTTGTCTATTGGTTATTTTCCATTTCTTAGGCATTGTTTTTAAATAAAATGTGGGAAATTATGTCTGTATGTTTATTTGTTTAAATTAACTAATACTCTTGTATATAATTTACATGACATAATTTCTCTAGTGTTACAGAGAACACGCTGACAGCAATGTCAATGCCTGACACAAGATGTCGCTACTTGTTGCGTTATTTATTGATTTTGCAACGTCACAATGCCCCTCTTCCCACAATAAGGTTTTTGAGTAAGCAAAAACCACACACCGCCCTCGGTGTTAGAAGTGGGAATTCAATTTTGAAACAGAAATGGAATAAGTTCTATTAAAAAATGATAATAAATTATTAAGTCCTACTAAATGCAATAACCAACCTTAAATAATCCAACTGCTAGGAAACTCATTCTACTTACAAAATTTCCTACTATCCGGGCATAACCCCCCCAATCTTTCATACATCCCTAGATTTTCCTCTCTTTCAATCTGTAGCAACCTGCATTCAAATCGCAGGAGGCCACCTCTCGCATACTCTCGAATTCCGTCTGTATACCAGTGGAACTCTGCATTGTTCATTATAAATCAAAACGATCCTCCTGGTGAATATGTTCAGCGAGCTGAAACATAAAAAAAATTGGCAATTTATGTCCATAACTCACCAGGCAAGACGTATACAACATTCCCAGAAATAAAAATTTCTGAAAACTAAATGGTGTTTTGGCTTGTTTTAAGAGTCACCTGCCGCTCGTAACTAGATAAGCAACTAGTGCTATCTAACGTCTCACCGAAGCAACAATGCTATTTCGGCAAAACAAAACATTAGTCTAGGCTTATTTTAGGAGTTACTAGCCGCTCCATATTCAAATATGGACACATCCATGTCCAATAAAAACGTAACCAAGCGAGCTTGGCTACTAAAATGTGTAGGCTTATTTTTGAAGTCACTATCCGCTTCTTATTAACTAGATAAGCAACTAGTGCTATCTAACGTCTCACCGAAGCAACAATGCTATTTCGGCAAAACAAAACATTAGTCTAGGCTTATTTTAGGAGTTACTATCCGCTCCAAATCCAAATATGGGCACATCCATGTCCAATAAAAACGCAACCAAGCGAGCTTGGCTACTAAAATGTGAAGGCTTATTTTTGAAGTCACTATCCACTTCTTATTATTATTATGGTCTGAGCCATAAAAAAAGTAAATTAAATCGCAAGGTATGCAAAACGGCATAATTACTACCGTATAATATGTGGAACAAATCCAACAAATAAACTAAACGAGCAAATCCAAATTAATTAATCCCTCGTTAACAATACGATTTACAAAACAATGTTTAACAGAGTATAACATGCATACGCCTTGTCTTCGTTGTTGGAATAGTCACCAAACAACACGTGGTAACACGGACTACGGCTAATAAACCGGCTTGAGACGACTGGAAGAAAATTTTCCGACCACTGTTGATCATGTTAATAAATGCTACGAAATACCGATCCCGTGAATTGAACCCCATTATCGGTAATTACGGTTTCGGAAATCCCGTGAGCAAGAAAAACATAATTCTCAAAGTTTTTGGCTACCAAAGAACCAGTTGCACGGCGTAATGGAAACAATAACGTGTATTTTGAAAAACAGCAAGAAAATATACCCTATCCAAATCCATTTTGATTCTTCCTCAATAATA
The DNA here is from genome assembly GCA_917490735.1 of Dryobotodes eremita. Taxonomy (NCBI): domain Eukaryota; kingdom Metazoa; phylum Arthropoda; class Insecta; order Lepidoptera; family Noctuidae; genus Dryobotodes; species Dryobotodes eremita. Next base: position 4,929,724 of record OU823263.1, on the reverse strand, counting down.
TAATGCTAACAAAACGATGTTTATCTAAATCACGTTTCCGAACGCACCAAACCACATGTAACACAACGTCAAACGTCAAAAGGTCACCTTGACAATATCAAATTGTCAATGTGTTTTATAGGTTATGTTCCTATGTATGAAAACGAATGACTAACCAACCTCTAATCATGGAATAGAATAACCAAATCAACTATTTGTTTTATCGAATGCTGTGATCGTATTTCCAATTAGGGTTTGATGATGAGTGTTAAAACGTTAAACGTCTAAGTGACAGACCAGTCGTCATAAAGATTTACAATGGAAGTTCCTGTCCAATTTTTCTAAAAGTTGTATTTTCCTGTATAGCCCAACCTCAACGAATAGTGATACTTGCCTGTAGTGTTATTATTTTACTATAGAGATCCTCTCAAACAAATAAGAAAACACTATAACACCTTTGAGAACTGTGTCGTTTGGGCTGTGTACAATTTATCTAGTATAAACCAAAATGTTTTATAACTATTACTCAGAAATTTGTTTTTGAATTTACTCAATTGTTAAACAATGTTTCACGATTTGAATGCAATACAGTTTATCAGTTATCTGATATATTTTAGTTTTCCTTGTAGTCAAAAACTACTTAGTTTTTATCTTGAACCAATTGTCCAGTTGTATACAATACCTATAAACTGTTCCAAAAAATATGCAACCTCAATAAGTTACAAGTTACAATACCTTCCAAATTATAGGTAATATCAAGTCACTAACCGTTAAACAAACATTGGGAACATACATAATCTCATAATAATTACCACAATGCTACCAATCCAACTTGTGCATTGGCATATATACAAATAGGTTAGTGAACTTTTAACAGTCTGCACCTTACCGGTCCAAACAAGAGAAATTGTTATATTGTGGTGCGTTGTCCACTTTACATTCAAACTTAAAAAACTAGCCTTATTCTAATACATAATCCTGCCAAGTGAAAGACTGAGAGAATTGAGAGAGAGATACCTGCTATTAATTTGTTCACCTTATACAATTAAACAATTATATACCTTTGGGCGCCAACTGTAACCCGGCAAGTGGAGTTGTACAGAATTGGTTAGGAGACTGGATGTTGATTGTCTCCTTCGGTGTTGTACTTACTCACCACCGTGCTAAAGTAAATTTGTAGGGTATAATAAGCTGCTAGGGAAAGATTCAATTAAACAAGTACCTTCTTATACAATGCAATGTTTATTATAATAACACACTATTGAAGGTTCACAACATTGAATGTGGCTGGCCACATACCTTCCCCCATACACCTGGGCTTCCACACCAGTACAACCAGTCTCGGGTCTAGTTGTATTGGTGTGTTGACCTGCAATGAGACTATTACAATATACTCAGAGTCGCTATAGCGAGTCCGTGAGATGAACCACTTAATAGATACTAGCTCAATCATACAAGTACCTACCTATCAAGGTTGTGCTAACAACGGCACATAAGATTATGCTAAGCAATCCGCGACACAACACTTTATGGCAACTGGTCTCATCACCCAGTCCATACAATAGGCCTAACTCTCTCATAGACTAAATCGCTATCTTACCGATTATTCTCGGTGATCTCTCAGTACTTATCCCTTCACTTGACAAGACTACGACCCTTGGCATCAAACACAGGATACCCCTGTGTTCGCACGTTACGTGACCTACGGGTAAATAATGACGCTTCGTTACCTGGAGCGGCGAACTTCCCTCATCACCGATATCGGTTAAGTAAAGCCTTCCTGTCAAACGGATGACCACACCTCAAAGGTTGCCTGCACCCGGATCCATTCCAATCATCAGACCACGGGGCTACTCCAAAGCATCACGTCTCAATATTTATTAGAGATACACGAGAAAAAAGAGCTAGCATAAACAGCCAGACCGGATTCATCTTTGAATGGGACTTATCGGAAACCCATCGGGTTATTTGGGTACAGTCTGTTCCTCCAGAACTAAGTCCCTCTTCCAAATCCTATTCGTATCGTGTCACACACGTTGCGGGTCTTCTCCATGCCGGATCAAAGTCACAAACCTTCGAGAAGCTTCCGCTACCATAGACTAAATAGAATTCTTGTCTATTGGTTATTTTCCATTTCTTAGGCATTGTTTTTAAATAAAATGTGGGAAATTATGTCTGTATGTTTATTTGTTTAAATTAACTAATACTCTTGTATATAATTTACATGACATAATTTCTCTAGTGTTACAGAGAACACGCTGACAGCAATGTCAATGCCTGACACAAGATGTCGCTACTTGTTGCGTTATTTATTGATTTTGCAACGTCACAATCTAAAGGAGCCACATATTTTCTTGAGCCTGGTTGTAGGAACAACAAATTTGTGTTTGTTCCTAATATTTATATTGTGGATAGCACTGTATTTTTTAAACAGATTAATATTTTTATTTGCATACAAAAGATTTTCATAAATATACTGAAAAGGCACAGCAATTATATTAATCTCTTTAAATTTATCTCTGAGTGTCTGGGACTTAATTTATAAATTGAACGAATTTTGTCTTTTTTTGTAAACAAAAATTGTCTTAATATCCTTGGCATTTCCCCACAATAGAATACCGTACGACACCACACTATGAAAATAACTAAAGTATACTAAACGGGCAGTCTCTAAATCAGTTAAGTCACGAATTTTTCTAACGACGTATGCTGCTGAGCTAAGCTTTTTTGACAATTTATCTATATGGAGGCCCCATTGAAGCTTGGTATCCAAAGTCATGCCTAAGAAAACAGCAGTATCCTTGGGTGTCAACACTTCATCCTTTATGAGAACACTAGTTTCTACTTGTCTAACATGAGGTATCGTACACTTAATATATTTAGTTTTTTCTCGTTAAGAAGTAGGTTATTAACATTAAACCAGTTAACTACTATTGCGAGGGCGCTATTTACATTGTCAGTAACCAGAAGCTGATGTTTGAGTTTAAATAAAAGTGAAGTGTCGTCTGCAAACAACACTATATCATGTTTATCCTTTATGAAGTAAGGCAAGTCATTTATATAAATAATAAATAAAAATGGACCAAGAATTGAGCCCTGGGGGATCCCCATTCTTACTACAGATGCGGCTGATCTTTTTCCGTTAACATCAACTCTTTGAATCCTATCACCTGAGTAAGAAGTGAGATCCAGAGAGGCGTTTCGGATTCCGTAGTGGTGCAGTTTCCTGATTAATGTTTCATGAAGAACACAATCGAATGCCTTGGACAAATCGCAAAAGATTCCCAAAACATCGCATCTGTCCTCCCATATATTATAAACATGTCCTAAAAGTTCAAATCCGGCATCAGTACTCGAACGACCCCTTATAAAACCAAACTGTTTGTTATGCAGAAATTTGTGTTTTTTTTATAAATCTTTGCATTTGATTCAAAATAAGTTTTTCAAAAAATTTACTAAAGGTAACTAGCACTGAAGTAAGTCTATAATTAGTAGGGACTGATGTACTACCCGATTTAAACAACGGTATTATTTTACTGTTTTTCATAAGAATAGAATAGAATAGAATACTCTTTATTAGGTACACCATAAAAAAAAACAGTTATAAATGTAGAAATTTTACATGGGGTGACACAATAGGTGGTCATATCACTAAAAGCGATCTTTTACAGACAACCTTTGGATGGACTCAAGGGAGAAGGAGAGACAATAATGCAGGTAGTCAGTGATGTACCATTTACATATGCAACAAATACATACATACATACATAAAACATATACTTATCTACATATAATATATACAATAATAAACATGAAACAAAAGCAAGGAAACTAAATGTAATTATGATGTTTAAGGAGAGAGGAAGTGTTTTTTAAGCAGAATTTTAAAAGTTGACAAATAAAAAATAAGATCAGGAAACTCACCACGGTCAATACATTTTTTTTTTAAATAACAGCTAAAGTAGGTGCTACAATGTTTATAATCGACTTGGCAACGTCCACAGAATTACCCCATAGATCTGCGGTCTTTTTAACATTTAACGTGTGAAAGGTTTTAATTATATCTTTACAGGTGACATATTGAATATGAAATTCAGAATCACAAACAGGAACGTTTTCCTTAAGTAAAGACTCTGCAGCAGTGGGTGATAAGCTTAGAGATTCAGTAGTGGATACGAGCATATCTGCAAAGAAATTTTTAAAGGCCGCGGCGACTTGTGAATCTGATTTAATTATATTGTCATCAATAACAAGGCTGTAGTTACTAGATCGGTTTCATGACCTTCCCGTTTCGCTATTAATGATACTCCATGTCATTTCAATAACATTACTACTATTTTTAATTTTTGAACTCGAATAACGTGACTTGGCCATACTACAAACCTTTTTTAATTAATTTAGAATAAATTAAATACAGCAATGTTTATACAAGTCCGTTCATCATATAATTCATAAAGTCGTTTTCTACTTTTATGTACACACTAATGGTTGCCCAGTCACTGAAGGAAGCGTTACTATTTTACTTACTAGTTTAAGATAAACTCTGGTATGAAAGTAAAATAAAGGACTTCCGGGTTTCTACCATGGTTCGGTCCAATATTAACCGTATAAACTACGCTTGTAGTTCAAGTTTGACTAGCAAAACCTCTAAGATTATGTAAGTTTGAGTTTGTACTCGCAGTATCCTGTTCCTGTTGCTTATGGACTTTTGGATGATTCCTAGGATTAAATAAGGCCAGGAGGTTACCATGCACTCAATATAATTATATTTGACAAAAAGTGAAGCGTTGATCAATTTAGACCTATGTATGTACAGTCACGAGCATAAATGCCCTACATTTACGCAACAATCAACAATCAATATCTCGTGAAATAAAAATTCCGACAAAAAAAAAACCTATTTCATAACAGTTTCGATTTATGTTCGTAACACTATAAAATATTTATCAATAGTTTGGTAGAAAAGCGCATTTGAATATCAATTAAAATTAATATCGTATTTATGCTCGTGACTGGACGTACAACTATTACCGTCAATTGGACCTGCGGGGTAAATACGTAACACACTAACAGTAGGAATGGGTTTAATTTTGACAGTTCAACGACATTCATTGCATTATTTACGTTGTTGAGCAGACAATTTTTTCGAACATAAGAAGCAATGGATTAGCAATGGGCTTCAAAATGATAGTGTGTTACGTAATTAGGGTGCTGACCTGCACTAAAACTTTCGTACCTTGAACTTTCTTGCCTAACAAGGGCCTTGTCATACTAAATGACAGTAGTCATTTGTTTCAGCAACATCATTTTATGCCCGGGCTTATACGAGGCTAGTTTTTCAAGCTAGGATACCAAGTCAGTAAATCCTAGCCTGAAAACTAGCCTCTCGAAACCCGAGAATACACGGGTTTGAGGTTTTGGATATTGGGAAAGATTTATTATACACACAACAGTCATCATCTTTACCAATATCCTAATTAACAAAAAGTTCTTCCGAAACTTTAACTCCACTTATTCTAAAATTACCTTCACCATAATTTACCTTTACAACAATGAAAAACCTACCTACACCATTACCCTCCATAAAACACAAAACACATTGTACTCCCAAAAAACACGAGTAAAACTCCATTCTAAACAGAATAAAAAACTTTTTGTATTCCAAAAACACTTTAACTTCTAAAGTACTGTTCCCGAACTTGCCTGTCAAAATAGGTGTTTCATATAACGGGGCTCGGACCACGGTACGTCTATTAAAACTTTTCGTGGAAGTTTGAGGACCTCGACGGTGGAGAGGTCGACGGCAAGAGTATGTATTGTGTGAGCACCAAAGTTCCATATAGATTTGATTTTTGTGTAAGTGGTTAAGCTAACTTCATTAAAAAGTATGTATTTCTTTCTGAAGGAGTTATAGAGGTAGGCGAAACAGGGTGGACAGCTTTTAATTTTTAATTTTTTCTCTTTATTTAATTTAGGGACTTAGGGACTGAGAGAGAAAAATTGATAATAGATCTACAATTAAATAAAAACAACATAGGATTGTTTCACGAGAGTTTGTCTATGCCACTGTCTGATGTTGCTAAACTAAAACTCTGTTTAGACTTGTAAGTCTTCGTTTTAAGTCTACCTAATGTGTTGATGTTTGTCTAAGAGGTTAATGGGATTTTTTTGTATTGTAGCTGTAATAAGGTACGAAGGGCGGAAAGTTTTAAAAAGGTAGAATCCTCCGACTAGACAGGTTTTGTGTCTGATAGCCTACTGCAGGACGGTTGTAGTCGGGTTTCTGTAATGTGTATTAATCGTGTGGATAACTATGCTTGCGCGATGCAGGATTTTGCGTGACGTCAGGTGTAACGCGTAGTTCGTATGTGGTGTAACGTCGTTTTCGTCATCTCGTGGTCGCCAGGGCGACTGCTGAGCATGGGGTCCTGAGTTTGATTCCCATGTCGGGAATCAAAATTCTAAACCTCTTATAACAATTTTGCAAAGAACATCGATTCCTCATTAAAATCCCACATTTATCATCAAACGAAACAATTTCTTGGCGCACTCTCTCTATTTCAATTCTAAACTCTCCTCATGCAAACAATGCCTTTACGTTTAAGTATATCTCTAATAAAATTTAGGTCACGAAAAGTTAAAGATCTACAGGGTAGCAGCGACCTCGACGAGCAACCTGTCACCATGGATTCAGTATAATATGATTCTGAACGCCCATGCGTTGAAATTTTTCGTGGGGTATTCCAAATAAATTGCTGTTCCATACATTTTGACCGCGTAGGCATTTCACTTTTCTATGAAACTGATCAAACAGCAGATTTTTTTACTCTTGGGTATCTAGAATCATATGCTGAATTCATGAGGTTATATTTTGCGCGTCGATGTCCCTGAAGCCCTGTATTTTTGTTAAAATATTTTGTTCAGTGACTGAAAACGTCGGAGCAATTTTTCCGCACGTCTTACCCTGAACCACAGAACAGTATGTACAGAAGATCAGCTCCATACAACGAATGAAAAAAGGTGCACACATATGATGCGTACGTACGGTGATCTCAATTTAGAATAATCAGCCTATAACGTTCCCACTGCTGGGACACAGGCCTCCTCTCTGAAAGACGAAGTGGGTCACATGTCTTCCAATTTTTGCTTGTAGGACATACCGGATTCCTCAATATGTTTTCCTTAATCGTTTTGAGAGCAGTGGTGATGGAATAAATTATACAAAGTAAAGTGCCTGCCCGGGTGCGAACCTACAATAATGGGCCACCACTGCCCCTTATCTCACTTCATTTCAAACAAATGCCAGTCGCGAGTGCGCTTGCACTCGCTGTACGTGAAGCGTGTCTATGTGTGCGTGCGTTTTCACTTGTTGTATGGAGCCGACCTTCTGTAGGTACTATTCTGTGCCTGAACACATTTGGTACGAAAAACACGGTAGAGATAATGTGGAAACAAATTCCAACAACACCTACAGGTTTTTACCTGACTGCACTGCTGGAGATGGTTTTAAAAGTATCTCTGTATGTATTTATAAACGTAGATTTAAATAATATGTACAAAAATATAAATGTGAAGCAGCAAAGCTCTTAAAGGCTCCTGCAGACAACAAAAATTTCCATGAAGCTTTCTTAGAAATTGTTCTACTAGAGCCCCGTCGCGCAGTCGCGTCGCGCCTGTTTGCGGGAGCCTCAATGCAAATGGACAGTTGAATGTGACGTTTCAGAGAAAAGTAATCTGGTATATTATTTAAAACTCTGATATATGAATCTGGTATATGAACACGGATCTGTTATATTTTTTCTGTTACGGGGGTTGTTACAGATCTGAACTCTTCGGATGAACCCCATCAATATATAAGCTTAATAATTACTTTTATAATTAGAGTAGTTTCAACTTCCTGGCGATGATCGCCAACAGACTGGATTGTCCATATATCCGGCAATGCTGCAGCAGACATATTGTTACCTTGTGAGTGTTAGTTTTTGTCTGTGCTTGTTATCCTGTCTGTTTCCTTTTATATATCTGCTTGTATATGAGTCTTGTTGCTTGAAATAAACAAATTTTATTTTTTAACCTATTGAAGGACACTGAACGAGACATAATATAAGTTACTACGCAAGACAGAGCCCCAGCGCCATGTGTCAGTAATCATGTAGTTCAACTCAGAATTTAAGCCTTAACATCGGCTTATAATATCTCCACTGCTGGGACTCAAGACTTCTCTCTGTGAGAGTCGTGATTCGGTCGCAATCACCACGCGGACCCAATGCTGATTAGTGGAGACACAAATAACGTTATCTATACTAATGTTATAAATGCAAAAGTAACTCTATCTGCCTGTTGTTACCTTTTCACGCATTAGTGGCGGAACGGATTTCGATGAAATTTGAAACACGACCGAGGTTGATACAAGGGTTTGCAAATGGTACTATAGATTGCCCTGAGCTGTTAGGCAATTTAGGATTAGTTACACACTGCAAAATGTTTCGCACACTTAGCTTGTTACAAGTCCCTCATTCCAAGTCCGCGTACAGACAGGAGTCGTTTCTAATCCGTGTGAGTAGAAGTTTTAATAAACTGTCTGGTGAACATGATTTGGATATATTCAATACCAGTGTTTCTCGGCTTAAGCATTTGCTTGTGAAAAGCTTCTTTCCAGAAAAAAGTTATTGTTTGCGTCTAAATGTTTCTTAGTTTGTATTAGTCAATCGTGAAATATTTATTTCCTAATTTATGTTATAGGTATTTTTTAACGACCTTCTTTTTCTCGTTTTTCATTTCTAGTGTTTATCAGTGGAAACTTGTAAATGACTTTAAATTGCATATTGTTTAAGAATACTGTATAAGTTAGCTGTAAGTTTCCTGAATAGAATAAAATAAAATACTTTTCATCTCGGTAGTACATTCCCGTGGGATCACCTCCACGTGGGCAAAACCGTGGGCAAAAGTTAAGCATTTATTCTTAGCTTTGTTGTTGGGATGTAACTATGCACCTACCCTTGGGCTATTGCTACTTTCATCCTAACTAATATTATAAATGCGAAAGTAAGTTTGTTTGTTTGTTACGCTTTCACACCATAACGGCTGAACGGATTTGGATAAAATTTGGCACACGTATATACCATGACCTGGGTAAGGACATAGGCTACTTTTTATCCTGGATCGCAGATGAAATCATAGGCAACAGCTACTCGTACTAGATAATAAAATGGTCTCTAGTTTATTTGTTTAGTTGACCCAAACAGTATTTGTGTTAGATGTTATGAGCTAATGTTTAATGCAACTACGGTCAGCAAAATTTGTCGACTGAGTTTGTTGATTATGAAATAGGACAGTAGTTTTGAAGCTCAGAATTTATCTGTAGCTTATAATGTAGGGGTTGATAAGGACTGTTTATATGACTTTCTCTATTGAGTACTGTGTCTGCCACTCGAGTAAATAGTTGCTTCTAACTATCGTCGACCTCATCATTTATTGCTTACAAGTTACAACAGGTCATACTCGTATAGTGGTTAAACAAGAATTTATTAATAGTGCTTTATAAACAAAAACCATTTTGTTAACTTTGTACCAGCTTTGGTTGGAGTCTATAAAAAATGCAACTAAATGTGAAAGCTGAGTTTAATGCCCGAAGAACATGTTAACTCGTCAACATCATCAAACTTTCAACCAAAAGCTGAAAATGTTTGGTCAAACCATAAGTTGGTAAACGCAGCCCGCTTTTCCATTTAAAATTAGCATCTAAATCCGTAGAGACATCAGATTCGCTTGCATAACTCCGTACAACTTGTTATGTTGCAAAAATACGGAGCTCCTAATTATTTTGAACTACATTCCACTATTTCGCTTGCTTGAGTTTAAAATTGCGTCCATCAGTTTTAAGTTAGCTTTTGCTCGACTTTGGGATCATACGTACTTATTATATTTTCCTGTTGGTTTTTGAATACTACGAGTATATTTTTTAATGTGCTTTGCTTTTGTAGTATAAAACTGACTACGGTGAATTAAAATATGTGTCAATGTGTTTCTGTTTCTTTTAACCGACTTCTTAAAAAGGAGGAGGTTCTAAATTCGTCAGTTTTTTTTTGTATGAAATGTTACGCGATATCTCAGGCATTTGTAAATGGATTTCTAAAATTATTTTTTAATGGATAGGGTATGCCTCAGGGGTGGTCCCATATAAATTTTATTAACTTTGCTTGGGTAATTTTTTTCAGTTAGCTTCAATAAATAATACGTATTTTTTCCACTTGGTGTATATTGATGTTGTTATCATAACTTCCTGTAACTGTTATTTACATAGCAAGTATATGAATTTGTGAGGGGTAGGCACCACAACTAAAAAGAGAAAAATCAAAACTTTTCTACAAGAAAAATAACCGACTTAAAAAATAAACACTAGAAACGGAAGAACAATTATAATTTCGGAAGTCGATGGCAAAAAAAGAAAATACAAAACCAAAGACACCGACTTCTGAAATGAAACTTATTTATTACTTTGTAGTGTTTTTTTTTTCCTTAGAAACGTTGTTTTTTGTAGACCTTAATGGTTTCTCATCCTTACTAATATCATTAATCCGAAAACAGCTCTATTTGTCTTCTATTACCTTTTCACGTCCTAAGGCTGAACAGATTCCAACATTTTCTATGAAGCACACGGAAAGACCTGGGTTAGGACATAGATTTTTTTTTATCCCGGTAGTACGTACCCTTGGGATAATTTCCGAACTCCACCATAATATTTCAGCTACACGCGGAGCGATTGTTATTACATATACATTTGTAATGCGTAAGCACCTATATCTCCTTGACTGATAAATATATGTAGCCAAGTTCTGCTCATATGGATAGGGTGTATTTTTCATAAACAACAATTTGCATTTACTTTATCCTTAAATGATAAATAAATGATAAATGATTTTATTTCTGTAAGTAGGTTTGTACAAACACCTTTACACGTCAATCAAATTTTCAAAACTAGTTGAGGTCGGCGGTTCCTATCTGTCTACTCTGAGAAGAAAGGCCGAAACAAACTCAAAGATCATAGTCTCTTTTAAACGTTCAGACATAATATTGGTAAGATCATGTGAAGACCATGTAGACTGTTGCCTGAAATGGTCTTTTGAGGAAAGAACCACACAGAGTGGACCTGAACAGTCAGTGCACGTATTTGTCAGTAATCGCGCAGCTCAACTCAGAACTTAAGGAGCTCAACGATTCGACGAACAATACCAAAGAAAGGATATTTGGTTAGGCCGCATAAATTACTGAAACTGCCGGATCATGATTAAAACTGAAACAATGACCCAAATACCCACATAGTCCTCACATTCACAATAATGAAAATAATATAATACTTTTTACAGTAAATATTCATGTTATTGTATATATAAAAAGGTTATAGGTACAGATAAAAAGATAAAATAGCAAAATAAATACAAAATCAACATTCACTTTTCTTTTCTTTTTTTTTTTTCTTTTGAATTGGAGCAGCTCTTTGATTGATTTTGTGAGCTGGATCATCGAGTCCGAAGCATCTCTATAACTCCTCCTAAGTATTTTCTTCAGTCTTAAACTTTAAATCATGCAAAGCTCCTTAAAAATCATAACTAAACCATTTCCCCTTTCTAATTTCAACAATATCAGACTGCGACTCCAATATATCGATGCTCGCGTTCGGAGCGAAGCGGTGGCCAGAAAGTGATATCCAATTTACAAGCCTGTTGGTTCGTGTTGAACGGAGAGATTTATAGAGTCGGTGATATGGAAAATAACATAGGAGGGACAGTAATAACTATTTCATATTGTTGCCTTTCAAGGGTTTTGTTTCGAAGGATTCTTGAGAAAGGGTGTTATATTTATGTGATTTTGAATTGAATTAGATTATAATGTAATACACATATTGCATGGTCTTTCTCCATCAGTAAACATAACCACCTATCTTGTTGTGATCAGTGGTCATGGATACATAAACTCTCTATCATATATCTCGTGTTGATTATCACAGATAAAAATTTTAAGCTATTGCATAGCTTTTATCGCGGGCTTTGAGCGCGGTGACCGAATCAAGAAATTCCGTAACGAAAATAAAACCTAACACCCCAAACTCCACCTACCATGTAGCTCGGCCGAGCGTTCGCTTAACGTGTATGTATATGGTACGACTGTACTTGAATTAATATCAAAGAAAAAAAATACTGCATAAATAAATAATTATAATCGGCATAAGTTGATAAAAAATGCTATGCAATAGCTTTACCGCGGCAGTCCCCGAGTGCCACACGTGTTTTTTTTTTCATAACTAATTATGCTCCATTTATTCGCTCCATGTGAAATACCGGGATTCAGCTACATAATTAAGGTCAAGCAGATACTGAAATCTACCATTTTGGACACTGGTTCAAAAAGGTTCCACCAGTTTCAAATCGAAAAAATCTCGGAAAAGTAACCTAATACCAGTCTAAAACACATGTTTCCATTTTTGTGTATAATTTCAAAGGGCTGTTTACCGTTTTTTGTTAACACAAATTAACTCCAAATCTGCATAATCTTCCTCTCACATCTGTTTTCGTCGTGTATTCCGCGCCAGTGACTCGCCCACGCACTTGTTATTCTGTCCACTTCATATCTAGTTGATTCATGCTTTTAGAGAACAACGTCAGATTATATATTTGTTTTTGTATATATTAGTAATTTGTTGAGATGTGCTCAAAAAGCAATTTATTCTGACATAAAAAATGTTAGTACGGACAGACAAATGATCTATGTAAGTCTGTCCATCTATGGTATCTCTCGGAATTACTGAGGTATATTCATAATTATATTGCAGTCACTCTTTGTAAAACACTCGAAGTGGATACGAATTCTACTGCCCTTTTGGTCTAGTGGACGCAAACACTACTGCTGAGCACGAGGTTCTGGGTTTAATTCCTAGGTTAGGCAGTGTTAATGGGTTTTCCTGTCAGGAATTTCTCAGTAGCAGTCCGGAGTCTGGATTTGTGTCCGGTTGCTGGCAGTAACTTGGTCCCCTGTTACATGAGACTTAAACATAACTGGCGAAATGTGGCTTTGCCTAACCCTTCGGGGGACCCTTGTAAAAGGCGTTATGTTCTGAACATAGTACATATCGGAACTAATTACTTACTTAAAAATATTCAAGAACAATAGGTACTCACCACTACCATTGCAGTTTTGCACCCACGGAATGAGCCTACCTTGTTCATTTCCCGTAGACCACACGCCATCTTAACCGCAGGAGTCACGTTTCTGAACAATACAACTGTGGTAACGCGTGCTCCGGAAATAAGAGCCACTGAAGCGATGTGACGTAAGTCGTGTGACGTTAATGCTTAGTACATATATAATGTAGCTAAGTATTTCTACTGACATTGTAATCTCAATCTTCTGGTAATCACTTTTAGGTACTATAGGTGGTGTAGCGAAATAACAAAAAAGAAATTTACTACTTACCTCTTCAAGTCCAAGATTTAAGATCAACACGTATAATTTATTATTATTAAAAATCGTATCCAAAATGAAGTATAAAATGTTAAAATTAAATATTATAAAAGACACAGTTGCGGAACAGGTAAATTGGCCAACGTGTAAAGATAATACGAGAAAACTTAAATTATATTGGATGGTAAATCTAAAATCTCTCTCTCTCTCTCTCTCTCTCTAAAATCTTTGTTACGCTGGTTTACGAACTACAAACTGGTTTTTAGGCTCGTCACCATTCAATTACGGAGGCTTTAAAATTAATATTATCTCATAAAAATTACCTAAGTTATCCCGATAAAAACAGTCATGTTTAAAGATTGTAGCGGTGTGATGAGTCTCAACGATAAAAAGTCGAGTGATGCTAAATATTACACAATTAGTTAGTTGCTAAGCACATCACTAAAAAGATGGAACAACACAAAATTTCCTAAGAACACTCGCCCATTTTGATCTTGCGCTGTTCTAGTAGCTAGCAGAGCTATTCCCTGACCCTCAGCATTCCTTATGCCTCGACCCACGAGTTCTACATTCTGGCTTAGGACAGGGCAAATCTAACCTACACACTGCTCCAAACAGCGCGCTGATGCGTAGCGTGCTACTGGCGTCCTACGGCCTGCTATCGACGCCCGGTAATTGCGGCCCTTCGTTCGTTAGTTAACGGCCTACGCAGTCTACCTGCAAAGCCCTACCCGTTACAAGATTGACTAGCATTAAGGTAATAAACTCGTAAGTGTTAATGATAATAATAGGTAAAGGTAGTATTTTCCTGGACCCTGGCGAACCGCGGCCTCAAAGCGCAACACAATAGATAAAGGTGACAGTTTCCTGGACCCTGACGAACCGCGGCCTCGAAGTACAGCAGACCTCGACGGAATCGGAGGTGATACAACGGTCATACGAGTATGTCGTGGATCATAAAGGGCATGCCGGTCTCAAACTTCAGGGATTCTATGCGGCTGGCAAAAGCGACACAATAAAACCGCAAGCCAGCGGGGTAATTACGTAACACACTAACAGTAGGAATGGGTTTCATTTTGACAGTTCAACAATATTCATTGCGTTATTTACGTTGTTGAGCAGACAACATTTTTAACATATGAAGCAATGGATTAGCAATAGGCTTCAAAATGATTCAGATTGTAATAGATAGTGTGTTACGTAATTAGGGTGCTGGTAAATAGTGTCGCTTTTGCCAGCCGCATAGAATGTGTGTTTAACTGCTGTTTTTTTTATTTTTATTTCGCTACAGTAGGTACACAAAGTATTACTGAATAGGCTTCCTTTTAATCGATGAAGCGGTTAATGATAGTAAACACTAACCTAGAAATGGGGCTACATTTCATTTTTATGAAGTGACGTACTTTAAAAAGTATGTCCTTAAAGATATTAAAAACCTAGTTTCAATAGCACATAACACCACGCGTATATTCCTCGTATAGGTATTGTGTAGACACATTACTGTGTGGTATACGCAAACTATAGGCCAACGACAGCCTGTTCTGCTTCTAAAAATCTAGGTTAGGTTTAAAGAATCTTTATTTCTCATAAGAACAGGATACAGTTCACTTATACGAGATTTAACCACCTCACCACCACCACCACCACCTTTATCTCCAAATGAAAACCACAATTACAAACCATAAACTAATCTTTGTATAAAAACTCTTTTCCTATTTTGTAACACAAAATAACATTTTAATTTTAGAAACATTAGACAAACTGATGGAAACATTTTAATAAGTATCCTATTTCCTATTAAGGCTTCGTCGTTGAAAAATCACGTAAATAAAAAAACGTTTGATAAATATGGAAAAAACGGCCCGATACGCGCCGTGGAGTTCCCGCTTCATTGAACTAGAAGCCCTCAGTTCATATCCGCCGACACTAACCGGGAAATGCATAACCCAGAATTTAATAAAAACCTATTGGAGTCAGCCATTTGCAAAAAAAAAAAAAATTACTAGCGATATTTTTTGTCATTTAGGTCGCGTAGAAAGAGCATTTCGTTAAGCTTAAAGAAATATTTTCAGTATCAGATAAAAAATAATGCATTACATGTAGATAGAGTCTTGTGTAGATTAGCAGTCAGCGTATACCTTGTGAGATAGCGATAGTCTTTGACAGTGACTTGTAAACTACTGTAGGTACCTACTATCTAATGTAGTCGGGCTATACTTTCCTAAGAAATTGTAACAGTACAGCCGATTTGTTGGGCCCAGTTGTTGCCTTACAACCGGGGTCAGACAAACAGTTGGCAAACGCGGAGGAGATAGATAAACTATTAAGTTACTACTGGATTTAATAAGGCAGTGTCCTTGTCTCATTATTATTACTATTTAGTGACTTGTCTATTGCCATAGGTACTCTGTCTACGGCATAACCCATTAAAAAGAAATACTGGATACCACTTTTTTGCAAAAAAAAGACCGGTGTTATTTTTTTATCATTTAGGTCAGGTTGCCTAAAACAGGGTTTAAAATTTCGTTGTCAACGAGTTTGAAGTAGCGTTAGGGGTATAACATTTTAAAATGAGGATACATCCAGAATTCAACAAAAAGTAATTGGATTTTACGTTTTTTTTTTTCTTTTTTTGAACTGCCTCGTTGGCCTAGTTGTCGCAAGCGCACTGCTGATCATGAGGTTCTGAGTTCGATTCCCGGGTCGGGAAAAGTGTTATTGGGTTTTTCAATCTGGAATTTCTTTTTAGCGGCCCGGAGTCGGGATTTATGCCCGGTTGATGGCAATAAGCTCGCCCCCTATTGCATGGGACTTAAACATAACTGACGATATGTGGGTGTACTATAGGTGCACCTCTGCCCAACCCTTCGAGGAATACTGGCGTGATGTTATGTTTTTTTATTTTTTGTTACAAAAATACTCGCAATATATTTTTGTCATATAGTTAGGAAATAAAATTTCGTTGTCAACGAGTTGAAGTAGCTTTTGAAGTATCACATCTTGTAAATGAATATTAAAATAACTTTAAAAATAGGTACACAAAAGTGGCATCGGGAACAAATTTCTGTAAAATAAACCATAATCCAGCAGCTCTAAACAATAAATATCACAAAATGTCATAATTATCAAAATTAATTTAATTAAACACAGCAACGTGATTTAACATAATTTCTTCACGTGACCAGAGGGCTGGCCTATTTTTTGGCCAAAGAATCAGCATCGCTATACAACGTGGCAATGCTGCCAGCCTTTTGGGTACTTTTCCTGTCGACAGCGATGCGGACGAATTTTTTGATGGCCTATGATTCTTTTCCTTCTTTCTTTTTAAGCTATTGCATAGCTTTTATCGCGGGCTTTGAGCGCGGCGGCCGAATCAAGAAATTCCGTAACGAAAATAAAAACCTAACACCCCCTACTCCGCCTACCATGTAGCTCGACCGAGCGTTCGCTTAACGTGTATGTCTATGGTACGACTGTACTTGAATTAATATCAAAGAAAAAAAAATACTACATAAATAAAACATAAATAAATAATTATAATTGCATAAGTTGATAAAAAATGCTATGCAATAGCTTTACCGCGGCAGTCCCCGAATGCCACACGTGTTTTATTTTTATTTATTGTTATTTAGTTGTACATACTATTAATATTATTTGTAGAATTCATAATTAATAAATATTAAAGGTAAGTTATTAATAACACACTAACTACAAGTACGTCTTCTACGAGGTCCTTCTCACCGTTCTGGCTTCATTCACTCTTCTTTCTTTGTCCAGGCGGTTTTTCTTTGGAATGCGCTCCCTCTGAACATCAAGATGGCAACCAGTCGGTTATCTTTTAAAGTGAAGTACGAGCACGTGACGACATCCGTCAGAATTTGGCCGAAACATCTCAGCGTTGATATGCTGGATTTGTTTTTCTCCTCTACCGATCGTTATTTCTCCTGACAAAGTTTATTTTGTTTATATGTATGTATGTATTAGTATTTATGTATTAATATTTATTCTTGTATATTATAGTTATTTCCGAGCTATCCCCGTATATTGCACCTGCCATGTTTAGTCTCTGCATCACCCTAAGGTTGAATGACAGAAAATGTCTCAGGCATTAAGTCCGCCTTTGTACAGTATTTTTCTTAATCGTGCATAAAGTTTTAATAAATAAATAAGTATTTCCTCGAAATTATCATTCCCAAGCAGTACAGCAATAACTTTTCTTGAATATAAAAATTCTACAAGCCACATAAATAAATGCTTAAAATATTCCTCTGCTTATCATAAAATACAAATATTCTGACTTACTACTCTATACTAAAGGCTGTGTTGCACTTACAGCC
The DNA here is from genome assembly GCA_917490735.1 of Dryobotodes eremita. Taxonomy (NCBI): domain Eukaryota; kingdom Metazoa; phylum Arthropoda; class Insecta; order Lepidoptera; family Noctuidae; genus Dryobotodes; species Dryobotodes eremita. The sequence goes on along the minus strand of OU823263.1, from coordinate 4,911,950 downwards.
TGCATAAAGCCGAAGATGCACTGAATTATGAATTATTCAAGCCACCGGCTCCATGGCGCCCCCACGCGGCTGCTGGCGGCATCTCCCACAATTTCGTCCTTTCAAGTCTATCGCATATGAAATGGGTATTTATTTCGAAATTATGTGACGGCAACGTTATGAATACAGAATTTTATTTGGTGTATTTGTAAATATTTTCAGTTTAATTGTTGACTGTTATAACTTTATCAACCTGTAAATATTAAAAGACTTTTGGATAGGGCAAAGCCGATTTTCATACAAGGAAGGAACGAGCATTAATAATCATCACGCTTGCTCATTACGTAAAAAAAAATGGTTTGTTACCAACAAAATTAAAACTAAACAATTTTAAATACAATATTCATAAGTGCAGTTATAACTTTCAATGTTTGTTTCATTAGAATACGCACACACATAATTGGATTGAAATAATATTGAAAAAAATACCGGCCATCTGCGAGTCAGACTCGCACGCGAAGGGTTCCGTACCACCGTACAATATTTAACACTACATTTTCTTTTAAGACATGTTTCTTGTGTGGACCCCCTTTAATTTATTACTTTATTTTTGTTCTCAATTCACTCGTGTGTCAAATATACAGTATGGGTACCACATATATATGCAATAAATTAAACCACATACTTGTTATCGTGTTTGCTGACGATATACAAAAAAAAAACACGTGTGACACTCGGGGACTGCCGCGGTAAAGCTATTGCATAGCCTTTTTTATCAACTTATGCAATTATAATTATTTATTTATTTTTTATTTATGCAGTATTTTTCTTTCTTTGATATTAATTCAAGTACAGTCGTACCATATACATACACGTTAAGCGAATGCTCGGCCGAGCTACATGGTAGGCGGAGTGGGGGGTGTTAGGTTTTATTTTCGTTACGGAATTTCTTGATTCGGTCGCCGCGCTCAAAGCCCGCGATAAAAGCTATGCAATAGCTTAAAAAATAACGACATCGGTCCCGTAGTAATTAGGTCAAAAAGTAGAGTTTTAATTTTGGGCAAATTTTAACACTCTGTAGAATTTGATCACTAGGTCAATGATTCAATGAACTTGAATCCTTGAACATTGAAAAGCGACGTTGCAACGCAGTGCAAACTATCACGACGCTGTTACGTATTCTACTTATTTGTCTAAAATGTAAAATCGTACACCTAAACGAAAACGTACGAAGGTACGTTGTCTAATAAACAGAGTGTTTACTTTTACTGAATTTATTTTGACGTGTATTTTGTTTGAAAATTTCACTGTTTTAATTTGCGATTTTCAATTTAATATTTAATTTTGCTATACTTCTGTGGACTAGTACTACTTGTGGTTTAATTTTAGGCATATAGGTATGAGGCTTCCATACTGTATGTCTCCTGACATAGATCAGATACTTGAAATAAGTCGAGAATAATAAAAAAAATCTATCAAAGAAATTATTTTGTTTATAAATTAAATATATTACAAAACACGGGCATCCTGTTATACCAGGCTTTTGTGATTTTCCTAGCCAATTTAACTTGACCCCTCGGAAAACTGAGATTGAACTCTATGAGAGGTATTCACAAATTGGACTTTCACAATCCACATTTTCCATATTTTGACAATTCACTGGTTTGAAATAATGGATATTAAGTTCCCTGATACGAAATGAAAGAATATAAAAACAGGTTATATCTCTTGTGTTTTCATTTTAATTATACCTAAAATTGTAGAAGTGAAAAGTAGGTAATTTGAGAGGCGTAATTACAGGCTTATTTTAATTAAAAAAAACTTTAGGATGCTATTATGGCAGCCACCTATAATGAAGCATTCGAACAGATTGATATATTTACATGCTCCTTGAAAAGGTTTCGTAGCCTTTTGTATGAGACACTTGCACTACTGGACTAAACTTTTTTCTTTTTTGTTGTTGTTTTTTAAATACCATTTCTGTTTATTTTTTTTTATTTTTTTTATAATATTAGTGTAACTGTCATGCATAATCAGTTCACCTCCTAGTGATTTTAAGGTTTAATTTATTTATAGTAATCTGTGAACAGCGCTGTGGGATACATTATTACTTAAGTTATATAAGTTTTTCTGATTGTAATATTGCATAATGTAGCTGTTTGTTGTTCCTGTTTAATAAAAATTAAAAATAAAAATAAAATTATATTTTCAATCTAATACTTTTTTCTGATGTAGAGACTTATTTTAGAAGTAGATCAAATTACATTATTTCGTGGTTATTCTTTTGGTTTTTTTTTTCGAAAAAAAATTCGAATGCTGCTTTATATCACTCTCTATCATCATCATTCTCCTGTCCTTATTTATACCAATTTATTTGTGGCGGCGCAACATGTATTCTCACACCGGGCCCTATCAGAATACCAGCTCTGCGGTACTTATTTTTTTAAATATCGCAGCATTATGCTGAGATAGGAGCCTTTTTGGCCTCGCACAGGTTTTTTACTTGTTTATTGTTGTTTTTATTTTTTATTTTTATTATTGTAAATTTTGTTAGTTTTAAATGTTCCATTTTTATTATTTTATTTTTTAATTTTTTACTCGTTTTGTTTCCGGTCCCAAATAAAATATTTTTCTTTTTCTTTCTTTCTTTCTATTTGTCTTCCATACTTCTCTATTATTATTATATTATATACGTCATCTCGGTAGTCACTTCCTTTCTAGCTATATCATCTTCCACACAGTCCATCCATCGCTTCTTTGGTCTTCACCTACTCTTACAGCCATCCACATTCATATTCAAAACTTTCCTGACGACATTTTTCTCACTCCTCCGCATCACATGCCCATACCATGACAACCGATTTCCACGCAACTTTTCAGTCACCGGTACCACTTTCAGGCTTCCTCTTATATACTCACTTCATTTATATCTCTATCTTATATATATATATTTTAATTAAATTCGCTACTTTCATGTCTATCTGTGTGAACGCGTTGGTTTTCTAAACTACACCACGGATTATGATAAATGACGACAAAATTACATATAATAAAGAAATCACGATGTTTTGTCAAGTCGTACACCGTATGAAGCAGGGGCGGGTAGCTAGTGTAGAAAAAAAAATAGCCATAAAACAAAACTGCTATAAAGAAGTACCTGAGCATTCAGATGTTATTAACGTCATCAGTCCTTTGAATCAGAAGTGGCAATTATCATTGGCATTTGGATCACACCTGGGACAACAAGAACATGGTCACTAATCCACAGTCTGATCCCAGCAAGTACAACTCAACCTCTCAGTTCAAAGACCGTTCCCCGTCCCTACCGTATTAGCCCCCAGCAAAGAGTTTTATCCCCACCCTCACAACATATCAATATGATTTCATATCGTAGTATAATATCATCCTGTGTAGCCTGCAAACACAATATCGTCGTATTTATGCGTCGAACTGTACGAGCGTGTGCAATCGGTTGCGAAGTTATGAGCTTTAACGTTTGTCTCTGGCCACTGGGAAAAATCTCGCAGAAATATTTGATAAAATAAAATAAAAGATTGAAATGTATGATATTATTATGCATCATGAATTCATGACAAGCGGTGTAGCGTCGTAGCGCGTAGTGTCGTAGCATGTAGCATCGTAGCACGTAGCGGCCATTTTGAATTTAAAGTTCAGTCATAATATCGCCTTCCACAAAGAATGTAGACTAGATAAGACAAAACTATTATAATAAATCCTCTGTTTAGTCCTTCTAAACCCTGGGATTTTTATTTTGCGAATACCCGATGTGGTCCTCAGTTCACACGCACGTTTCTAAACTACACAATATATTTTCATGCGGTTCTCACCATCATTTAGAGAATGTATATGTGTACGTAGGGGCTGTCGTTAGTGTAGAATAAGAAGTCATCTCTGCCCTGCAATCACAAACTATTTTTTTGCAAATAGACTGACAAAAGTGTATATCGCAAGACATCTAGATTGCCAAGGCACTCGAACACACATATATTGCCAACCTTAGAGACGAAGTTGAAATATCTCATGTGCCTTACTTTCACCTTTCAAATGCTGCCTTCCCTTCATTAGCTGTTTGTAACAGTACAGAACTAACCTTTTCACATCCACCTTTCTTGTAAACCAACAGGTCCTTTGTCAAATATAGCAAAAAAAACACGTTCTGTTTTGATCCTAATATTACATTTCTGACATATTCGTGTATCTATCTACATGATGGGATATAAGGAATCAATGGATAAGAAAGTAAAATTGGATATTCATCAATCCGGATCAAGGATGTCTTTTTATTTATTTGTAGTGATCTGTAAAATTATTCAAGTATAAAAGGTACTTGAGTGTTGCGTATCTCGTGCAATATGACTTATGACAATTGATAAAATTAAAAAATTAAAATTCCTATAATTCAGACAACAGTGTCAATATTGTGTTAGTATAACAAAACAACTTGTAGTCTAGTGTTAGCAGTACTGATATATAATAGGTAGTTGAAATAATGCACACTCCGTGCAAAGGACGACATGACAAGAAAACATGTTTCCTACCTGAGCAACTTCCGCATAAAATGTCTAATATATGGAGTATAGCTCTCTGCCACTCCTCTCAGGATATAGTTGCGACTACCTCGCACTCTGCTCAGCAGCGACGCGTTTTATTTGCGAATTATGACTTGAAAGCCATCTGTGTGGGTCTCAGCAAACATTTCCAAGGCGCTGCAGAAACGGGGAAGCCACAACAAATCAATGTCCCGCAATTTACTATTGCACAAAAACCGGTACCTGTCAATTTTAGAACAGTTTCTTTCACCCAATTCAATCGCACTACGGAGCACTGTCTGAATCACCAGTTTTGACTTACTATACTCAAATCACATACAATATAGATGGGTAAATGATCAGAATTATATACATCTTCCTTAATACCTACATACATCTACAACAGTGTGTCACGCCGATAAAGATACCACACAGTAGTCGAGCCATCTCCTACACCTATGCGCATCACTAATAAATGTATAGTGATTATGTTTAGCACTTAGTTTTTCAGTATTGGCACAAATCCATGACTGGTCCGTACAGAAGTTCATAAATTCATTATAAAAGTTTTCTTTGGGGTGCGCTTTAAAATCTCTCAGTTTATACACGTTCTCAACTTCATAACTCGCTACAATATCACTTATCTCACTTAAAACATTAGTGAACATTGTTAAATTCTCTGGCGAGTCTACAGGCATATAAATAGAGAAAACCGTAATAGAGCGCTCCCCAGTCACTGCCTTAATGGCCACAACCCGTTTACTACTACAGTCCAAAACAGAAACTGACTCAAATATACCTTTCCTCCACTTTCCCATACGGTCTTCCTCTTAACGGTCCGATGGATATGTCAACCGCTGACTTACCAGTAAACTCAAAGTCTTGACATATGGTCTCTAGCATCAATATGTCATGGGAAGGAAGCCATGTCTCTTGGAGGGCTACAAGATCTGACCACGCACAGAATTGCTCGAATGTTTTCCATAGAGCGCTTTGCTGACTGACAAAACTAGTAAATTTTGAGTATTTATTTGTGTTCATCATTATGAAAATATTTATATAACTTTAACTTTAGACTCAGCGTTGATTCGATACATGAAATGCACAAACCGCCTAAAAGTAACGCCTTCCGGCCACAACTGGTCATCTAGAAATACATCAAGTTTACGTTTTGAAACAAATACTTTACATTTGTTTTAGTCTCAATGTAACTAATAATATAATTTTCTTGTGTTTCAATACTAACGTTTGATATTAACAATGGCACTTCTACATCGGCCGCCCGAAATTTAACATCAGACTCAGTGAAAGCACGACCCCTCTGACTATCTAACCTATTTAGTTTCGATGGTTTATTTTGCACTAACTTCCATTCCGCTACCATTTGCTTACTTTCACATTCAAATTAGACTTACTCGAACTGTTTGTAATTGACTCGACCTAGTTCCAGTCAACACCGCATAAGCAAACGTAACGATGGTAGGGGTCTCGATCAGCCCAGGCGCACACGTAGTCGGCGCAATGATTGGTTCGCTCAAGGTCATACCTGTTAAAGCCATTAATATGATATTAACTTCAAAGTTTTGATTTCTTTTTTGGAGGCTTGAGAAAAAGGAGATGGCACGGGTAGGTGCACAATATCTGTCTCAATACAAAACAAGTTCCAACTTTAGTCCACCTACGCCTCCTACATTTTACGCCATTTTTTTCTGTTTCGCGCCTATTTTGCCCAGACAAGCTTATGTCGTCAACCCATCTTTGCCATCAAAAGTAAATTATCCAAGCTGTTTTACCGAAAACTTTCTTCAGCTGCATTCAAAGTACTGACTGTAAAAAGTAAAACAGTATAAGATTATCTGTCAAGTACCGTCTGTTCGAAAAGTATCTAATAAAAATGGATCAGAAAAAATTTAGTAGGCACAGTTCGAGGCCAAACCGTTTGTTTTCTCTAGTGAGAGCAGTTCCCGAAACAATCCTTAGTCAGTGCTAGTACTTTGCCAGTCACTACTACGCCAAGCTTGCTCTATCCCAACTAATAAAAGGTGATCACTTTCACATCAAGCTATGGTGCCTTAATAATGAGATTCTCTCACCCAGTGTATCGAGCACAGTTTCGCGACGAACGAGCGAAGCGAGCCCATCTTCGCCACGAGTGAAAAGAGCGCGAGTAGGTGGCGTACACTAGTTTCAAAAGTGTGCTCGCTTCGTTCGATCGTAGTCAAAGTAGGCTCACTAAACTCGCTTTTCTCTTGTAGGTCAGATACTTTTGTAACAGCCGTAGAACGATTAGATTAATCCAAAACGGTAGGATCAAAACACATCAGGGGATGAACAATGGTATCCCCTTAACCATCCAAAACAGAGTGAATTACACAACTCAGAGAGGCGTTGGAGCGTACGCCATGAATCATTAGCGTTATTCGTAAAACAAAACAAACGACCATCTACCGACCAACAACAAAAGGCGTTTCAATAAATATGGGCTTCTGTTACACCGAACTGAGCGAGTGAAGTAGGATTTAAAGAAAAGAGATTATAAAAAATTCGGGTGATGCGTAAATGAGTGTTTATTAGCAACAAATATTCATCATCATCATCCTCATCCACATCAGCCCGACTTGACCCACTGCTGGGCATAGACCTTTCTTTTCCTGCGCCAATCCCCACGCTCCTGTGCCAGCCTCATACAAATTTTGCCCGCGATGGCAACATGTCGTCCACCCATCTCGACGCCGGACGACCGACACCTCGTCTTTCAATCCTTTGACGCCACTTGGTTACAGCCTTACTGCACCTGTCATCACTACTAACAAGTTTAAAATATTATTATAATATCGCTAGTGATATAATTTAAGTAACCATACTGTTGGGCGAAACCAAACGCCTCCCTTTCTCTCTGGGACATTACAGACTGAATGGATAGAGATAGACTCCATAGTCTGCTCCCACAGACAACCCGTGCGAACAGTTTTGAGAGCCATAGCTTTAAGTTTTAGATTGCTGTAAAGTTAGAATAAAGAAACATAATTCTACTCGACAAAAGACGCTTGACTATGATATTTATTAATCCGGCAAAGTGCGTGTCGGACCACGCACAATGAAGGGTTCCGTTGTTGGGATGAATTTATTCCAAAAACAAACTTAACGTTGTAGTTGAAAAACATGTTCTCCTATACATACCAACTGCAAATGTAACTTGATCGACTCTCACTCGTTAACTTATAAAGCCTACTTAGCTGTGATAGTGATTTTAACTTAGTCATTTATACCTACTACTACCGTGTTTTTTTTTCACGTATCCAAAAATAGCTGCCAGGGGGGCACTACACTTGAGTCTAACAAACTTTAGCACTTTAAGGGCCATTTTCACCATACTGTGTTTATTCTAATTGTCCCGTTATGACATTGATGGATTGTCTCACTACGAAAAATAGTCCATCAAAATGCTTATGTGACTGTGCCTAACTGACCCCAGACTGATAAAATTTTCGTTTTTTTTAATTATGCTAATATTAGTATTTAGGTCAGTTTCCCCCTCAGCGGACAAGGCCGCACTCCACCTCCGTACGGCCCTGTAGAGCTCGTCTCCAGACTGGACACTCTCCCACCGATGGAGATTAAATGAATTCCCAAATAGAAAGAAGTCCGATGCCTTGTCCCATTAATAAGGCAAGGAAAGGATTGAAACTAATAGTAAATAAGACTTAGGAATTCATAATTATGAAAATACATTGGATGTGGTTTTAGAAGTCTAAATAATAGAGGGATGCAAAGTATATTATTATATAAATTTGTAAGTAACCCATACGCTAGCGTAACAGGTATTTGGTCAATCGTAACTCACACGATACCTCACATCTACACTCGGTGTACTCGGAGCAACACTTCCATAAAGTGACGCAAGTAGCTTTTCAGCGACATTGCGTCGGCATCATGCTCTTATGGAGACATGGTCCCTAGCAGTTCTTTCGAACTGATAAACGTGACGAAGCGGCTTTCCCTGCGGTAGTTTGCCTTGTGGAGACTTTGTAAAATAGCCAACCTCAAAACGGCCCTCTTAGCGTATCTTGGTTACGTAGCTTCTAACGTTAGATACGGCATTGTACTATGGGGGAATTCTGTTCTTATAAATAGGGTATTTATAGCCCAAAAACAGTGTATCCGTGCTCTTTGTGATGTGCCACCATTTACTTCATGTAAACCTCTTCTTAAAGATTTAAAAATATTAACTGTTCCCTGTATGTACATATTTGTATGCTGTAAATTTGTTAAAATGCACTCCGACTTATTTCAACGTCTGGGAGACACCGTTACGTTTAAGACAAGATATCCGGATCGATTAATTATATTCCTCCAATGAAAAGCCATTTATATCACAGAAGTTGTTTTCCAATGGTTATAAGAATATTTAATAAACTACCAAAATCGTATAGGGAACTACCAATCAATCGATTTAAAGCGGCGTTATTCAAATGGCTTATAGAAAAATCATTATATTCTGTCAGTGAGTATTTAGAGTTCAAAGATTTACACTGAAATTGACATCTTACTGACATAATTTGACAAATACTTGACATTTTAAATTCAATAACTATGATTTATTTATGTACCAATTTTATTAGCTTCATTTATTTAATGTAACAATAATTTTGCATGCTAGTTCTAGCAAATTGTTTTAGAAACTGTTTAAAAAAACCCGACCATCTGTATGTACTACAATTCTTGCAAATAAATTTCATTTCATTTTTATTTCATTTCATTTCAACCGTGCGACCGTCCTTGTCTAGCAACGGGGCGGCGAGTTCATTAGTCCACCAGTCTCTTAAGCAAAGATTTAATGTGTCTCTAAGGCCCGTATTACAGAACGTCACTTAATACTCAAGCATTACTTAAAACTAGATTCGAGCCATTTGATTGGTTGAAACTAGTTTTAAGTAATGCTTGAGTATTGAGTAACCTTCTGTAATACGGGACTAAGAGTCTCGAAGTCGTGGGAAAGTTTTAAAACAAATATAATATTTTGTTATTAATTAGGAATAGGTGACAGACAGTCACACTTAGCATGGTTAGTAACAGTAGAGTTTGGTGAAATTAGTGCTAAAGGTTAATATTTCACAAACGGACCCCTTAACGAAAATTGTTTTTACAAACCCGTAATATTTTTGAAAGACCTATCCAACGACACCTTACACCATGAGGTAAGCGAGAAAAAAAAAACATCCCAATTTTACGTGACGTGACTAAAAATTTTTGTCGGCGTGACTAATGTGTCAGGCCAAATTACAGCTGTCTAGTAATAAACTGCGGACAGACAGACGGACGGACGGACAGGACATGGTGCAACTATAACGGTTCCTTGTTGACTATGGAACCCTAAAAACTAAGTTCAGGAAACGTTTTGATAATCACAGTATACTCAATTATTTACCACAATAAAGGTCTGCCGGTTCTTAGGCATAATTCTTGTTTTGGAAGATATGGAAAGTAAGCTAAGTAATTTTTGGCCAGAAAAATTACAAGCCCAACAATAGTTATATTACAATTACAACATTATAGTTTATCTCCCGAAAAGGTGGTACCGGTGTCCAAATGTCATCGAAATGCGACGGTAACCATTTTCTTTCAGACAGAATATCGTTTTTTGCTAACCTATACCAAATAATTCAATTTGCTCAATTTCACGGCCAAAAAGTGCCACTTTTTTAGACAAAAATATATGCCCAAAAAACGGAATATTTGAATATCTCAACCACCGTGTAACAACCATCCACTCACAATCGGTGACGCGAAGTAAAGCCCACTCCACACGGCCGGTGTCACGACCAGATTATTTATTGCCATTATTTATCTCCGGGAGCCGACTCATATGTCTGAATTGAATGCGACCGTGTGAAGCTCGCCTAACTCTCTATAGTTTGTATGTAGAACGAGTTTTGTTCAGAATAAGTTTTTTCTTTTATTTTCTGTTTGTATGGTTTTTAGTTGTATTTGTGTAAGAGTGGAAAAGTCGCGCGTGTATTTTGTTTGAGTGAGGACTATTTTCCTTAATCGTATTTAAACAGTGACTGAATAATAATCTTTTATGTTATTGGATTATATCTATGTTCAGTAGCTTAATGAAGAAGTCATCACCTTATTTAACAATTGAGGAAAGTCATTGATGACGATTTATTATAGGAACTAATACGAGTTAGTTACAATTTTGTTTCCTCTAATTCGCATATCTCCAATTAAAAAAAAAAAACAGGTGTGGCACTCGGGGACTGCCGCGGTAAAGCTATTGCATAGCATTTTTTTATCAACTTATGCAATTATAATTTTTATTTTTATTTTTATTTATGCAATTTTTTTTTCTTTGATGTTAATTCAAGTACAGTCGTACCATATACATACACGATAAGCGAACGCTCGGCCGAGCTACATGGTAGGCGGAGTGGGGGGTGTTAGGTTTTATTTTCGTTACGGAATTTCTTGATTCGGTCGCCGCGCTCAAAGCCCGCGATACTCGTAAAAGCTATGCAATAGCTTAAAAACATTTAATTCAGATAACTTAGATCCATATAGTACAAATTAACAAAACAAAACAAAATAACAATAAAATCAATCAAATTACTCGCTTAACAAAGGTTGTCCATAGCGGCGAAGAGATCCTATCAGCTACAGTCTTCAGAATTCCGTTGCAGCTGCCACGCATTCTGCAGATCAGGGATACCGTTTTTTTGCGGATGACGGCATGAAAGCCATCAGTGCGATATAGCGCAAACATCCCCGATGCACTACAGAAACGTTGCAGCCCCAAGATCATCCTGAAGATGTTGTTATATTGGATGCGCAGGGCATCCAGCGATCTTTTGGTGTGACTGACCCACAGATTTCCAGTATAAAAGCTTTGACAATAGGCCTTAAACAGCGTTATTTTAACTTTTTGAGAGCAGCGGGAGATACTGCGGGCCAGCATGTTACCTCTGACCGCTAAAGCCCTGCGCTCCCTCTCAATATCTATATCGTCTTCAAGACCTTCGGTAATTAAATGCCCCAGGTATTAAAATTTCGTGACACGATTTATGCATACGCCATTCAGGGTTATCAAATTATGTGAGTACTTGGGGCCCTAACGACCATATATTCCGTTTTTGGACATTATATACAATGCCATGTGCATGAGCATAGGCCTCACAAACTCTTAACAAATCTCCGAGACTCCTCACCGTCGGGCTCAGCAGCACCAAGTCGTCCGCGTAGCTAATATTGTTGATGCAGACTCCATCTACCGAGCAACCGACACGCTTGCTACTGAGCTCGACGATGAGGTCATTTATATGTAGGTTGAAAAGCCGGGGCGAGGTCAAACCTCCCTGCCTCACCCCGCCTTCGAACGAATATGCCTCAGAGAGTGTGTTATTCCTCCTAACAAAATTAGTTGAGTATGAGAATACCAGTATTTGAACATGACGACAACTTTCTCCAAAGCACATCATATGAGACAAGATTGAAGGCTTTGGAGAGGTAATGATAATATTCTACCAATAATAATAATTGTTCGTAAAAGTGGTAAGCTATAAAGTTGAAACCTTGTAAATACAGACGAATGTGTAACTAAATTCCTTTTAGTATGTGATTACGTAAGAATTTAACCTGAACGGGATTTATTTACACTTTCGTATGATACATTTAGAACAGACTGTAGGTACCTAAGTGAGCACATTCGAAGCTCTTTTAATAAGAATTTGACGGCACGCTGCGTGTCGCGGGTTTGATTCCCGCACGGAACAAATATTTGTATGACCTACAAGTAGTTGTTCCGGGTCTGGCTGTTTGCGTATGCGAGTTTAAATGTGTGTAAATGCACCCACAATACAGGAGAAAATCCTAGTGTGGGAAAAAAAAATTAAGATGGGTAGAATCAGCATAAAATTCTTGAAAACCATCCCAGACCGTATTACTTTACGACCTATTAGTAACTAGAACGATTCGTTTTCTATAGGTACAGGAACTACAACCAACGTTGTCAAATTACGAGAGAGCTATATTCGTTGCAATACGGACGCTATTTGCTACCTGCATATTCGGTAGACATATTAACATTTAGCAAGAGCGAAGTCACACCGTTACTGACAGGTAGGCAATCGTTTACGATAATTGAAGTTTGCGGTCCAGCGGCTCAACGGACGGCGCGGTGTAGACTCTAATGTGGCTGGATGTATCGGAAATGTCGTGCTCTGTCGGGAATTGTCGGGTGAAATGTTGGGTGTTTGATGTGGATTTGGCTGTTAATGTTTTGGCGGTAGGTGGGTGAATGCATAAAAACGTTTTTGCTAGAAAAGACAATGCCGTAGGTGTTAAGGGTGACCTCCTCTAGGATGACAAAAAATATAAATCAATTCATAATATTGTAGACCTGGACTAAGTTTATTAAATAAAATAAACCTCTGTGACAAAGGGACAAAAAAAAATATTATAAAGGTTCTGTTTTAACTTTTTTACGGAACCCTAATCACGAATAAGGATCTTGAGTAATAATTTTAATAAGGTAAACTTTTTAAGTGCATAGGTACGGAAAAATAAGGAAAATATGTTCTAAAATTTCAGATAAGTTTCAGAATGAATGGTATTTTTTTCATTACCAGCTACAGGTGCGGTTTGTAATCAAAACCATTAATTTACCAGTTCCACATCTTTAAATTTTGAACCTTCCCCGCTTGCGCTTACCTTCTTTTAAAGCATTTCAAAACAAAATTCAAAATGACGTTGGGCTTTAGATCGTGTTTCCTATTTCGTGATTTATGTATATGACAGCACACAAATCCAAGTCCAGGGACCACGAGCACCGCGTTTGACAGATGCGCACAAAGCACATTATTATTGATTTATGAAACTTCGCTTCCAACACTGAAATTGCAGAATTTTGGTGAAAAATTCAGTTCGCTATTTGAATCCAGCGCATAGAGTATACTACTAATATTACAAATGTGAAAGTCCGTGAGATTGTGAACTTGGATGTTTGTTCATTAATCACGTCTTAGCAGCTGAAGGGATTTGGAAGAAAGGCAGTCACAGGGAGACCATTTATATTATTAATAATTTTGAGTAGACACTTAACCGAAATCATCACGAAAAAATCTTTCCTCAAAATAAGTAACATTTCAACTCACCAGTAACTATTGCCTTATTATTATTGCTCATTAGTTTCCATTTCGAGGGCCTAAATCAAAGGCTCGAGGCGTCCGAAATCGCAATACCCATATTATAGACACAAAATAGGTACAGAAAGTCCAGCTCGTCCCGCCATCTTCTGGGGGTCTACCGCGAAGCCTTTTGGACGAGCTGGACAAAACAAACGACTACTGGTCCACATTAGCCCTGGATCGCGAGCACTGGAACAGTAACATAAGGTCAGCTCCAAACGAGTGAAAACGCACGCACACACAGACACGCTTCACTTCAACGAGTGCCAGCGCACTCGTGACTGGCATTGATTTGAGATCGCCGTACTGTCTGTTCCAAAATTATCTGCTGAAAGTGTAAACAAACCCTGTTCAGGTTAATTTCATACGTCATCGCTCACTAAAGGGAATTAGTAGGAATGTGCTACTAATTCCCTTCTCTGATATCTATTATATCAGCGGCCGCAAAGTATATACGATTATCTACTAAGTCATGGTTTTATAGGAGAGCGTTTTGAACTCAAAACTGTGATAATTAATGAAAGAACAAAGCTATCTTTTTCTATTTTCAACATTTAAGTTACTAGGGCATTACCAAGGAAATGGTTAAGGCCAATTACTGCATTTTTTTTTCAAAATACGTTGGATGTATTTATCTACGATACTTCGTACATAAAAGAGTCAACTACCTTATATCCGCTTCTACGCGGGACTTTCTAATTAATCTTATATTATAATTTAAATATTAAAACATATATTACTATTCTTTTGTATTTTACATTGTTCATTGCTATAATAATTAAAGGTACGTAATATTTTTTCTTATTTATCTATTATTTGTAACGCCGACGTGACTTATTATTGTTGTTATACTAAAATAACCCAAATATAAAAAACCCACGTTAAAACGACTGATATCTTTGTTTACAACAGGTAAACGCGCCGATTGTCCGACGAATACACGGACTAATGGTATCATATCCGTGTCTACTTCGTCACTTTGTGAAAATAAGGTGTAGTTGTCTTTCTATACGTGACTTAATATTAGTAAAAATTTAGAATTACACATGACAAAATAATAGGTAGTCATGGGGACTGCGATAGAAGTGAAAAAGGCCGCTGCGCGTCGCCAGTTTGGCGCAACACGTCAAATTAGCATGTCGGTGACGCGAACCTATAAGTTTTGCCCCTACCAAAAATCGCTCAACGCGGCTAAAGAAGTTTTTGTTTAAAAAATATTATGAGAAAACAACATATTAGTGTAACGCAACAACGTAGACTTCATACATCGCTTTACACCAGGCGGGATCAAGCAAGCAATACAAAAAAATATCTCACCACTTTTTTCAACAATTATTGTTTGAATAACATTATTAAATTGTAAATGAAAAAGTATATTCTTCCGTCATTCTCTATTGTCAAATGAAAGACATTGTTAATGTAATTTAAAATCAGAATTTCGGATTTATGTATTCCAAATAACCAAATCAAAGAACTCAATTTGGCATCTACAGGTACGTTTTCTAATCCATTTGTTTACATTTTCATCAGATACTGTTGGAACAGACTATAGAAACACATCTACGCACAGCGAGTGCAAGCGCCCTCGCGACTGGCATTTGTTTGAGATTGCTGTACGTACGCGTCTATGTGTGTTTGCGCCTGTTTTAGCTTGTTGTATGTATGCGAACTTTTGTACACTATTTATTTTGTGATATATGCACTCCACTCCCTAATACTCGGAAAGATTGTTTGTGAAATGTACTGTAAAGCAGGTATGTGTGTTATTGATTGGTGCTATGAATTGTACGCAGATAATACTATGAAATGTCAGTTTGTGAACATTTTACGATTCCTATTATGATTCATAATATTATGATTCTGCCAAAGCGGCCTTTTTAGACCCACTGTGATCAAGCGTTATGTTATAGACTCTGTCGAGCGCCACCTGGTGGCGCTGGCATCCCGATTAGTCAAAGTCAAATGATTGATTTAACATATTTCCGACATACTGATAAATTCTTTGGACTGCCTCGTTGGTATAGTGGCCGCAAGCACTACTGCTGAACATGAGGTCTTGGGTACAATATAAGTTTTCCCATCAGAAATTTTTCAGTAGCAGCCCGAAGCATGGATTTGTGCCCAAGTGATGGCAATAGGCTCGCCCCCGATGAAATGAGACTTATATATAACTGGCGAAATGTGGGTGTACTATAGGTACCTCCTCCTCTGCATAACCCTTTGGGGATTACGGGCGTGATGTTACAGTATAGTTTTTTGTAGTCTAGGCCAGTCAAGTCTAGGCTTCTTGATAAGCCTTTTCGTAGCAATAGAATTAAAATTCTGATCTAATTTATTCTATCCATCTTTGGTTTGAAATAATAAAAAATAAAAAAAATATCTATACCGAAGAATAACACCTTTATATAAAATGAATACCTCCTAAAAAGCTGCACCACTAATGGTGCAGCTTTTTCCAGGAGGAATAATCCTGTCCTGCAGTATACAAGCCACTTACTAGAGCAAAAGCTTCTAATCAACGTTTTACAGACACCCTGTATATCAGTGCCATATTGATGACGTAACCGTTGCCTAGTAACGCCTAAACTAGATACCCATTTATGTAAATTAGGTTGTTCGTGACGTCACTAAATGCCTATTAACGCCCCTACCCTTTCGGGCTTCCAATTTAGTGAGAACATAATTGGTGTTCTCACCGTAATGGGAACCTTGGGGAACTCTGTTTGCTTAAAATCTAAAATAGAATATCAGACGGTTCTTTTACAGCACCAAAATCAGATTTTATACAAAGAAAGAACCTCGGAAACATTTCTTGATGATTTAAGTCTCACACTATTTTCTCTCTCTTTCAGCACTTGACAGAAGAAAAAGGCTAGCAGATATGCGGTTGGTTATCACACAACACTTCACGGAAAGAACAGTCACACCAGGGGGCGATGTAAGTATTTGGGAACTTTACTACTAATTTTCATGGTAAGAATTGTCCAAGCTAAAGATAAAAAAAGAAAAGACACAGAATTTAGAACAAACATGAATGGAGCACGAACGCGTGTCGTAAACGTAACTTAATTTTTTTTTTTAATTATCATACCTACCTCTATCCTGTAACATTTGGTATATTCTTTTCGCGTCAAGCACAATTAGATATGAATAGTCTTAGAACTAACTAAACATTATGTGCGAAACGAGTATTTTCAATTTTAAAATTGTTCTAATTTACGTTAAGGTTACTCCGCGCGTTTGGGATTCTCCCGAAAGTGGTTAATTAACATCCAATATGGCTGCCAAAGAAAGAGCAAAAACATATTTAGTTCAATTCTAATGCTATATAAAGGCCTCCCTCTTTTTCCTTCTTCATTATTTTACACAATTTCGGTCCGTGTTTTCGTTTTCCAGATCAGCATGCAGTGTGCAGCGAGCGGTGACAGACCTCCACAGTTCGTGTGGGAGAGAGACGGCATTATTGTATCGAGTAACACTGATCCAAGGTAATTTTTGCCTATGATTTTCAAGGAAAAAAAATGTTAACTAGAACAGCATCCTTTGCCATATTGACGATAAAAACTTACAGGAGTGACCTACGCTAATTGATTTCGCAAATACACGTCATCATGACCACCAAGCAAACCATTATGGAATTGTTTTTATAGTTGATAATAAAATAATCCAAGTTTTTCAAATAAGTATTTTGCCCAGGCCCTGCAGTCTCGACATTAGATAGCGACAAAAATCTGTCGCTAAGTCGTA
This sequence comes from Dryobotodes eremita, assembly GCA_917490735.1. Taxonomy (NCBI): domain Eukaryota; kingdom Metazoa; phylum Arthropoda; class Insecta; order Lepidoptera; family Noctuidae; genus Dryobotodes; species Dryobotodes eremita. Next base: position 4,894,489 of record OU823263.1, on the reverse strand, counting down.
TCGATGTCAAATTCCTTTAATAGATTTTCAACTTTATTTCCAAAATATAAGGTTGAAAATCTATTAAAGGAATTTGACATCGATACGACTTAGCGACAGATTTTTGTCGCTATCTAATGTCGAGACTGCAGGGCCAGGCCCAGGAGTCTCGCTTGTATATGTCGCAGGATACTTGGAAAAATGTTTTTTTTTTGTCAAATTCCTTGGATTTTTGGCCTCACGGATGCGCTGATCGGATAATAGCTCCATTCGAGCCATGTTCCCACCAACCAGGATAAAGATTAGCCAATCAGTTATCAAGTTTCCAATCGTCTTAAACAGACTGGGTTGTTTACAATAATCCTGATATTACTTATTTATATTTGTTTAGGCGCTGAAGGCTGTTTAGCGTCTTTTTGTCTTGAACTCTTGAACTCGTGTATTTATGCGACGAGTTTGTGCGGTGAATGGAAATTAAGTACGGCTATACTGCAGTTATAAAATGTATTACTATATAAAACTTCAACAATATTTTGGATGAGCATGATACACTCAATTAGTTCAAACGTTTCGTCCACCACGACTTTTTTTAACCGACTTCAAAAAAAGAGGAGGTTCTCAATTCGACAGTATTGTTTTTTAATGTGTGTTTATGTTACCTTTTTCTAGGTGAACCGATTTTGATGATTATTTTTTTATTTGAAAGCTGGTGCTTCTCATTTGGTCCCATATAAAGGTTTATCAATATCCTACCAATACTTTTTGAGTTTTCCTTAATAATACGTATTTTTTCCACTAAACTTATATAGATGATGTGTTAATAACTTCCTGTCACTGTTATTTACATATCCAGAAGTGGTATACGAATTTTTGTGGGGTAGGTAACACAACAAAAACGTGAAAAATAACTTTAATTTCGGAAGTTGGTGGCAAAAACCGAAAATACAAAAACCACAGACACCGTTCCGAAATTAAAGTTATTTTTCACTTTATTTTGTGTTTTCTTTTTCATATTATTCTCACTAACTTCACATCACACTTTTTGCCGCTGCCCGGCGGTACCGTCTGCTGAAGAGGCGCCACCGGAATCTCACGCCGCTCTTGCTAGATGGCGTTGGCAGATAAATCTTTATATATATAAAAATTACGTGTCACGTTGTTTGTCCGCGATGGACTCCTAAACTACTGAACCGATTTTAAATTTGATTTCGACACCGTGTGGAATTTGACCCAACTTGAAAGATAGGATAGCTTACATCTCAATTTATAGTCGCAATATTATTTTATTGCAAATTATTTGTCTATTATTGGACAGTCACAATTATCTGTGAGCTCCAAGCGATTCTAACAGATGGCGACATCTGTTGACTGGATTGAGTAAGTATTCAATAGATGGCGCTATGTTAAAAATACAAACGTTTCATATAAGCTACAATTTAATAGCATAACCACCACGTGTTGCTGGGGCTAAGGTATAACCTAAATTTATTTTGTAATAAACGAAATACAGTGAAATTGTATTATAAAGAGAAAAGATATGATTGTTTGTTTGTATTGAATAGGCTCCGAAACTACTGAACCGATTTCAAAAATTCTTTCACTGTTGGGAAGCTACACTATCTCCGGGTGACATAGGCTATATTATATTATGCTTTGCTACCCGGGCGAAGCCGGGGCGGGTCGCTAGTAAACAATATAATTTTCAGAATCACAATTAATTAGTCTTTTACCATTATTGTCTCCATCGAATTAACCCGCATATATAAACCAAGATAACACTCGTTTTCAGATACGCCCTAGGCCAGCTGATGACATCAGACAACTCTGTGGCCTCACAGCTGAACATCACTCGAGTGAGGGTCGAAGACGGAGGCCTGTACTCCTGCACGGCCAGGGAAGGTGACCATGTAGCCTCACATGAAAATAGGCTCGATGTTTATGGTAAGTGTATCATAATGCAACTTAGTTGATATCCATCCTGATATGTGGTACTTCTCTTAAACCTTAATCATTTGAAAAGCCAAAGTGTGGAACTCTCAGAAGCGTCTCAACATAAAGATACGCTCTTACAGGCAACTGAATTGCACAATACTTGGCAATTTTGTTCAACTATGACGTTGTGGTTGGACCAAACAATTTACTGTAATACTAAGATTGTTTAGAAATGCGCAATTTTAGGGCACCATAAAAGTAAATAGGCAGCTTCTGAGTGAGCTCGCATGACCTTATCCAAAGCTGTGCATCATTCAGACGAGTGGCGACTGAGATGAAGATCAAAAGCGGACTCATTCAATAGTGAATTTAAAATAGCCATTTGGCCAAAATTTAATTATAACATCTCTGTGATAAATAATTTCTGTTAAATCTATTTGCAGGACCACCATACATTAGATCTCTTCCACCAGTGAAAGTGCAAAGTGGGGAATCAGTTAATTTGAGGTGTCCGTTTTATGGATATCCGATAAGGTAACTTTGTATTTATGCTTATAAGTAGTGAAGTGCCTACAAAATAATACTCTTCACAACGCCATAAAACGTGATTGATTCCTATTCCAGGATTTAACAGGCTTTTAGACCTCGTTTGTTGAAAATAAACACTCCACTATTTTCCAAGTTTTGAAGCGCATAGTCTTCAAAGCTAAGCATAAAATATTCTTATAATTTTAACCGTTTCTTGGTACAATTGTCTTGATAATTTTCAGGACCCATACATTTATTTCTTTAGATGTTTTACATTGTTAAGTGTCAAGAACAGATTTCATCTGTCCCTAAAAACTTCCTATAGCAAATTCTCTTCACATTTCAGCAAAATCGACTGGGAATTCAAAGGCAAGTTGCTAACTTCGAACGCGATCTTCCAATCCCGCTACAAGAGATCGCACCAAAAACGTAAAACTAGACGTAACGCTCCAAGCGTCAACATAAATGGAATTCTTTCCATCCCAGAAATATCTAAAGAGTCCAGTGGTGCAGTATACACATGCATAGTAACCAGTCCTTCAGGAGAAATGGCTAGAAGAGCCTTCGAGATTCAGGTCATAGAAGGTCCAGTATTAGATGAACTGTTGTTGGGAACGAACCTTCAGGAAGGTCAGATTGTGAATATTTATTGCAATTTAAGGACTGGAGATCTGCCAATACATTTTGAGTGGTTTAAAGATGGGAAGAGGATTCCTAGTGGTTTGAAGGTGAGATGTTTTTGGCATTTAGTTTTTATTATCTGTGGACCGTCTTCTAGAGTATGAAATTAGACCTGACCCGCGGCTGTGATCGTGGAGATTTTTCTCAGGTCCTAAATATACGTATGCAGTGCTGCTTCTGATTATTTTTATGCTATTGGCCTTTATGTGACCTCCCGTCTTACTTAAGTCCCCACATGATGCTAGAAACTACGACGGAATTAAAAGGAATAACCCCGGATAAATCTATATAGTTTAAATTTGCAGCCTACAACTACAACCATTTAACTCAGGCAAAATTATAACACACAGTTTATCATATTACAGATGGTCGAAAGAAACTCGGAGCTGTTTAGTGCCCTAGTGATCAAGAAAGTGTCATTAGAACATTGTGGTACTTACACGTGCGTCGCTTCCAATCACGTGGCGAAAGTCAATAGATCTACTGAGCTGTATATAAAAGGTAACTTACCAATATTTGCAAACAAGATTCAACTTTAGACACGTGAAAACAAAGTTTAAAGTACAAAGAATGCAATTAGTCAGTAAAAAGATTAACGAATTACTTGACGGAAAAAAGTAATTGTTGTTTAGCTGCCAACATTAGTTAAAGGCAAAGGAAACAAAGTATAAAGAAACTCGCGTGCCTGTTATACCAGCATCTCAACTTTCCAAACTGGAACACAACAATGTTACTTTCCAGCTTATTAACATAGTGGCTGTACTGACCCTGACAGACCTCTCCTACTGCTAACCTCACTCTTTCTATTAGAGGTTTAAAAAAGTACTCCAAAATACTAAGGCCAGTTTGCGAATCAGTACAGTAAGTCACGAGTCTTGCTTCATGATGTTTTATTTCATCGCAGTCGCACCAAAATGGTTGGAGGAACCAAACAACTCTTCGCTCCTCCTCGGCAGAAGAGGGACAGTGTCGTGCAGTGCAAGCGGCTATCCACAGCCGCAAGTACATTGGATGAAGAAAGATGGTACGGCGTTATTATTAACACAATGTGATCGTCTGCTGTTTTCTCTCTCACTGTGTATCACAAAGTGTAGATATTATTTTTCCCGTCTTCGGTCTTTTAAATGATAAATGATTTTATTTAGTAAGTAGGTTTGTACAAACACTTTTACACGTCAATCATGTTTTTTAAACTAGATGAGGTCGGCGTTTCCTATCTTACTACTCTGAGAAGAAAGGCCGAAACAAACTCAGAGGGCACAGTCTCCTTTAAAATCCAGACATAATCTTGGTCAGGTCATGCGAAGACAATGCAGATTGGTATCTGAAATGGTCTTTTGAGAAAAGAACCACACAGATTGAGTAGACCTGTCCAGTCAGTGCACGCATTTGTCAGTAATCGTGCAGCTCGACTCAGGAAGTCAGGACTTAAGGAGCTCAACGGACCATTTTATTACCTTATTCGGTATTGTGTGTGTTATGTCGGTAATGTTATAAGGTCTCCATCGATTTTCACTATAGCCTAGCTACCATGTTTATGAAACGCACAAAGCTTATTTGCAAGACGTTAATTAAATCTTTTCCTCCTTATTTTCCTACCTCTACAGTACTTCCACAATTATTTTACTTCAGATTTTGCATTACATTGATGTTTATTCTAATAGGCTTAATATAAAATAATATATATGTCGGAGAAACAGCATTCTTCTCGACATCGTCATTAGTGGTCACGAGTTTAGTGGGCGTCATTAGGGTGAAATGCGAGCACAAAACAAAGTATTCACTGTTTCATACAATTTAATGGCAGTTATTTTACAACGTTGATAATCACTGAAGGAATCAATATCTCACAATAACTAATTTGCTTAAATAATTATATTCGAGTAGCAGGTTTGCGACACCAATCTAACTTTATCACCAGCGATCCACCTCGATCAACCACCGTTACTCTAATGAATCCTCACTCTACCCTACCAAAGTTAAGATGGCGCCTCGACCCCACTCTAGATTTATACTCTGCTCTGATTGGACGTTATACAATGCAGTGACTTTTAAATAAATTAGTTAGATTTACACAATATTAAAATGTAATAAATTAAATCAAATTAAATTAGGATTTAACAAGTTATTTTTAGTTAACAATCAACCTTATCAATTAATCGTATGCAATCAACAATCAACTCTCCGTTTACTTCCTCCGACATATATATTAATAGTTTAATATATAATTCGTTTCTGGCAGAGGTAAAATAACTGTGAATGAAATATGAATTTAATAAAATGATTTTGAATGTGACATATATGCTTTTTGCGTTACGACAGCGTCCAACTTATATTAAGCAATTCGTTTGTTCTTCGTTTTTAGTCAACTGTTGAAATAAAAATAATTATGATCAGAAGTAATTTTTACTTGATATCAGTTTGATTATATAAGTTTATGTTCCAGCTCTCCTCGGCACTTGGCAACCAGTCCTAGAACTGGCCGGCGGTGGGATCCTGAGCCTACCAAACGGGACCCTCATCATTGAAGAAGTATCTCTTACTGATGAGGGGTTATACTCCTGCAATGTAGAAAATGGAGTGGGACAACCGCTGAGCAAGACTGTGTGGATGAGTGTTAATAGTGAGTACTGTTAAAATAACAAAATGTGGTGCTTTGAAAAACCTAGAGAATAACATTTTACTACTCAAGTTACCTGGGCAATCATACCAAGGAACTTTAGCCCACACTCATCATGACTTTTCCTTAAATTGATAAGGCACACATATATCGATTAAGCTGGCTTTTGTGTCTGACTCAAACATCCAGCATTAATACATACCTAACTACGGCAGGCCACATGTCTACTAAGTTGTACTACGGTTGGATTTCGCAAAGTCAAAGTGCTACCACTGACGTACGGCCGACTGTACGAGATCTAAAAGCAAGCCAACGTCTATAATCCCAGCACTTTGTGGTTTTTGTTCTGTGCTGTCGCACGAAATCTAGTTCTAAAACATTGTTATTGTGAACCCTCATCGTTTTTTCTTCAATTTCTATCAATCGTTATCTCGGTAGACACCCCCTGTCTGGCAATATTTTCTTTTATCTTTCACAGTCCATCAGTCGTTTCTTTGGGCTTTCCCTACTCTTATAGCCATCCACATTCATACTCAAAACTTTTGTGAACCTATTAAACAATAATGTTTTACAGCTCTAATATCATTTTCTTTTTATTTCAGAGCCAGTCCACTTCGAAGCCTCTTCAACTAACGTGACGTCGAGACTCGGTCATCCAGTCACGCTAGAATGTCAACCACTAGGAGATGAACCTATCAGAGTCACTTGGACACACGATGGAAATTCTTTGGATTTTATAAGCCAAAGGTTTTTTGGTTTTTTTACAGTTGTAAAGCGAGTTGTTACAGTGTTCTTGTGATAGGTAAACGTTATTGTATTAGAGAAATGTCCAAGTCCACGTTCAAAACTTTATATATGTAATAGGCAAATAGAAATTTCAACTTTGTATCCAATTATTGACATCGTACGACGAAGGTCCCAGGTGATGCAGGTATCTTAGGTAGGCGGTGGTACACAATTCCCTTCAGGACCAGTATTCCAATTTAAAACTTTAGAAAAGATGACACCAGCATGGTACATTGTATTTAATAGCCATTTCCAGCCTCGGTCTGTCAATACTCACGTATGCTGTTTGGGTTGGGTGACCAAAATGGCAACCACCAATCATACAAAAATAACATCCATATAGATGTTCTGTCTATTATTGCTTTTTCTGATTACAGAGCAAAGATATCAGAATCGAAGACAACACTCGGTGTGGTGAGCACCATCAGCCTGCAGTACTCAGAGACAAGTGACGCGGGACTGTATCAGTGCAGAGCCACCAATCCTTTTGGAAGTGCCCGGTTTAGTGTGCATCTTACCATACTAGGTGAGCATTTTTCTATTGCTTAGGTTGTTAATCCCAAAGTATCATATTATTATTCAACAAATAGAAGGCAAGATCAAATTCCTTATGATTAACTTTTCAATAAGGCTATCAAGATATTTTTTTTATTCATAGTCTTTAATGAGTCCCATAGCTTGACTTATGGTATAAACTGACTTTTGTTTAAAAATATCTTTGTTCTTGGAGAGTTTAGACCCGTATTTCCACATTATCAACCTCAACCTTGAGCGACACTGATGGTGTTATTCCGGACTTAGAATTTAAAGAAACTTCATTTTGCTTAGTCTCCTTAGACCAAGTCATGTTTTCGTTGGAGTGCTCATCATCATCTTCTTGCTCTTGTCCGATGTTACTTATGGTCAGCGCAACACGTTTTCTTCTTTCATTCTCCCTTGTCAACCATCACGCTATCATTCACTCCCATAACTAATCTTTCATAATCCATATCATCTGTCAAAAGAAACTAGATCCTGCAACACAGGGTATCCTAGTGCAGAATCCAGTGTCATACCTAAGTTTTGTAACACTTGTTTATGAATCTTTTATTTTTATCTTTCATATCACTCCTCACACAATCCATCCATCTTTTATTTTGACCTTCCTCTCCCTCTCCATCCATCAACATTTATATTCATCACTCTTTTAGTCACATGCGTTTCCTCCCTCCTCATCACATGCCCATACCAAGCCAAACGATTTCCGTTCAATTTTTCTGTCACTGGTGCCAGTTTCAAACATCCCTTTATATACACATTTCTTACTTTATCCATTTTCGTCACATCCATCTCAACATTCTCATCTGCGCTGCATGCAATCCTTTTTCATCCATCTTCTACACTGCGCAGCATTGCGGTCCATACAGTACCACAGGCCTTATCACGGACTTATAGATTTTCACCTTTAACTTGAGGGGCATCCGTGAGTCGCAAGTTGTTCCTGTGAACTGTTGCCATTTCATCCATCCTGAGTTGATACGGCGCGTTACGTGTTGGTCTAATTCGCCATTTACTTGGACAAGCGACCCGAAATACCGAAAGTCAGAGCAGATCGGTAAGGGAGCTCCGGCCAGAGATATGGACACAGAACGTCGTATCCTACGAATAGTGCCCTAACGAACATAGGGGCTTTCTTTTTTTATTGCATAATTCAATTCTGCTCATCATACCACATTTAACCAGTTCAACAAAACAATTAAAAACGGTACAGGTTATCAAATAATTAGGTTTTCTAAAAAGCCACAATTTTAAGCACTACGTTGTCAACGAAGAAAAAAGCCACAATCGCCGTCACGTCCTCTTTCTTCGCGAGTAGTGGGGGTGCGCGGGCGCGGGGAGAGCGTGTTAGCGCCGCTCGGCCACTAGTCGGCGGAACGCAGAGATTGTTAGCTGTGGCGAGCGTAATCTGAATTTTAAATAAATACATTTTTTACCTATACTACTAGTTTAATCATACATATCAAATTTACCGTAATATTTTATAATAAATAATGAAACGCCGAGGACGAAAGTTGGTGAAATTGGTTGGAAAGGAAGATTGTGTAAATGAAAGAAAACAGACAAAGATTATAGCAAGTAAGTAAATCAAAATATTTTATAGCTCAAGGGATTTTAAGGCTGAAATTATGTTTTGTTAAATTGTATTGTATTGATTTAGTTCAAATAACATAATATCAACGAGTTTGTACTTAATTAAGTCATTCTAATTACTTATTCAATTTTCAATATTGGGTACATTGAAAAAAACCCTCATGGTGATTGTGGCTGTGTTCTATGGAATGGCTAAATTGCGTATGTATAGAAGAGACGAAGCCCTAATTACGTTTGTGTCTTTCTTCTACGTTCAAATTATGTTTTTGTCTTTTATTATTTCTTTGATGCTTTTGAAATATACACGTTGTTATTTTAAGTACAATATTTTTTACGCTCACATGATTTTAACCCTTCTGTACCAGTTTAAACACTGATTACACAATTTCATATTTTTTCTGGTTTGGGGCTTAAATGCACTTAGGTTTTTTTTCTATTGCTTGAAAATTGATATAAAAGCATTTGTGGCCGCATCATTAGCATTTCGCACGAAAATTACAATTATGCTTATTTCATTGTTTTACATTTTTCCTAAAGTTTTAGAAGAATTCTGTTTTATATATTATGGCTATTTAATGTTAGTAAGAATACATGGAAATTTGTTCGATCTAATACATATTATAGGTGCTTACGGAATTCCGTCAGTTTTCTTTGACAACAATTTTAAATTTCATTTTTTTTTCAGCCAACACTTTTGAAAGTTGCTATGATGAAAGGGATGGCTTCGAGTCTCCGGTGCCACGAGGTTGTGAAAAAGAGAGAATTTTTAATTCAAGAAAATGTTAAGTCAGAGCTTAACAGCGTAAGTCGTTTTATAATCATTTTATTCTGTTTGAAGCCGTTTCCCGACATCGTATTACATTCAAAAGTGCAGTTCATAAATTTAGTTTAAATTCAATTATATGAATTCATTTTTATCTACAACTAGCTGATGCCCGTGGCTTCGCCCGCGTGGATGTCGGTTTTCGCGACCAAAAGTAATCATGAAATTTTGATCCCGTTCCCGCAACCCATGGAAACCTATTCCAGGGATAAAAAGTAGCCTATGTCTTATTCCAGGCTATAATCTATCCCTGTACCAAATTTCAGCCAGATCCGTTCCAGACGGCTTATTTATATCCGACACCTCCAACAAATATCATTATATTTTAGCCAATGTATACAAAAACTTGACAAATTATATACTAAAACCTTCCTCGAGAACTACTATATCCATTGGTCAAAACAGCATGAAAATTGGTTCAGCAGTTTTTGAGTTTATCACGAACAGACAGATAGACAGACGTGACGGAAGACTTTGTTTTATAATATGTAGTGAAACTGCGAAACTAGTTTAGTATGATAGTTTTCGCTTTTTATCAATATATCTTAGAAAAATTTGACATTGAATGTATTACCCATAAGTTTTTCGAAGTCGGCCATACGCAGAATGAGGGAGACAGTGTCCATTCTGTCATAGAAGGAGCTCCCAGAAAAAAATCTATTTATACTCCAGATCAATGGATCAACCTCATCAGATGGGCTTTTGCCAGGAAAAACTTACAGGGTAAAAGAAATGACCTTGGCAGATATTTATAACCATCGTAAATTACTCGATGGCAAGAACTGGTTAAAGAATGAGGATGGTGAAAAAATTATATGGAATAAAATTAAAGAAGTGCAAGTTAGTAAGGACAACATAAACGTTCTAAAATATAAATATGAACTGGATGAGGATTACAAAAAAAATCACTACATTAAGAAAGGGTACTAGAGGGAAAAAAACTGTAGTTGCGGAAGTCACGCCAGTAAATGGATTATCATTAAAAATAAATTATGATAAATATAAAGATCTTATGTCAATGTGTGAGGCTAAAATTATTCCAGAGGAATACCATACATTTTGTAGAACATTGCCTCATGAGCAGGCTGGCAATGTCAATATTTCTGAGAGTACTGGCGAAGAAGATGACTGAATGTGAATTTGACTGATTTCGGTTGTTATTTTATTTTAAGTTATGATTTTGATAATGTACAATTTGATTTTAAAGACTGATTTTGATAACGTGCAATTTGATTTTAAGAACTGATTTTGATTCTGTGCAATTTTATTTTAAAGACTGATTTTGATTATGTTTAATTTGATTTTAAGGACTGGTTGTGATTATGATTACGTGTCGTTTAATATTAAGTTCTGATTGTATAAAAATAAAGGTTTAGGTTCCTGTTTGTTTCCAAACATTAAAATAACCGAATCATTTAAGACAATACATTTGTTTGGTTTATAGAGTTATAAGAACCATTCTTTTATTTTTTTAGACGTTTTATTATACATGAATAAAAATATGTATATCTAATCCTATAGATATTTTTTTTATGTCATTGTATGAATACATTTTTCTTGTTAATGTCTATTCACTTGGTACTTATGCTTAAATATTTACCAAAACATATAGATTAATAAAATTCAGATTTTCTTTCGAATAAAATATTGTAATTCTATAATTATTTGCTTTTACTATATCCACATGTTCCCAGTAATGGTAAAATAGTTATTATATACAAATTCCTATAGCATAAAAATAAATACCAGCAACAGAATAATATAAAAATTACATTAAGGCGATTGTGGCCTCGACATTTCCGCAGATAAAAGGCATAATGTAACTTACTGCTCAAGTCCACCCCTACTTCGTATTAACACAACAGAGAATAAGGATTTAAGGGACAAAATGCGTATAAAATATGAAGATAATTTATTGAAAATAATCCTAGCCAAACCTTAAGATACCAATACACATTATATGAAATCACTAATACATATTTGTTCATATTTCATTTAATTAAACACAAAAAAGTGTCTCCTGAATAGTAGCTAATATGCAGTTACGCCCCTATTCGTAGGATACGACGAGAAGAGAAAGACCGCCAAAATCACAAAACAAGTATTCTGTTTTGGTTGAACTTAATCTCACGCAAACGTCTCCAGTATTTTCCACCACAACTCCAATCTGCTCTGGACCTCTAGGCCGCTCTCGGCAACTAGAACAATGTCATCTGCGAAAAGCATGTACCAGGGAGCCTCTTCCTGGATCTCCGACTTAAGAGCGTTCATTATCACCAGGAAGAGGTATAAGCACTAAGTGCGAGCCTGCCTTTGGTGCAAGCTAACGAGTAGCGCCTACTGTTGATCGGACTTGGATACTGCATCAACTGTACACATTGCTCGAATCAACTGCACATACTTCCCACGCACACATTTCTCCTTAAGGGCCCACCCCAAAACTTCAAGAGGCGCTTGGTCATATGCCTTTTCGAGATCAACGAATGCCATACGCAATTTTTTATGCGCTTAAAAGGCGCACTTCCGTATGTTTCGCACAGCTAGCTAATAGCGAAGATGACATCGGTTGTTCCCCGATCAGACATAAAACCGAAGTGATTTTGCGAAATAACAATCTCTTCTCTCGGTCGCCTTTCTATAACTTTCTCCCGAGCTTTCATACTACACATTAGCTTTATTCTTTTATAGTTGTTGCACTCCAGCATATCGCCACTGTTTTTAAAGATGGTCACCAGCAAACTATTACACCATTCGTCAGGTATGGCTTCTTCATGCAACAACTTATTGACGAATAAAACTAACCACGTCAAGCTACAATGTCTGTAACCCCTTTCCAGAGCCTCCCACCCCGCCCTCAGACATCCGCATCGAAACAATCGGTTCCCGCACTTCCACAGTATCGTGGCGCGACACGCTGCGAGCACATGCACGATACTACACGTTACAGTTTAGTACTATGCACTACAGTGACGCTGTGTGGGAACATGCTACAACCATGAATGTTACCAGGTACGGAAATTATAAAATAGTTGGTGTCATGTCTACTACAAATACATATATGCATCCGGGCCCATCCACATCATGGATTCCTTAGTTTACATTCTTCAAAACTGCTTTAAACCATAGTAGTTTTGAAGAACCCAAACCAAGGAATCCACCTTCAATTCACACAAAGATTTCGGTTATTTTCATAAGGTTTTATTTGGATTATGGAGCTATATTGTAATTACCCAAAACAAGCTTTCTTGCTAAAAACAGCTTATTTGCTGTCATATTTCTCAGTCTCAAAACTTTTATTATTATTTTTGCAACAATTATGAGTCGTTTCCTTTCAGCAACTTTGCTTTATTGAACTTCCTTTCACCAGGTTCATGATTATATTTTGTTCTTTGCTTATTGAACCAGGTACCAGTCCGTGATCTTTTATATTCCGTCAATCCACGCGAATACTGAACGTCTTCCCTATTCTTTCTTCACACTATTAGACCCCATACTACATAATGTTTCTATTCCCTCATTCAATTTAATTTCTCTAATTTTAGAAAAGAGCAAGAGCTCCGTCAGTCAGTAGAGCTACAAAATCTCCGGCCAGCCACGCCGTACGCCGTGCGCGTCGCTACGGGCAACCAAGTCGGTGTGTCCATGTATACAGCGCCAGATCATTTTACTACACATGAAGAAGGTACATATAGATAGCTTTTGCATTAACAAACCAAACAAGTTTTGGGCTGACCACAAATCTTGTTTACCAATATTATTACCTAAATATTATTAATTTATTAATAATTAATTTTTATTTTTTTATTTATTAATTTTTTAATTCGAAAACATTCCTCCACCACTTTTATTGTAAGGACGGACGGTCAGATTGGTCACCGATGTTCGCTCGTTGGTATGAGATAATGTTTTGCTTAAGTACCCGTTATAAAGTTATTTGTTGTTTCTTTCTTTACTAAGTACCTTCTTAGGTAGTTTTGATGCTCTAAATTATGTAGTCGATGACTTTGGTGCACGGTAAAACTCTAATGAGTTTATGTTGGCACCAACGTAAATAAATAATATGTATGTGTACTACTGAATAAATAAATAAATAAATAATAAAATATTATCAACTATTTATGTGATATAATTTAATTTGGTTAGACCGTAAAAGTAGTTTTTATTTTCAAGTTAAAATAGAAAGTGCATAGTATGACATAGTTTTTGTCTCACTTTAAGGCCAAGCCCCTCTCCTCCTACAGTGTTTATGTATTGGTGATTTCAGACCTTAAGGATGTCTGCGCATGTCCATTCTGTCCTGGATCTTCTCCATTCTAATACACAACCAACCTAAGTTAGCACGATGTTTTCCACCACCAAAAACCAAGTCCCAAGGTTACTTTAAAAAGGAACATTGATAATTTCTTGGTTTACGAACCCATCACCCTCTAATGGCAATCAAAACCTGCAGAATCTTACAGAATCTTTATTCAAGTGTATTTTTAATCATTCTAGCACCATCATCAGCTCCAGTGAAGGTGCAAGTAGAGCAGACAGACAGTCCGGGCGAGCTGCACGTGTCGTGGTCGGCGCCGCTGAAGGAGACACACAACGGAGTCATCGTGGGGTACCATGTGAAGGCCATGGCGCAGAGTGTTGGTTCAGGTGGGTACATTGAAGGAATTTAAAGATGGATGAACAAGATAATTGTTTCAGTTTTTGAGTGTATTTTCAATTGCATTCTAGACGATGTAAGATGATTGCGGTATCTTAACTAATGCGAAATTAATAACTAATCTGATCTTACAAAGGCACTAATTTCAAAAGGAAAGAAAAATCCGAAATAAAAATAAAAGTCAGCGAATAGTGAGATTGGATAACTCGAATATCATAGCAGTTATCTACAAAATCACCAAATGAAAAAGTCAAAAATTATTCTATTTCGGATGTATTTCTTCTATGTACATTTTTACTCGAATGACCTTAAGTCTATTTACGCAAAGTGAAACCTTAGGCATTGGTATTAAATGAAAATTTTGTATAACTCAAAGATTTCCAAATAAACTTTACTCAATAGATTCTACAGTACTCCTTGACTTGAAACTTACTGTTCAGATTTGTAGCGGTATCTACATCGCCACATGCGAGCTACACGTCACACTGACGTCACGCAAAATCCTGCATCGCGCAAGCAGAGTTTACCGCGCAACTAGCATATATACAACGTCCCGACATCAAACGTCGGGCGGTTGCCCACCAGACACAACACCCGTCTGGTCGGAAGATCCTCCCTTTTCTATGGAGGTTTGAGTGCACTTGACACCCTGTTTCTTATACGTCTATATTGGTGACCCCGAAAATGAACGTCAGGGTAGCCTTCGTGCAAGTACATCAGCGTGACGTCATCATCACTTCCTCAAGCCTTCGAGCGGCGAGTGACAAAGCTAGCCAGCACCCACGGCTTCTACGGGTATCCTGACCACCAGCATGCAGCGCGGGCGGCATACCTGGTCATCACCCTCAGCCTCATCAAGCAACCTTGGCACTGCACACTGCACTTTCGGCCGGTCAACAAGAAGAGCTCTTAATCCCTCTCCTGGTCGACGCCAGCAGTCAGTCTCAACCCGGCGCTGTACCACATCCGACACACTGGAGCATAACGCAGCGCTACCTCGACTCACTGGGGTACCACCGCAAACACTTCCAAATCACCGTGAACTATTCGGCACCAGGTTCCGACTCACGGGAACCTCAACTGGACCTGGCAAGTATCGCAAGATACAAGACTCAACCCACTATCGACCTCCGGTCTCCGGGGGGGAGTGATGTAGCGGTATCTACATCGCCACATGCGAGCTACACATCACACTGACGTCACGCAAAATCCTGCATCGCGCAAGCAGAGCTTACCGCGCACCGAGCCTAAATACAACGTCCCGACATTTAACGCCGGGCAGTTGCCCACCAGACACAACACCCGTCTGGTCGGAGGATCCTCTTTTTTCTATGGAGGTATAAGTGAACTTCACACCCTGTATACTCCGCATACCTCTATAGATTCACTGAAACTTATTTGACTCCGTCATTCAGTTTCAGATGAAGCCGACACGCGAACGATCAAAGTGTCGCAACTCTCGGGCAAGCAAGAAACTTTGCTGAGTGGCTTGATGAAGAACACAAGGTATTTTGTTGAGGATAATCTTCATCTTGCGTAGCTTTATAATGTGAAGTTCTATTTGTATCTAACTTGAGTTAATATTTCAAGGTATGCAGTTTCGATATCAGCTTTCACTAATGCGGGTTCGGGTCCATTCTCACTACCAGTGTTTGAATATACAAGAGAAGGAGGTAAGCATTTTTCTAAACATACATTGAAATAATTTTTCTCATAAATGCACATTGGCTATTGTAGTATTTCGCTTCTCCCGGCCCCGCACATCTCGTTAACGATCGATATTTATCTTCAGTCATTAAATTGGACACCTAAAATTAAATTTCCGTTTATTTTCTTCATAACGTTATATCTAATCAAACCGTTTCTGTCTCCAGCTCCAGAACAAGCTCCATCATCAGTAGAATGTACAGCAGTGTCCTCTACATCTCTTCGTATCGGCTGGCAGCCCATCGCTCTACCTGGACAGGGCAGCTCCCTTATAGGGTACACGGTGCTGTTTGCTACTGATGGTAAGATAACTTAAAACACCTGATAAAAATAACTGTCTCATTGGTCTAGTAAAGTAAAAAGATTATGATGTTTCTAAGTAACCAATAGTTTTTAAGATATGGGATATTTTCTGTTACAACCGCAGAAATACCTTTGTTTTTCATAGTTTTATCGAAAAATACTATGAAATACAAACTTATTTTGCAGTGCATGCGCATGCGCATTTTTTTTTCGCAGTGCATGCGTAAAATATTCATCCCAACTACGGAACCATTCATGGTGGTTCAGCTAAATAATATTCCATTCTATCTTCCAGAAGCGGCCTGGCAGAACCAGTCATCATTACACTCGGAGCTTTACTTGCAAGGTCTTCTGAAGTACACAAACTACACAGTAAAGGTCGCTGGGTTCTCAAACTTTGGAGCTGGTCCTTATTCCTACCCGATTGTGTGTGCTACGTTACAAGATGGTGAGTAAGCAAGCATTTTAATTTGAAAATATAATAAATTTAATAACCGGTGTACTTCACGGGGAAGTACTTCTTGTATGGTACCAAGCTACCTCATCCACTTTAATTGAAAGTAGTTTTTAAGTTTACTTTGAAGAAAACAACAATTCACAACCGGATAGGCAGAGACATCACAGCCTCAAAGTAGGTGGATTAGAAGGTCGACAAAATTGAATATACGGTGACAATTGCTTGTTTGACAAACCGTTATGAGTGAGTCAGAGATAAGTGATTCGATAGGGGTCCTTGGATGAAGGGAAAAACAAAATGTGGTAAAATAAGTACTACAGTACTTATTTTACCAAAAAGGTTTGCTACAGCAAACCTTTTTTTCAATTCACTAGCACCTCCTACTATGTAAGAGAGACACAAAAATATGCCGCTCCTCGACACTAGATGGCGCTGTCGCTTGATGTAATTTTTTTTAATCGCGGTGTTAAGTTTCTCCGCGGGTTAATGACCTCCCCTAGAATAGTCGTTTTTTGTGACGTCTCCCACCGGGCCTACTCCAGGGACCCGGAGGTCTCACCTGGCGGAGACAGACCGTCCGGGTGGCCTGAAGAAAGCGGTATTGTGGAAAAGTACCGTGCCGCTCCTGCTGAATACCAATACATCCACACACATAGGAAAGTTGCGCTACCGCCGCACTTGCCCCAGGCCAAGCCTACATCCTCGCGTCACTGCAGCGGTGGCGGGAGGAGGCGCGGACGCGGGGCGTGGTACTGGTGCAGCAGCAGATCACGCTGCACCGGTCCGAGATCCTTCAGGTCGTGGTGGCGGAATGGCGGGATAGGCTTCTGCGCCCTACCACTGGCTTCGCCACCATCGGGGCGGTCCGGCCGGTGCTCGACGACTGGCTCGGGAGGAGACACGGTTCGCTGTCATTTAGGGCGACGCAGGTGCTCCCGGGGCACAGCTGCTTCGAGAGGTACCTGCATCGCATAGGCAGGATGCTAGACGCTCAGTGTCATCACTGCGTCCATAGCCGAGGGGACACGGCGTAGTATACGCTTGCAGAGTGTGCAGCTTGGGAAGAGCCACGCCGTGACCTCGTTTTGGAAATGGAAAGAGACCTGTAGCTGCGGCTTTGATTCATTCTATGGTCGGCGGTGCAGCGTCGTGGGACGCGGTGATCTCCTTCTGCGAAAATGTCATGTCGCAGAAGGAGGCAGCGGAAACGGAGAGAGACATGTCAAGTACTCTCACGGCCCGCAGCAGGCGCACCGGGCGTCAGCAGAGGGCACATAATACACTCTTCCGACCCCCCTAAATGAGTCCCGGGAATACGGACTCTGGGACGTCCGCCGCCCCCTATCATATAAGACCCGAGGTGGCGGCGCGTAATGTTCTACGCGCGCTCCTCTTAGAAGTCGCGGGGGGAGTCAAACACCTCACTCCCCCCGCTGGACTATACGGGGCCCGCAGAGGCGGGCCGGCACCAGTCGGGGGTTGCGTAAAAGAGTGCTTAAGTGCCCCTGTAGCCCCCGGTGCAAGTGTGCGAGGGAACACGGGGTGGTTTTAATCAATAGAATTCTGACAGACTCCTCCGCCTGCCGCAGGCCGGAGAACATCCATGAGGATTTCCATCACGTTACCAAAAAAAAACAAAATAGGCCAGGCCTACATGGTCCCCCAAGCAACATGCCCGTATTGACTGGCACCGTATCACACCGCGGGGCTTTAAAGGCCATGCCCGTACCGCCAGCTGCGCCCCCTGACGGGCACGGAGCAACTACCCACAGGTGTGTTTTGTGAGATTGAACCAGTGGTGCATTTATAAACTACATCCTACTTGGAATAGTTGCATGAGACTTTCCTATTAAGTTGGAACTTATAACTAAGATTTATGGTATATATTTTTTTGTTTTTGGGGACCCCAGTTCCCCTCTTTCGTTCCTTCTGGGAAAAAGGTTTCGTGAATTTATCCTATATTATTGTACGTTGGGAGAAATAAATCCTTGTCAGATAACTGGACTATTACTTGTGCCAGAAACGGTGACGTCATCCATACAATACTTATTATTATTTATTTCTAATCACAGACTTTTTACGTTTGTGTACTGAAGGACCAATAATCCACAATTTTCATCCCCAGTGCCCGGTCCACCAGCAGACATCAAAGTCCTAGTATTATCATCATCATCACTTCTCGTCAGTTGGAAGAAACCTCTCCATCCTAATGGAGAACTGTTGCACTACACAGTCTATGTGAAGCCTACGTCCAGGTCAGTTTGCATTGCTTTCTAAATTATAATAATCACTGAATTGATTGTAGCCTAGAAACACACAACAAACTTTACTCTAAAAATAGGACAGCACAAACGCTTAAAACTCTTCTAACGTACCCAGAATCTTCGCTAAACATTAAGTTCAATATCTTCAGCTTCTTCTTCAACTTTACCGCAGCAATGGCCCGCCACAGACAATCCGCATAGACTCGCTCGGTCGCTCCGCGGCTGAGGTCAAGGAGCTGGTCTCCGGCAGGACGTATGAGGTTTGGCTCACTGCCAGCACGCCGGCTGGAGAGGGGGCTGCGACCAGGAGGGTGGCGCATACGCCGACACAAAGAGGTAACTAGAATCTTTAGTTTTAATTATGTTCTTTGAAAAGGCGTGCCTAGTTGAAAACCTATAGTGGTATTTGATAGCATAAGGGCGGGCGCACATCTGGCGAGGCGCAGTGCGGCGCTTTCGTCACTGCCACACAAATATCGACCTTGGAACAGTTGAAATAAAGCTGAAAATAAATAAATTTCCATTAGACCACCCCGCACTGCACCTCGCCAGGTGTGCGCCGGCCCTAACGAGAAACGAATTTGCAATGTTCTTAACTAAATAAAGACTTCTGCCGATATATTCTGTGAACATCTCACCGTGAAAACTTAGGTGTAGTCAGCTGTCATCCCACCTGGTGCTTGGGATTGACATCCTACAACACTTTATTGAACAAATTAACAGTAACAAAAAAAGTCGTTGATGGTGTATAATTATGCTCATTAGTTCTAATGCAACTCTTTTCAATACTATTTCACTTATCACATAACCTTTCTCCTTCCAGTTGTGGCCGGCGTAGCATCTCTGGGAGGCACAGTATCAGTAGGAGTGGGCAGTTCCCTCCTCCTAGTGTGTCAGTGTGTGGGAGTGCCGCCACCTCGCACCGTGTGGTATCACAAACATAACATCATCACCCACCATCCCAGGTTCACGAGGAACCATGATGACAGTCTTTTGATTAACAGTAAGTAAAGTTGTATTTTAATTATTGAAAAGTTCAACAAAACCTGGATTGGTCAAGAAAGGGATGGCTCGATGAACTGAGCTCCACTAAAAGAAGAAAAGAAAAAATATTTTAGGGGGGCCTTTGCTCTGCGGTGAGCCTATATGGGCTAATGATGATAAGGTTCCGAGGACTTTTCTTTATGTGTTTCAAATTCAACTTCTGATATCGGAACTGTGTTAACTTCAGCCTTCAAATTATATTATTCTGTTGGTACCATGCCATCTTAGCACTGTTTGCCAGAAAGATCAAAATATGAGTATGCGATAAGATGAATGATGCAAATCATCGCAACTTGCTTTCAATGATAGATACTCTGATTTTACATAAAATCTTAGCATAAGCATAATCAGCCTATAACGTTCCCACTGATGGGACTCAGGCCCCCTCTCTTCGAGAGGGAGTGGGCTGTAATCTACCACGCGGGCCCAGTGCGGGTTGGTAGATGACACATAAAAAAGAAAAAACAAAGAAAATACATTTATTTGCGGTAAACATGACGCAAAGAAAAAACACGCAAAATATGCGTCACATTCACGCAAAACGGCAATCAGCACATATCTTCGAATTTTTGGTTCTGGCACATGTCGGTTTCCTCCGATGTTTTCCTTTTACCTTTTTGAGAGCAGTGGTGATGAAATAATTTACACAAAGTAAAGCGCCTGCCTGGGTTCGAACCCACGAGCAAAATCTCGTAAGTCGGGGTTGTTACCACTGGGCCACCACAGCTCTCCATAAAATCTTATTGGGTTAAAATTATTACATTTTGACCCGACTACGGCAAAGCCAAAAGAAAGGGTTATGATTTTAGCAGTTTATGTATGTATGTAAGTATGTTTGTCTTTACGTGTGTTTCACCGTAGCGCCTAAACTCCTGAACCGATTTTGATGAATTAGATATCAATAGATTTGTAATAATGGTCCTGGTTTCATAAGCTATAGAATATTTAATATGGTGAACTTTACACGTAAATTTCTGACCTCAAAAATAAAATAGAGAAATAATCATGACATTTTTGGTTTCAAAAGAAACGTACGAGCACATTCCAAATATGTACTTATATATCATATTGTCTAAGTAAATAAATATGTTTAAATTGTTAAAAACAAGCAAAAGTGAGCCTGCACTACGTACGGCGCGGCTGTACAATTATTACTTATTACTGATACAAAAAAAGCATGATAAAATAATACCAACGCGCAGTTAATCAAATCTTAATAAATAGTAACGATTTGTAATGCCACTCTAAGAAGGATTTTGGATTTCTACGAAGCTCAATAGTTGGTGTTGGCGTCGAAATAAATCGCGCTATGGTTTCGTTTATGGAACTATGCACTGCTATTGGATTTTAATTTCCAGTTTACTTGCGTGCCAATAGATGGCGCTGTTTTAATAGATATTTGAGTGCAGTGACCAAAGTAACCTTCCTCTATTAGTCCCTAGATGGCACTGGGCTCAGTGATATAATTTTTTGAATGTTGGTGTATATGATGTTGTTTAATGACATTGGAGTTAACCGGTATTAACTCATAGACGGCGCTGTGGTAATGATATTGTATTCTGAATCGCTGTGTAAAAACGTTAAAACGGAAACATTTAAAATAAAAAATAAGCACTGTATAAAAACCGGCCAAGTGCGAGTCGGACTCGCGCACGAAGGGTTCCGTACCATTATCAATAAAAACGACAAAAAAAGCATGTCTATTGTATGGGAGCCCCCTTAAATATTTATTTTATTCTATTTTTTAGTATCTGTTGTTATAGCGGCAACAGAAATACATCATCTGTGAATTTTTTCTGTCTAACTATCACGGTTCATGCACACACACACAGCCTGGTGACAGACGGACAGACAGACGGACGGACAGCGGACTTTTAGTAATAGGGTCCCGTTTTACCCTTTGAGTACGGAACCCTAAAAAACTGTAACCCGACTACGGAAAAATAAAAGTATTCTAAAAAGTACGAAACAAGAAAATATTCCAAACAGAAATCAAGACATGGGTACAAAAATGGTCAAGGTAAAGCCGTGGTCAAATCAAATCAAATCAAAATATTTTATTTCACATAAACCTACATGGGCACGTATGAAACGTCAGAAGCTAGGTGCACGGTTCCAATTGGTTGTTTCCTATGGAGAAGAGCCGGCAAGAAACTCCACAGCTGTATACCATGTGGGGGCCAGGAACACCTACAAAATTATAATGTTTTTGTACCTATATCTTGATTTCTGTCTGAAATATTTTCTTGTTGGGTACTTTTTAGATCACTTTAATTATGCCGTAGTCGGATTACAGTTTATTAAACTTATTTTTTTAATCTTACAATAATTACAATAATATGTCACTTTATTCTCCTTTTTAACAATAATACTGACCCTTCAGTCATTAATTTAAACGTCTCATATTTTCAGATATAGACCAATCCCTAAGCGGCAACTACACCTGCTTAGCCAAGAACCTGTACGGCTCTGACCAGGTAGAATACACAGTCATCGTCCTACCACTGCCTGAGGCGCCGATACTTCGAGCGACGCCGTACAAAGACTCGATACTGGTGGAGTGGGAGCAGCCTTATTATACCGTCAGCAATAGAAGTGCGAGTCAGAAGATTAGTAAGTTGATTTTGTTTTTTGATGTTAAATTAAAAGGTAATCTGAGGGCCTAGACAACGTAACATTCGATTAGCGATGACGACAGTAGAAAAGTCAAAAAAAAATATAGGGTCGACATACGCTATCGTGATCATAGGTCAACGAATAGAAATTAGCTAGAAAATTTTAACATCATTCGATTCTATGGAACGAATCGACAGCGTCGAACGATTACGTCCATAGAGATGCGTAGCCAAGTGGCACTTTTTGAAAAGCATTATCGCTAGTTTTCGATTCGTATGATGGAAACATTAGCAAAAGCTATAGTGATTGTAGAAATAGAATCGCTCCGAAGCGAATGCCATTTGTCTAGGCCCTCTGAATGTTTGACGTATGAATGGATAAGTCCCTCCAACCAACCTGCAGAAGTATAATAGTCCACAATTATGTTTGAAACAATGCTAGTCTGTCGTGGACAAAAGGATTTTTTTTGCAAATAACTTTAGGATGCCTGCAACCCCGCAGTGTTATGACTCTATCAATTGAACAATAATAAAAGAAAGTCATGCCTACTTCATTTTCGATTATAGCCTGACCGCTTAACTTAGACTGTTTCTGAGGTAACTGCGTGGTGCGGGAGGGGTGTGATGACGCACCGCGAGAGCTCACTGATACTGAACTTGTGGCAACTGTCACCCGTTGCCACAAGTTAACGTATCAGTGAGCTTTAGCGGTGGGTCACCACAACCCTCCCGCACTGTGCCGCTACCTCAGGAACGATGTAAGATAAACGGTCGGGCTATAGCACGATACCCCCTTACAAACTATGATGAAAAGACTGCGTCTGAGTCAGTTAAATAATCTTCTGATTTGTTGTAAATTGTACAGCATTTATACCGATGGAGAAAATAACAACAGCAAAAGCTTAATAAGGAAAGATAAGGCTGCAAAATCTGTATTACTATTTTGTACAAAGCCTAATTTACACGGTGCGATTTAATTGCTAGTGATATACAATAAGTTGAAGCCAAACAAGAAATTCGCATTATGTAAATGCGACTTTTATCAAGCTTTTCTACAGGTTATAGTCTAACCTGGAAAGAAGCCAACAGTCCCTGGAGAGAAGCATGGCCAGCCAACAAGTTGCCCAACTTATCAGGCGTCCAGAAACATGCCTTGACTGGTCTGAAGTGTGGCACCAAGTACTCTTTGAGAATCACTGCCACTAACAAAGTTGGGACCTCAGAGCCTGCTTATTTAGATGTCAGTACTTTGGGTGGAGGTAAGATACCAATTTCCCTCCTCCTTTTAATTTTTCCTTTATTTAAAACAAATGTAGCTAGCAATAATCCGTATAGAAATTGCTGACTAAATATATTTCTTTTGACCATAGGCCCGCTTGCACCACAAATAACTAAATACGTTTAGGGCTAAAAATAGTTACAGCATCGTTCTGTCTCCGTCATCTTCATCTTCACAACCGATAAATACGTTTAGCCGTAAAATGTATTTAGCGGTCTGAGGTGCTAGCAGGCCTTAGTTTCACATAATTAAAAGAAATAAAGTTTTTTTACACCCCCTCTGTATTTTTCGCGATCACTGTTGCAGTCGTCTTTCATGGCGGAAACGACAAACGTTATTTTTTTCTTTCTAGCAAACTGCGAGCAATTTCTTCACATTACGTCTTCATAGTAACACAGGAATAGGCTACAGAAATCTCCTCAAAACAAAATCAATAATAGTGCTTTCTGCTCTCACCATAACCATACCTTATATTCCTTTTATAAATCTTTTCAGTACCAATCCCACCGAGCACAAACGAGTGGTTGTGGAGCAACGCGTCACACTTGTACCTACAAGTAGCCGGCTGGGACCACGCCGGCTGTGCGCTTACAGTGCTGGACGTGGAGTATAGGCAGCTCGGTGCCAGGGCGTGGATCAGAGCTCAGAATAATATGGTAAGTTGACTTTGTAACAAATCTATGCTAATCTTATAAAAAGGTAGAATGTTTGTTTGTTTTTATGTAGGGGGTAATCTGTCGAACAACCGGACAGATTTGAAAAAATCTTTTTGCATTTGATAGCCCAATTCTTGAGGAAGCCTATAGGCTACATAACATTAAACTATGACCCTAAAGAGCAGAGCAAAAAGAAAAAAAGTCAGAAAGAACGCTAAACTTAAACGAAGTGACAGCGCGGGCAGGTGATGCGATGCGACGGGGTGGGTCGGGGGTACAAGAAATTTCACACGGGCGAAGTCGCAGGTAGAAGCTAGTGTGAAATATTTATATAAGATACCACTCGGGTCAGATTTCCCAGATAATTTGGATTGTAGAACCAGAAAACAAAAATTGTGTTTGAAGAAGCTTAAATAAGACTATTTACCCCCACAATCATTAGGTCATGAATTATTCTGGTCCTTAGAGGTATTCCCTTAGAACTAATACCTATATAATGCTAGCAGAAACCGTCTCGCACGCAACTCCACTAAGTTGTATAAATAGACAATTGAAATCTGTTCATAACAAGTAGTGGAGGGACACGCAAAAGAATTTCCTATCTTTACTTAAATAAGAGCAAGTCTCAAAACTTTACTATAAAATAATTTTGGTCCTGTTTCTCCCACAGCCGTACTCAGACTTCTCACCCTGGAGCCTCCCATCCCTGTACCAAACGAAGATCCCGACGTACGCGATATCAGACCTGTCCCCAGGCACGTGGTACCAGCTGCGAGTGACCGCTACTAATGAGGCTGGTAGCGTCACCACGACCTACAGCTGTGCTACTAAGAATGAGGATGGCAGTAAGTTTATAAATATAATCTTCTTGTTCTTCCAGAGATAACCTCTTTTATAAGAGGTTATCTCTGGAAATTCGTTTGCTTGTTTATACAAGCAAACGAATTTCAATCTTAATAATATTAGTTTAGATCATGTTATTAAGTAAGGGCAAAAGGGGGCGAAATATTTGCCCAGAAGTGCCACTGGCTGTGCAGTCAACTCAGCCTATTGCAGTTCACTGCTAGACATAGGCCTCTCCTAGGCTGCACCACAACACCCTATTCTCCGTCTTCCGAATACAATCTATCCCAGGCCCCTGTGATTTGATCCATCTCTGTTTAAAAAGGTGAGACATCATACAATAGATGATGACATCAGACGGGTAGAGAGAGACAGATACCTTCTCAATCTTGCTACAGATATCTAGAGACTGGTCCTTTAGTTAGTTTTGGGCCCTTAAACAAACTGTAACAGAAGGTAATTATTTTATTTCTCAATTCTATTCTCCATATTGAACGGAAAAAGGGTATTTCTACACCACAAGTACGTACCTATTATATGGGGTATGTTCTAAACAATCTATATGTTCGATCCAGGTGAAGTGGGACCTCCGTCGGAGTTGTTCGACTTGAACATGCTAGTGATAATCTGCAGCTCAATACTACTCACAATCTGTCTTCTTAGCTGTATCTACATACTTGTGAAGAGACAGAGGTACGTCCACCATTTGTGATACTTACTTATTTATTTATTTATTTGGTACACCAACAGCAGTACATACAAAAAAAATAAAACAGAACAATAACATAATTAAAGTACTGGTATGTAAGCCTATTATAGGTATACACAGCATTCACCACAGAACAACATCGTAATTAACTAAACGGAAAAAAAAATATAAAACTTATAAAAACATAAATTGCAATTAGAAATTAAAATTAAAAATGAGTGACATACAATATGCCACCACAAGAGGTGGAAGGTGAAAGGGTATGAGTGTGAGTGATATCTAAGAATATTCATCGTATGCACTCCCGTACCTCACAGACTGATCTTCTAAACTTATTAAGTGACACACCGTGTAAGTCGGTTTCTGATGATTTACAAAAACTGTTGAAATTTCTGCACATTCTGAGCAAGGGAGCGTTGAGACCAAGATTGGATTTGCGGAAAGGGATATGAAACAGCCTGGTAATGGGATGTCTGGGAGGTTTTGAAGGGACGGAATAATGGATACGCTCAACAAGATCGCTACATTTTACAAATCCGTTTGCAACTTTGTAGAGGAAAATTAAATCACGCGAACGGCGACGGTCTCGCAGGGTCTTTATATCGAAAAAGTGTAAGCGCTGCTCATACGGACAGCGATGGCTAATTTTTCTGGATATAAAGGCTAGATGTTTAGTAAATGCTCTTTGTATTCTCTCTACTCTTAGCGA
The DNA here is from genome assembly GCA_917490735.1 of Dryobotodes eremita. NCBI lineage: Eukaryota > Metazoa > Arthropoda > Insecta > Lepidoptera > Noctuidae > Dryobotodes > Dryobotodes eremita. Next base: position 4,867,770 of record OU823263.1, on the reverse strand, counting down.
ATGAACTGCATAGAACGGATTCCAGGCAACACTATCCATTAATATTTAAAAAAAGCTTTAAAAACCTTGTCATTCCTATGCAACTTCTTGACATCTTAATCTTTGGATAATTTTAACGGGATAAGTGTATAAAAAATATCCCTGCAGGGTATTTTGTTTCTGCGTATCAAAAGACTAGTTCTAATTCTCAAAGCAGATTCACCTGACGCACTTGGTATAAATACTACAATAATTAGATTTTGGCGAAAATACCAAAAACAGAAATCAACTTTAAAGAAACGATAACCTTATATAGCATAATTTGCCTATAATGTTCCCACTGCTGATACACCTGCTGGACACAGGCCCCCTCTTTCTGAGAGGAAGTGGGCACTGATCTACCCCGTGGGCCCAGTGCGTTCGGTAGCCTTATGTGTGACATAATTATTACTGAATCAAGCAATATTATTCGTATTCTTCTTCTTCTATTGTTATCTCTGATTCCAGAACAGGCATCCTAACAGAATACCGCGACTCAATAACGGTGGACAACAAATCGGAGAGCGGCAACCTGACGGCAAACACCTCGCACACCAACTTAGCCAACGTTAAGGAGAACGCCATGAACGCGCAGAACAGGATATACAGCGCTCCCATACATATGAGGAATAACAGTAAACATGGTAAGTGTCTTATTTAGCCTTTAGGTTCATACTCCTTTGTTAGTATTCCGTACTAGCTTTTGCCCATGGCCTAACTCGCATGAAGGCCGAAAATTATCCCACTGGTACTATCGGAATGAACATGTATTTTACATCCTTATAGAGGTATGAGGAACAGGGTGTTAAGTTTACTCGTCCTCCATAGAAAAGATCCTTCGACCAGACGGATGTCGTGTCTGGTGGGCAACTGCCTGACGATCGGGCAATGTCGGGGCGTTGTATATATTCTAGTCGCGCGGTAAACTTTGCTTGCGCGATGCAGGATTTTGCGTGACGTCAGGATGTTGCGTAGTTGGCATGTGGCGTTGTAGATGCCGCCACATCCTAACTCAGATCATGGTCTATCTATGTGCCCAGACAGAGTTAATTTCGCGTTTATAATATTAAGTAGTTGACTGGATTAGTTAAAATGTGTTAATTAGTATGGAGTGTGGTTTTCTTAGGTTGGGCGTGCTCCCAAAGGATCACTTTTTCATAGATGACTTTCTCACTTGTTTTTTAATACCCTGTGCTTGAAAATCACGGTACATCTCAACGGTTGCGCACATAAACGTGAAGTTTGGCAAATTAAAAAGCAGGCTTATGAGGAGGACGACGATGATGTCATCAGATCGAAAGATCAGAGTATATTTATTTATTTATTTTAACCATTTATGTACACACATATATAAACAGACAAGGAGAAAGGAACAGAAAAATACGTACAAACGTGATGCTACTTATGTTTCAACTTCATCGGCAAGGAGGAAGTTCCCCAAAGATCTGACCATATCCACACCTAGGATCTGGTTAGATCTTTAGGGAACTTCCTCTTGGTCGATTAAGTTGAAACATCGCAAACTCGTCCTATTTTGATTACAATAATATTTATTAATTTGGTAGAGCTGAGTTAATGCTGCAGCTGGGTAAAAAAAATGTAGATAATCAATTGATAGCCTGTTACTTACATTTGAAGGCCTATTTTCACAGCTACGAACGATTCTCATACAAATGCCGACTAAAATAATTATTCCTCAAAGATAAATGTTAGGTTAGGTTAGATTTTTAAAGGTAAAAATGAACTAAATAATTAAGCCTCATTATTATCAAAAGGCACGTGCTTTATCCTCAACATTCTCGCGGAAGACCTAACGTCATTACCAAATATATGCCAAATATAAGTAATTGATAATAATTGTGGTCCAGTACCAGCCACATATTGTAACGTCACAGCTTGAAGGAAAATGATGAAATAATTCAATTAAATTCAATTGATAAATTATGTCGTATAAACTGCGGGATAAAGCACAGGTAAGGCACATAGCAACAAAATGATAAATCATTTTGTTGCTATGTGTAAGGTCAGGGAAATTAATTGATAAGTAAATTGACTACCAACTAAAATCGCCCCTTTAATCAAAATTCAACTGTCACTCTTTGACAGTTGTATTAAATGGCAATTTGCCTAACAATTAATTCCCCTGACTGTAGGTACTTCCCATTCTATCGTTGCATATTCGGAGAGTTAGGTTAAGTTAATGTTTTGCTTTTGCAATATCTAGTAGGATCAATATGGCCATAAGTAATTTAAATGGAACCTGGATTAACCCGGGTTAACGTTAGCACTCTCATAAACGAGAAGTAAATTTATGCAAAACCTTATCCTCGAAGAATGTATGGTTAATCTGAAGGTTATAATACTCAATCAATCAACTCAGCCTATTGCAGTCCACTGTTGGACAGAGGCCTCTCCCAGGCTGCGCCACAACACCCTGTCCTCCACCTTCCGCATCAAGTCTGTCCCTCTGCGCTACCTTCTAAGATCGTCGGTCCCTCTAGCTTGGGGGCATCCCACACTATGCTTGCCGATACGCGGTGTAGGATTTTAGGATTCCGCCACACCAGGACTCGTCTGATCCACCGGGCATCGGTTCCCCGACAAACATGACCAGCCCACTGCCACTTCAGTTTGCTTACTCTGCAAGCTATGTCAGTGACTCCGGTTCACGGTTCCGAACATTATAGACTGATTATACTTAATTCAAGAGTACGTGCGTACCTACCTGCGTGCTAGCAACCACGAGACCAACCAGATAGTCTGATTATAACAGGATACTTTAAATAAAGGTCAAATCGCTACTCTTAAGGAAAACCTGAAGCAGATAAATCAATAAATTAATTAACAATTACTGATTAAATGTGACGTGTTTGGGAATAAATTACAATGATAAGTTCCGGAAATAAATTTTAAACTGGCAATTTAAGTTTTATCGTTATTGGGTACAACGTCATACGTCATTTACAACGGAATTAGAACACGTAATTAGATAAATCTGCAGTCATTGTTTCTATGGCAAAGATTAAATATTCGTTTATAGTTGAAAACCAGCGTCAGGCACTAGTTGTTTCTGCTGAACTGTGCCTACTTGGCGCAGCCGTAAGACACACATTCCTGATAATTTCTTACAACGGAATACCCTTTGTATTTTTTTGTGCAGATAATGTTCTGTGCCTTTTAAGTAGAACATTCTCTACCAAATTTGAATGACGTAAAACCATTAGTAAGTCATTCCAATGTAACTCTTGCGTCGGTACAGTTCTTCTATTTCACGAAGGCGGGCGAGCAATGCTTGTAGTTGTGATGTGTATAGACACGCGCTCTTGTGTGCGTAACTGCAGGTAGCGTTAGCAAGTTCATCGTTATTGAAAAAAAAATATAAGTAGGTAGTTAGATTTGTTTTACGTTAAGAGATGAAATTAAAATATTTTCCGTGTTCAACACTTATTTACATACAGTATTTACAAATTAAATTATTAGTGTAAAAATCGAATCATAACTAGACCCTTCCGTGCCAGTTTCATCGTCACTATCATCTTACAAAAAAAAACAAATTCAGTATCAAAATATTTCATATATTCAACGTCTTTCTTAATCACACTATTACATGTATTACGCCAGGGTTCGCTTCTATTTTCAAAACTTTCGTGAATAAGCTTTCCTGTATTTGTCATATTTTGTTCAACGTTTCTTTAAAGCAACATAGTGTTTAAGAACCTCATAATTATGTTCTCTATAGCATTTGACGAACCTAAAACAAACAATGCTCATTTAGAATCACGAATTACCTACATGTTACAATGAAACTCACAAATCAATATTTAAACACTATTTACTTACCTCACCGTGAACAACTTTTCTCCGTTTACTTTCCATATTGACGGAACGGGACGCATCATTTTCGCGCGAAACAGTTAGCTCTAGTAGCCCGACCGGTGGCAGCCCGGGTGATACCGAGCGCTCCCGAGCTTACGCACACAGAAACAATGTGCATGTGCTTCTACACACACAACTAAGACCAACCCGCCATCGTGAGATAGAATAACTGTACCTTACTTTTTTTTTTTGTTTTTGGTGGGAAATCATCAAATGACCTCTACCGCTCTGGGCGGAGCGGAAGGGTGTGTCAGACTCTTACTAACTAAAACCCACCCGTGTTCCTTCAGTTGCCTGTGCGCCAGGGCCACGGTGACTCTTTCGAACAATCCGCGACCCCGGCAGGCATCGGCTCTATCGGACCCCCTCAATGGTGCTGACATCTCTATGAGGCGCGCGTGGAACACGACGCGCCGTCGACCCGGGCCTGGTCCTTACCGGCCCGGGTCGACGGCGCATCGCTACTGTACCTACCTAAGGTATAAATTGGGATGATTGCCGATAGTTTAATCAAGCTCAATGCGCGGCATACATATACATTCGTGCTTTCTTCCCATGAGCTACGGCTTCTCCCGGCAATAATTCTAATTTATAATTTATTATAGTAAGATAAGAGTTACAGTGCAATGTACCTTATAACCAAAAGCACATAACCTATAACATGACTTAAAAAATGCATAACGGGCTAAATAGTATAAGGGGTATCATCATTCCCAGAACCCAGAAGATTCTATTCTATATTATAAGAATGTTTTAGTAAAATACCTAACAATAAAATAAATATTTACTTTCAGAACTGTACGAGATAAGTCCTTACGCGCAGTTCGCAGTGGGCTTCAGAACTTTCGGTCATGTGGAGAACCAGGACATGCCTAGTCGACACGCAAAGCATAGATATGACACAGGTAAAATATTACAACTAAGTAAATTCATAGTCCTTAGGATTTTTACCGCACGCAAGGACGAAAACAGCCCTTACTGCTCCGAAATAAAGGCGCTGTCAAAGGTACACTGTTACTATGGATTAGGCAATTTTGATTCTGGCTTATCGTTGAATGACGGTCGTTGCTAGCTATTCCTACTGGTTCATGACGACATCAAATAATAAAAAATGCGGACTGTAAAGAAAAGGAAGACTGGCTTACAAAACAAAACAGGCTTAAAATTAGGAGTGCATAAAACAACGAAGATCACGCTGCGGTTGCGCTTACTCTTGCGCCTAGTCAACAAACAGTACAAGACTTACCATACTACCCAACTACTCGAAGCGACGCGGCGTCGCCTACTGTCCATTCACGCTGGCGGTTGCGCCAAAAATAAAAGATGGGTGATTTGTCCATTATATACAATAAGGTAGAACATGTCTCTGTCTCAAATTGTTATGTTTGCTCACTTGAAAATAGTGCAAACTTATAAATCCATGTACGACTTTAGAACATTACACACCAATATACGTTTATTGGTCTGTAATATTTTCCTAGCCTTAACTTAAATTTTGACAATCTTGTGTTATTTATGAGTAGACTACGCCCGCATCTCAGACTTGCCGCCCAATGGAGGTCCAAATTGAATGGCCTCCACTGCCTCCATAATGGAAGCCGCGGCAGAGGGTATGGCCTTGTCTTTAGAGGACTGAATCTTCTTCAAGGCCACACCCTTTAGCGCAGTAACCACGGCCGCCTCCAGCCTGGCCAGTTGCTCCGACTTGGAGCCGCCAGCGGCGTCCGGCTCACCGCCTGACGACTCCGAGTGACGTACTTACCAGACGTTGTAATACTTACGGCATGCTGGTTGAACAAATGTCAAATAATCCCCGCCTTAAACGGTTACAACTCCCATAACTCGTCTTCAAAAAATCAAAATGATGCCGTAATCGCATATATTAGATACTACTATAATCCTACCGTTGAAATACCACATTTCAGCCATGCTAATTGCCTAGTACAAACATTTTCTGATAAAGTTGCTCTTGCCGCTCTATATCGCTCTCCGTCTTGGAAAGATCTGACACAGTTTCTGTGCAGTCTTGATAGCATACAATTACATATATATTGAGCAAGAGTCCCAACTCTAGTTCAATATAAAACCGCTGTAATCATTGGAGATCTTAATAATAGGTCTTTACCTATGAAATTGCCGTTTTGTATGAAAAAATTTAAACGAATTTTTTTCATGAATTTTTTATTTGTATTAATCGAAGTAATCACCCATGCAATCAATGCATCTTTGCCATCGCAGTGGCAGTTTATTGATGCCCTTCTTAAAGAAATCAGCTGGACGGGAGGCAACAAATTCTTCAAAGGCATTTTGTACTGCCTCTCGGGTATTAAATTTTTTTCCCGCCAAGAAGTTATCCAAATTCTGGAAAAAGTAGTAGTCTGTAGGCGCAAGGTCTGGTGAGTAGGGCGGATGACGGAGAGCTTCCAACCCCAGTTCTTGCAACTTGGAGACCGTCTGCTGTGCAGTATGAGGTCGCGCGTTGTCGTGCAGGAGCAGCGGAGACGAGCGATTGACCAATGCTGGTTGGAGATGCGCCAGCTTCTCCATCATTGTGTTCAGTTCTTCACAGTACACATCTGCAGTAATGCTCACCCCGTTTGGTAAGAAGCTGTGATGAATCACACCGGCGCTAGACCACCAAACAGTGACCATCACTTTTCTAGGGGTAAGTTTTCGTTTAGGGCATTGTTTAGGTGCTGAACCAGGATCCAACCAACTTGCTGAGCGCTTACGGTTATCAAACAGAATCCATTTTTCATCGCAGGTAACAATGCGGTTCAAAATTCCTTCATTTGTGTGTCTGTTGAGCAGTGCAAGGCACGTCTCGACGCGTACTTCGCGCTGGCGATCATTGAGTTCGTGGGGCACCCATTTGTCAAGCTTTTTTACCTTGCCAATTTGACGCAAATGGACCAATATTGTTTTGACGCTAACGTCGAAAGCTGCTGCTAATTCAGCCGTAGATTGTGTATCATCAGCTTCCACAATCGCCTTTAATTCGTCATTGTCGACCAAAGTCTTCGGACGACCGCGAGGTTCATTTTTCAGGTCGAAATTTCCAGAACGGAAGCGAGCAAACCAATAACAGGTGGTGCGTTGGTTTGTAGAGTTAGCTCCGTAAACGTCGTTGATGTTGCGTGCCGCTTGTGCCGCGTTGCTGCCACGACGGTACTCATATTCCATAATTACTCGAATTTTTAACGTATCCATGATGACGAAAAAGATTGAAATGCGATGAAAATGTAACACTAATCAATAAAGAAATGACTACTTTTAGAAAAAAAAATCCATGTTTTTAAAATAAAATTAATTTGAAATTAGAATTCATAGCCAAACAAAAATTATTTTGATTTGAAATGGCCAGTACTGCAGAACGGCAATTTCATAGGTAAAGACCTAATATAAATATTGTACCTGGTAGTTCTGACCTAAATGCCGTCGAGTACCTAAATCTCACAGCGTCTCATACAATGCTTTCCGCTCACACGCTTCCTACTAGACTATCAAGCTGTCTTGGTCATGTGTTAAATCCGTTGTCAATCCCCTGCAATAACTCTAGTACTCGATTCTCTCATAACGGATCACTCTCCTGTCATGCTTTCTGTAATATGTACATGAAAATCAAAGTAAACCGAAGTTACTGTAACCCTAAGATTGATGTCCCGGGAGTTGTTATTTTTATTAAACAAGAAGCTGTCTCTCTGTAAGGTTATTTACTCTTATTGCACCTGTCATATAGCACTAAAAAGTTTAGAAAAGTTATTTGGAATTTCATAGAGTTGTTACACTCGAATTTTGTACTCATGGTAATATAAAATAAGTAAGTACTTCCATGGTTGTAACAGCTCTATATTAGATCTCATAATCGTGCTTTGTATTTCCGAAGATAGACGATGATTACCGAAGTGCATACTTTTGCTGGAAGATCTGTATTTAATGTATACGTAAATCTCATCCACAATTGGACAAAATGTATCCAAAATCTTTCTAATAACCATTTAATTTTCCAAAAGTGACTTAAAGATGAACTCAACCTAATAGAAGTGATGTTCACAATTTCCCAAAATCATATTTTCTTTTTTCAGAAACGAGTTTCCAAATGTGTTCAGAATCTGAAGATAGTGACAGCATATCAAAATCTACGCTAAAAAGTGTTCCAAGAAGTAAGGATTATTCTTAATGCTCTTGAAACTACTACTTTAATATCCATTTGTACCACAAATCACTAAATGAGTTTAGCGGTAAACATATTTAAAACATCATTCTGTCTCTGTCATCTTCAAATGATTGACAACAGTAGAACAATGTTCTAAATTCGTTTAGCGCTAAACGCATTTAGTGATTTGCGGTACAAGCGGGCCCTACGTATCTTTTAATTATATTTTGACGCCTCAGAACGATGCATGGATAGATTTATGCAAAATGGTTGTCACGAATGAATGTTATTTAAATTAATAGGTCCATTATTTTTCTCTTTCCAGAAGTCTGCAGAACCCCTCACCATAGATAACCAGACAAGGAAGAACTTTTGTTTTATCAAGAATTCGTCTCGAAGGACCAGTTTCTGTAAAATATCAAAAACATTTAAGTATCTATATCTAAATCTACTTGAAACTAAAAAAAACTAGACACTGCCAAAGCCGCAAAAGAATACTTTTTTGCCAAAAAAACATATCTATTCAGAGTATGCATTTAAGAATTTCTTTTTTTAATAAAAAAGAAACATAACTACGCATTTACAAACTTCTGGAACGGCACTACACTGCAGCCCAATTGCACCACGCTAAATTAATTCAGCGCAAAACATATTTAAAATATCGTTCCATTTCTGTCAATCGTTTGAAAATGACAGGACAGAATGATGTTTTAAATTCGTTTAGCGCTAAGCGCATTTAGTGATTTGTGGTGCAAGCTGGCCTTAGTGTGAAACATATTTTTCATTCAAACGTGCACGTATCTATGATGACGTCTATAAATTGTTCGTCATGATTTCATATTTTTTACTTCATATGTAAGTATGTCATCACTTACAAAACAGGATAAATAATAGGATGTGCCAAAAATAATACTTAAGTAATTTCTAACGCGTTAAATTAATAATTCATGTAGGTAATACATAGGTATTTATTTTCTTAATTTAATATTAAGACTAACGAAACCTTATAGTGTGCTAATGCCTAAAATATTACCAAAAAGGCAATTAAAATAAAAGTACCGCCTAGCGGCTCAACCAACCCAGTCAAAATAACAAGTTGCTCCAAGCGGGGTCCAGTCGCCTCAGCCAAAAATTTGTTTCCATTTCTGTCAATCTTTAGTTTGAAGTAGAAAGAGACAGAATATAGTTAAATTTAATTGAGTACATGAATAACAACTTATATCTAATGAATTAACCTAACCTAACTAAAACTATTAACAAATTAAAAAATGACGTCAAAAAATTCCTCCGCATCGCTGTCGACTGGTAATGTACCCACGAGACTGGCGGCATTGCCACGTTGTATGGCAATGCTTAGCCTCTGGCCTAGTAAAAAGCCAGCCCTTGGGTCACGGGAAGTGTCAAACAGGCGTTTGGAGATTTCCTTGAATAAAATATGGGCACTCGGACCCCACGGCCCGAGGGTTTCAACCCCAAACGGCTCGAAAATATAATTATAATATAGAGACAGAATTATGTTTTAAATATGTTTAGCGCTAACCGAATTCAGTGATTTGTGGTGCAAGTAGGCCTACGTCTGTTTTTTTAAATGAACCTTTTTCATTTAAAAAGTTCTAAAACGGCATTATACCGAGTGTGGAAACATATTTTTCATTAAAATGGGCACACGTCTATGATGACGTATATAATTGTTAATAAGTATATATTGCTTGGCAATGAATCACAATTGTGTTTTGTGACAGTCTCGGTAATCAGAACCCACCACCATTTTTTGCCTCGTATAGCTGTTCTGTATACTGAGATTGACTGGTCAGCTTGATCAACTTCGCCCATGCCTTTTTTGCAGTTCTGGAGTACCAAAAGGATGTCCACGCCTACCTTTCTTCCTTCTGGAGAGCTCTGTCCTTTTATCTTGCCAAGAATGTAAACAAAGTCGTAGTTTGTACCCATTGTACAAACACTGTTGTCTAGCCAGCGCACCAATGAAATATAAATTATGTGTGTTAAAGCAATGTTAAACGACTTTTGTCGCTCACCGTACCTCGACATGAAACATGCGTTATGACCAGAAAAGGTAATAAAGCACCATAAATCCCTATCAAGGTCCTAAATAATTTAACTACTAATTCAACCGTCATTTAACCAAAAACAATAACATGTTATTTTCGTAAATTTCTTCCTATTAAATTACATCTATTTATAAACCTATGGTTGGCTCATTCATTTTGGTAATTTGTCACCCACAAAACTGTTTTCACAAATTAATTTAATATCAAAGGGATTCCCCTCCTTACAAAGTTGGAAAAAGAACTTTACAATTGTCAGAAGAAAGTTCAAAATACAATAACTGGCTCGAAGGTTTGAACTTGACTTAAATGTCGTTTTGTAATGCCTCCTAAATATTTTTAAAGGCAGAATTATTTCAAAGAGATAGGATACCTACGGACTACTGTAGACCGCACGTCAGTGGCAACAAAACCAGTATAAGCAGGTCTCTTATTCTATTAAAACTGTACACTACTATAGGCCAGCTCAACCGGCACCTTAATTACGTAACACACTATTTAGCACAATCTGAATAATTTTGAATCCTATTCCTAATCCATTGCTTCATATGTTCGAAAAATTTGTCTACTTAAAACGTAAATAACGCAATAAATGTTCTTGAAGAGTCAAAATTAAACCCATTCCTACTGTTAGTGTGTTACGTAATTACCCCGTCGGTATACTGAACCATTGGTGCGAAAAACAAATAGTAGGAAAGGGGCAAAGGTCAAACGTTGATAGTGTGTTTACAGAAATGGCAGTAGGTACGAGAAAAGACGCGTTTATCACGTCATACTTTCATAATGTTTACGTCATTAGTATGTTTACAACACGGCATAAATAAGGATGTGCCAAAAAAAATCTGTATTTTCCATCGCGGTGAATTAGTCATTTAGGTAAACATATTTATTTTGTTAATTTTAGTATTGAGAGTAACGAAACTCTGTTTTGTGGTGGTGCCTAAAATCTTTAAAAAAGGCTATCGACATAAGAAGTTCCACTAAGCGGGGCTCAGTCAACCCAGACAAATAAGGTGTTTCACTAAACGAGACTTGTCAACCCAGCCAAGTTATGGAGTTCCACTAAATGAAACTTCGTCAACCAAGCCAAAATAATGGATCCTTCTAAACGGGGCTCAGATGTTCTAGCTAAAATAATAACTTCCGCTAAGCGGGGTCCAGTTAACCCAGCCAATGTCAAGTGCTACTAAGCCCATTAGTCAACTCAACCAAAATAAGGCATTGGACACACTGAGGCGAATCCCGAGCGGGTCACGAGTTCGCGACTGCCCGTGACAATTATTTTAATTATTAGGAAGTCACGTGACTATTTGTGCCACTTTGAATACCTCCAATTACAGTCTGTCTATAAAGTCATGAAAAAAAATGAGGGCGCTGCGGTCGTGCACGTAGCAACCCTGTATAGTGTGACTAAATTGATTTTGATACTAGAACATTATTTTGTACTAGAAGCAAACCTGGTTTTAATTAAAACGACGAGACGCTGTTTTTTTAAACTGGGGAGAAAAGGTAAAGTCGTAAAAAGCGTAGATCTTATTAAAAAAATCTACAGAAACCATAGACAAAGATGCGACTCTCAACAGAGAAGTCACGAGCATTGATCACCACGCTTGCTCAAGACGGGTTGGCGAATTCATTAGTTTGCATATACGATCAGATAGCACAAATCTATTGTCTCTGTCGTTCAAATAAAATGAGTAAATAAAGGAAAAATGTTCATACATATTTTTTATTATATGTTTTAACTTGTTTTTGTTAATGAAAAATATCTCATAACATAATAATTAATTAGTTCCATCATCTGATTCCAAATATTCTACGTTACAAAAAGTATTTTCATTGTCAGCTGCGTCACTAACAACGTCTTCGCTACTGCTGTCATCGCTGCTGCTATCTTCGCTTAGGCGAATGACTAACTCATCTATATCTTGATATAGGGTTCTTCCTCGTTAATTTTTCAATGTTTGCAGTCATCCATTTTTTTCTTAGGACGGCCTGATCTGTGTTTGCCAGGGGTTCCAAATTAGCCATTATTTTTATAGCCTACATCTGCAATACGCCTCACTGTACTCTCAGATTTTCCTGAAAGAAAGATTTAAAAAAAGTAATGTCTAACAGAAAATAGATTGCATAGTTTTAATTTCAAATATGATATAATTTAATCATGTTTAAAATCAACGATAACTTTGATCACCCAAAAGTATCAAAAGTTCTGGTCGCACTACAATATGGCCTACTTATATTTGCAATCTAACCTATTAATGCGCAATGTAAACAATCCTTATTTTAGTCTTAAAATCGTATATTTAGTAAATTTGTTACTTCTGGTTGATAAAAAACAAACGGTAACACGATTACATACCTGTCATAGCTGCTGTTCGAGCATAAATATCATCCAAATTTGATAAAATTTGTCCAGCTTGGTGTTATAACAAACATTGCTGATACACTTTAAAAATAATTTCCCGAGCTCCACTCCTATTTGTTTTCCTCATATTTAACATGTTTCTTCGAAGTTTTATCCACGTTGATGTGAAAAACAATAAAAAATGCAATAGATAACGAGTTACAAAACAAGTCGATGACGGCCGATGACATTCGATGTACTATGATTTAGTGTTGCCCTACTTTTGAATAATGTTAGTTCCTCAAACATTATTTTCATGACTTTATAGACAGACTGTAAGTTAGTTGATACAATCGCACTATGGTTCGTCTAGTACATACTAGCTGGACAAAATTCGTTATCGAATTTGCAAAAAATAATTTACTGGTAATATAGACAAAACCCACGAACTTCCAATTCCTAGACTTTTTTTTAAATTTTGGTTACCCCTTTTCTTATATACTTACTTAAATATTTACTTACTATACTTTTATTTCTTTATTAGCAAAGCATTCGACGCGAATACTTATGAAAGGGATTTTAAAAGTGGTTATGGTTTAGTTTAGTGATGGATATTGAAGTTAAAGGTATATACTATCTTATTTTACAAAACAAGTTACCAAGTTACAACTAGTATATTTTTAATTTTTCGAAAAAAAAAACATTTTTTTTCCCTATTTTCTTATCTATTTTGTACCTGGAAATCATTACCAACGAGTGTCACAGACCTCAAACTTACATTATGGTAGCTTGAGCCCTCTTCTTTCAAACAATAATGGATATTTAATAAAAATTATTAGCCTGTGGACTGCTGTGGAACTTTCTTTTCTTTTTCTGGAGTACCTCTTCTCAATCTAAAGATTAGAACTTTCTAAGGAGTGGCTTAAAAGGAGCAAAGAAAACCGGAATAGCAGACTGTTTGGTCTACTATCTTCAGAATACGACCTATCCGGTATACCAAAGATTCTTTGAAGGCTCTGAAGAAGTTAATCAGCGCAATTAGCGCAAATATAGAAAAAAATGAAACACAAAAACTACCGCGATGTTTTTTTGTAAAAAAATTAATAATGGCCGTCAAAAGACTTCAAAGAATTCGTGTTTAAGGGATCTCTTCACCACGCACAAGCGTCTCCTTCCACTGCACCTTCAACTGCTGGACTTCAAAGCAAAGAGTTTGAACAGTCCAGTGATAACACGAAGAGTTGACGATCTGCAAAGTACACGCGAAATAAATCAGATAGTGGCTGCAGCAGAATTCTCAGCGTGAATGTCTGGGCACCGAACCATGGCTGCTGACATAAGGGACGCGGAGTCCCGAAAAGTGCAAAACTATGAAGAATAGTGTCAGTGACAGTGAAAGCAGTAGTCAAAGCTGTTTAACAAAGGAAGAGGCTTTGGCATATTATGTGGACTCAAAATCAACCAGCCACTCTTACAAGCAGACGCGTAAGTGAAGCATGAAAGCTGCGCATATGGTATTTCCATCAATTTATAGTATAAGGAAAGCTAAGAAAAAATGTTTCTCTCCCGAGGAACATTTATCTGTGAATGAGACTCGTGCAGAAATTAAACTTCAAGCTATTTTAAATAAAACAGTTATACGTTCAGTTATTGTGCAGCATGTTATTCTCAAATCGTCACCTCTTGGGGCATCATTCACTCTTATTAGCAAGTGGGGTTGTGATGGCAGTTCCGGTCAAAGCACTTACAAACAAAAATCCTCCAATAATGAAGCCACTGATGAATATTTTTTTTGTTTTCTTTTGTGCCGCTTCAATTGCACGATGGAATCGGTAACGTTGCTTGGAAGAATCCTCGGCCATCTTCCACTATGTATTGTAGACCAATTAAGTTTATTTTCTCCAACGAAAAAACTGATTTTACAGTTGCAGAAACGAATAAAGTCATGGAGGAAATAAACCAATTGTTGCTGACAATATGTAACGTTGATGATAAAGATATAACTGTCAAGCATAAACTACATTTCACGATGATTGTCGGTAAAGTGTGCAATGCTGTGATTGAAACTTCTTCATCATAAAAATGCTATATTTGTGGAGCCACCCCGAAAGTTATGAATGATATCTCTAGGGATTATGTAGTGAACAGGGACCAACGTTGGTTTTGGTTTATCTACACTGTATGTATAGATTAGTTGTTTTGAATGTTTGCTTCAGCTATCGTCTCGATGTTAAAAACTAGCTGCTACGAGATCTAGTTGATAAGGCAAATATGAAACAACGTTCTAGCAATATTCAAAACCGAAATTGGCTTAATCCTAACTTCCTAACTGATATTATAAATGCGAAAGTAAGTTTGTTTGTTTGTTACCTTTTCACGCCTAAACTACTGAACCGATCATCCTGAAATTTTGCATATACGTTGTCAGGTGTACAGAAACGGAGAAAGGGTACCTTTCATCCCGAAAAAAAGTACTGTTCCCGAGGAAAACAACAATAACATTCTTATGATAATAGATGGCGCCACGTGTCTTCCAGTCATGATTGAATTATAACCCGAATTGATAGTCAAAGTCGAGTTGAAAGTGATTTTAATGATTTTAGTGATTTTAATGCTACTAACATATTTTTCTAAGTTTATTTTATACTAATACAATATGGATGTTTATTTTTTCCGATATAAATAAATTGAATTGAATTGAAAAAAGTCTAAATTAACGCGAGCGAAGCCGCGGGCAAAAGCTAGTTGTAGATAAACTGAAACTAGGATTTGGAAATACTGCCCGTAGATTTTTTGGGAATCCTGAGCTAAGTACTACGATTACAGTTAGAGACGTAACTCTCATCAAAAGTTTGGACACCATACTCCGAACCTTAGCTTCCGGTTAGGATATTAACATCGAAGTTTTTTAATCTTTGGCACTAGATACTGGGCAGTTGTTCATAAATCTTTATTCGTAATATTACATGCCTGCTACTGTACGCACAGTACAGATGTCATTCAATCTGCTCTGCTGTCAAGTGGGCAGCTTTCTGGTTAAGCTCAGGAATCTTGCAATAAAGATTGCAGAAGATTTCGAGAACATCATACTCGAAAGCGATCACGTATTACCACGAATAAAGATTTACTTAGTATGTTGTTGATCACATCTGAACTTTTATTAAACAGCATAAGAGAGGTTCCCCTACTTTAAATCCTGTTCAAATTCCTTTAGACTAAATTTTAACTTGCAGCTGCAGGACTATACGCATCATCAGAAGAGGAAAAAATAAGCGATAACGAGAATTAGAGTGTATAATTGTATATTTGTGTATAACACTATGTAAAACATAGATTTATTTAAAAAAAATTAGAGAGTTATCGCTAATTTCTACCTGGTAGACCTTTTTTGTGACAACCGCAATAGCCGTTATGTGTAAACGTGCAGATTGTTCGTGGTTGTTTGTTATCGTGTTTTATCTTCATAATATATAGTTTTTTAAGTATGAAAAGGATTTTTTTTTACATAATCTATAACCAGCACTCCCTCTCATCTCCAAAATGGGTCCCTTTACACCAAAACAAAATTAGGTAGTCATAACAGGTTCTGTTCTAGACGAACCATATTGCGCGAGTGCATTTCGTCCCGCATCCCGTCCGGGATTCGCTTTAGTTTAGCCAGAGCTTTTAAGAGCCTCCGCAAAGCGGGGTCCCGTGAACCATTTGGAAAATATCAACCAAAACGCGTTTTAAAGACGTAAGAATAAAATTATTAATAAATTAAGTATCCCTGTTGAGTCTTGTTATGCTCAATATTTATCAATTGTTTATTTTATAGAATGTTAAGAATTTGTTGTTTCGCTATAAATATTTTTAAGGTAAATATAATGATTTATTATTAGTATTTTGTATCCCGATATTGTCCTTGGAATAAAATATAACCAAGAAATATATAATACATAAATATGCCAAAATCGAAACGAAATAAAACAAAAAAATCCACAAGAGAATTTTTGCATGCTTACAAATTGAGCTTTGGAATATAAAAATATTTTTAAGTTTTAACTAATTGTAAATATTTGTCAATGTAGTTATATTAACACTGTATCTAGTCATGTACTTTACTATATATGAATGTTCACCTAAGAAGTGACTACACTCGACCGCGGGTAATGACGTACATTAGCCGGTAAATGTCTATGATTCCTACTTTTGATATACTGGACAATAAGTGTAATTTTATTGGATTTTCCTTTTCACATGCACCTACTATTGGCATATATTTTTTAAGGTTTACCCTAGCCGTTAAATAAAATTAGCACAAACAGGTAGGTAACAGGCAGGTAGCAAAGTGTTATTGGGCTTTTCCATAAGGAATTTCTCAGTAACAGCCTTTTTTCTTTGGGTGAACAATCTTCAAATGCCTTCTCCGGCTCTGGGCGGAGCGGGAGGGCGTGTCAGACTTTTACTGACTAAAACCCAGCCGTGGTCTTTCAGTTGCCTGTGCGCCAGGGCCACGGAAACTCTTTCGAATAATCCGCGACCCCGGCAGGCATCGGCCCTTGCAGACCCCGTCATTTGGTGCTGACATCTCTTTGAGGCTCACGTCTAACACAATGCGCCGTCGAACCTGGCCTGGTCCTTACCAGACAGCGAGCTACCTATTGCTCGCCGTCCGCAAGCCCGCACCGTTTGCCTCTTCGCGCCTCTCCTATATGTGTGCGAGGACTTTTGCCTCCAGATCCCATGGCGGCAATCTAGCAAGGAGGCTCACTGCCTCACCGGAGACCGTGTGGTATCCCCGGACCAGCCAGATGGCCATGGCCCTTTGGGACGCGTTCAACCGGCGAGCTGGTCGGCGCCTCAATAAACATGCCAACAACGGTGCCCCGTACAGGGCCATGGACCGGACGACCCCCGTGAAAAGCTTCCGGCAGGAGGCGTTTGGACTCCCTAGATTGGGCAGGAGCCGTTTCAAGGCAGCCCCGGCCCGCTCCAGTTTGGGAGCCAAACGACGGAAATGCTCCACGAAGTTCCACCAGCTGTGAACCCCTCCTACCGTTATTTGGGAATCCAACTGTGACGCGTGCTGAGGGCCATGAAAACATATGGCCTCGGACTTGTGCAAGGCCACCTCGAGTCCCAATTGCCGGATCCTCTCGACGATTATCGCAACCCCGCGTGTCATTAATTCGGCCGCCGCATGGTACAAAGTCCCCTGCGCCAGGACCAGCGTGTCGTCAGCGTAACAAACGATGCTGACGCCGCTAGGGAGGTCGGCGCGCAGCACCCAGTCGTACTCATGTCCCACAGATGCGGCCCCAGGACCGATCCCTGTGACACCGCACGACATCTCTCGCCGGTTCCCCTCTCCCTGGTGACCGGGGTAGATGCAGGTCCTGTCCGTCAGATAGGCCTCGACCACACGACAGAGGTAGGTCGGCATCCGGTGATAGCGGAGTACCTCCCTGATGCAACTCCAGGGCAAGCTATTGAAGACATTGGCGATGTCTAGAGACACCGCCAAGACAACCGCACCCTGGACCACAGCATCCCCCTTCTTGAGGGCTTGCACGTGTACTCGTATGATGGCATCCACCGTAGAGCACCCCCTGCGGAAACCAAACTGACTCTCCGCCGAGTCCGGCCCCACCCGCACCAGCCGCCCGACGAGGCGGTCTGCAATGAATCTTTAAAAGAGCTTGCCCACTCTCGGTAACAGCCTGGAGTTTGAATGTTGACGGTGTGATGCCCCCGTGCCTTAGAAAGCACGTTAAGCCGTTGGCCCCGCGCCTGATCTCTCTCTGGTCGTGTCGAATTACCGTCCCATCGGACTTCATAGTCCGAGGGGACGACAATGGTTAAGTATAATGACACCTTTTCAGGTGTTCAGTTATTTCACCTACACCATCTATATAGTCAAAGTCAAAGCATTTATTTCGAATAAGCACATACAAGGCACTTTTGAACGTCAAAATTTACAATAAAATAGAATTGATTCTAGTTACCGCTTCCAAAAAGTAGTTTCGTATAGAGAAGAACGGGCAAAAAACTCCACCGTTACTCTTCTAAAATGTTTAACAACATTTCATAAACATTAATCATATATCATATGTGAAGACGATGGACCTAGAATAAAATTACTATACCACAAGAGGTAAAAAGAATTAAAATTTAGCAATGACACATAAATGAATTATTTGACAGATACATGGTGCTCACATTTTTACAAACATCGTAAAACTGTAAGATTTTCCTAAAATTTTAACAAGTAATAAGTCAGTGTGTGATTTAAAGTAATCATCACAGAATGTAAATCAATGTCATAAAAATAATAAATTAGACAATTAAATTAGCAACCAGTTTGATTTGTATATATCGCCGCTCGTAGTTGCTACTTTAATGCAACACTTTTAAATAATGAGCAAGTGTGAAACTTACAGATAAAAAATAAAAGAGAATCATCTACTTTATATAGCTATAAACTGTTTCTCACAGTAAGGAATTGTGCAATTTTTATTTCATATTACTCTTTTATCTACACTTTCTTTATAAAAGTGTCTGTTTTAAACAAATTAATTGGCTCGTCGTCATTGGACTAAAGGAGTATGAGGTTATTGATTACACGCTTGGTATTAATTTTGCAGTAAGTATTAGATTTATGAAATATTTTTCCTATGATGTCATTGATCTTTAGAGTTGTCATAATATTATCATTGGTTACAAAATATTACGAAAATGATTATGCTGAGCATTTGCGGTTTTGCGTGGATGTGACGCATCAGCATAATCAGCCTATAATGTTTCCACCGAAGTGGGCCGCAATCCACCACGCGGGCCTAGTGCGGGTTGGTAGATGTCACATGCCTTCAAATTTTTGGTTCTAGGACATGCCGGTTTCCTCACGATGTTTTCCTTCACCGTTTGGAGAGCAGTGGCGATGAAATTATTTACACAAAGTAAAGCGCGCCTGGGTACGAACCCCTTTTTTTTTGTTTTTTGGGTGGGAAATCATCAAATGACCTTTCCCGCTCTGGGCGGAGCGGAAGGGCGTGTCAGACTCTTACTGACTAAAACCCACCCGTGTTCCTTCAGTTGCCTGTGCGCCAGGGCCACGGTAACTCTTTCGAACAATCCGCGACCCCAGCAGGCATCGGTCCTATCGGACCCCGTCAATGGTGCTGACATCTCTTTGAGGCGCGCGTGGAACACGACGCGCCGTCGACCCGGGCCTGGTCCTTACCGGACGGCGAGCTGCCCATTGCTCGCCGTCCGCAAGCCCGCGCCTACGGTGGCCGGGAGTCGGCAATCGACTCCCGACGCCCAGGGTGTCTCCTCCTCCTGGGGTTCGAACCCCTGACCTACAATTCATAAGACGGGGCTGTAACCATTGGGCCACCACTGCTCCACGCATATTTTCCCCCAACTCGTTCTTTTTTGTATTTGTGTGTTTTTCTTTGCGTCATGTTTACCGCAAAATAAACATATTTTCTTTCTTTCTTTCATTACGGAAAGCACTTTTAAAGCAAATTGGCGGAATATCCGGTCCAACCTCTTTTTAAATTTAAATGTATCCTACATTGTTTTCAAATATGTTGTAGATATTCATAGGCCGTTAGACACTGAAATATTTTACCAAATTTATATTTACGTTAGGACTAACACCTACAGGCCGTGTTAGACGCAAAAGCGGTATTTCGTATATTCGAGAAAAGTTATGTTTTTACTTCACAGATTTTTTATTATTATAATATTTTTAAGCTATTGCATAGCTTTTATCGCGGGCTTTGAGCGCGGCGACAGAATCAAGATATTCCGTAACGAAAATAAAACCTAACACCCCCACTCCGCCTACCATGTAGCTCGGCCGAGCGTTCGCTTAACGTGTATGTATATGGTACGACTGTACTCGAATTAATATCAAAGAAAAAAAAATACTGCATAAATAAATAATTATAATTTCATAAGTTGATAAAAAATGCTATGCAATAGCTTTACCGCGGCAGTCCCCGAGTGCCACATGTGTTTTATTTTCTTTTTTGTCATATAGTCATAATATCAAAAATGCATAAGTAAATATTTTTTCATGAAATACTGCCAACTGCCATCCCGCTTAGTGTTTATAGAAAGGGGAAGGCAACTGTCAAAATGGCGCTGTTGTAGCTTTTTCCCAACACAAGCTAATAATGTGTGGCGTGAGGAGGTTTTATTTTATTTTTGCGAAAATGACGCGTTGTTGTGATCCTAAGTACTCCCGAAATTGGAGCAACCTTCTCCCGAAAGATCCTAATATTAGAAAATTGTGGCTTAAAGCAATTGCGAATTCGTAGAGATAAAAAAAAAATTAAACTGATTTCGAGGTTCTGTCGGATCGTTTCGAAGAAAGTGATTACGAAGAAATATTTAAGGTAAAAAATTCTGATACTTTCCATGTCAAATACTTGATTTAAAATTATGAAATCACCGAAAATAACGAAAGAATTAAATAAAACCAAACTCATGAATTAACACGAAATGGAACGAATGAACGAAATGTCAAATTTATTGTAGGCCGTAGGGACCTATGATCACGCCATCTACGATAAGCTTTGCCCGACCTTCCCCATTAAGAATTGAGTTACCGCTTTTTTGTTGGCTTTTCTTGTACCATGTTGCCATACAAAACGATATGAATTTCTTATAAAATAAAATACATATTATAATTATTAAAGAAATTTTTTTATCAATTTTTTTTTATATCTATAAGTAGTAGTAGTAGCAGTAGTAGTACTATCACATAAGAAAATATTTAAACAAGAAACGTTTTATATGAAATCGTATTACTTAATTTAGAAAGAACGAAAGAAAAATAATTTATTAGAACTCGAGTTCTAATAAATTATTTTTCTTTCGTTCTTTCTAAATTACACAAAACAAAATTCACTGGTTTTTTATTAATTTACACAAAAGCAATAGTCTTGTAGATATCACCTCATCCTATAGTGAAAACAAACAAGTAATAACATGAATTTCTTACAACGGCAAAGGATAACGCACTGTAATATGTATTAGAAATCCGACCGTAACAATCAAACCTGAAGGATCAATTCGATTCGCCGCTGCAGCGGTACTTCAATAAAATTAGTCACAGCGATTTGCGGACTAATAACGCACAGATATCTTTACTAAGCGTCATAGCGGTAACTCAGTATTCGTCTCACGCGTCACACTTGCCGCTTATCGGCGGCCTAGAAAAATTGCAATGAATATCCGTCGTTTAGGTATTAAAATATTCGGCTATTTGCCTACGTATTATTGATATTATCCTTATCCTCTTAGTCCCGTATTACAGAACGTCACTAAATACTCAAGCATTACTTAAAACTAGATTCAAGCCATTTGATTGGTTGAAACTAGTTTTAAGTAATGCTTGAGTATTGAGTGACGTTTTGTAATACGGGCCTTAGTGAACTGAGATTGGGAAAACTTTTTTAAGGGTTTTTTTATGTTTTAAATAAGGTACCACTATTTGGCTAAGTTCATTGGATATGTATTTTATTTAAGCTATATGACGCCATAAAAATCAACTTTATGTATTTTTTTTTGATTATCCGGTTTTGTGCTTAGGACGGCAGAGTGGACCAAAGTTGTCTTTTAAATACATAAATATTATCATTTATTAATGTACTTACCTAAAATGTTGGTCAGATACATTTATATAATATCTACATTACGCATCACGCCTGTATTCCCGAAGGGTTAGGCAGAGGTGCACCTATAGTACACCCACATTTCGCCAGTTATGTTTAAATACCATGTAACAGAGGGCGAGCCTATTGCCATCAACCGGAACCTATTACCTATTGCCACAGATCCGACTCCAGGCTGCTACTGATATATTCCAGACGGAAAACCCAATAACACTTTGCAAGACCTGGTAATCGAACACAGGACCTCCGGCTCAGCAATAGCTCTCTAGCTCTCTGGTCAAACTGAGGTTAATGCCGCACGGAATGCGGGACGAAATTAAGTCACGCCAGTTGTGTCAATTAACTTGTAACTGGCACGAATCCTCTCCTCTGTATTCCGTAGAGCCTAAAGACTAAAGTCTTCAATCAGTGCGTCCTGCCTGTTATGACCAACGGCTGATCTATAAATTCAAGGTCACTCAGCGAGCTATGCCTGAAGTCTCTCTGAGGGATCTGATAGAATCTGGAATGAGGTGTTCCGGCGGAGAACCAAAGTAGTCGACATAGGTCACAGAATAAGCAAGCTGAATTGGCAATGGGCCGGCTATGTTAGCCGTAGTACCGATGGCCGTTGGGGTAGACGTGTTCTTGAGTGGAGACCGCGAATCGGCAAACGTAAGGTAGGACGCCTTCGGGCTAGGTAGAGCGACGATCTACACAGGCTGGCTGCTAGCAGCTGGATGAGAGTTGCCGAGAATCGAAGTAAATGGCATGTAATTGGAGAGGCCTATGTCCAGCAGCTAACTGCTGTAGGCTGATGATGATGGCGCAAATAGTCGCGTGACTTCCTAATGATTAATACTATCGACGCGTGCAGTCGCACCCCGCATCCTGTGCGGGTTTCACCTTAGTTTGAACAGTCCTTTATGATTTGGTTCTAATAGTAGGTACCTGCTTGTATTAGGTATTTACCTACATTCATTTGGTCGCAATGTAAACCTGCTTGCGATCTAAATTCATCTCATGAATCAGTGCAATGCGGAAAACCTATACTGCACTATTGATTTTAATTTTGATTCAGAATGGATTTTAAACCTAGACTTACGTTTGTTTTATTAAAATTGAATATTTTCTAGCCTGTTAGATAATGATTTTATTTATTTATTTCGGTCGCGTTTTCGTGACTCAAAAAGCTGACATTGGTGTAAAAAAAAATTGGTCCTAAGGATCACATGGTCGCAAATCATGCCTGGTCGCATTGATAGCCACTTGTTAAGTGAACCGCTTACATTTTAAGGTCGTATTTTATAAAATTGTAGCGATGACTGCTAAAAAGTATATCTACAAAAAGACTGATTCATTTTTAACTAAATGTTGTATCGTTCAAGTTCGATCTAGATAAGAAACAAATAAATGTTAGATTAATAGTGTTGTATTTTATTATTGTCCTCTAATAATTCTACTTTTGAACAACCCCTCTAAATACCTGGATTCCGAAAAATATGTTCAACCCTCATATTCGGAGACGTGACTCCACTCAAATTCATTCAGTGAAGTCGATACATTTCGCTAAAAATAGACCCAAAAATAAACTGCTGTTATTGGCTGTTGATAAATCTTTCAACCAATCACAGCAGTTTACGGGTGCTTGACAATTCGTCACATTGATTTTGCGGTAATATTCGTTCGAGAAACTGGGTCTAAGGCCAAACATTATTTGAAACATCTCTCCGTTCCTGTCATCTTCAAACGATTGACAGAAACAGAACGATGTTTTAAATTCGTTTAGCACTAAACGTATTTAGTGATTTATGGTGCAAGCGGCATACGAATACAACTGTTAGCAATTAATTCATGAAAATCAATAGATTAAAATAATGTAAGTAAAATTTTTCTTTGAACGTTTTCAAACTGCAGTGGCCATAAGATCCCGTTTTTGGATTCGATTTAGTTAATATACTGTCTAGATATTTTTTATGATTTCAGATGATTTTTTCAAAACGGGTGGTCTACCACAGGAGAATGAAGAAAACAAAAACAGAAATTACGTGTTCAAAAAGTTTATTAAAAACATAACTTTTTTTTAAATTCATCGTTTTCTTTTCATTAGATAACTTACTCGTATTATTATTTATTTACATTATAGGAACATATTTTTCTTTTTTTTTGGCACATTTATAAAACTCACACAGTGAGCTAAAAATAGGAACATTTTTAAGCTCTATTTACATAACTATGTTTTAAATCCTACTTACATTTACACATTCGGGGTTGAAACATGGATAAATACATGATTTTTAGGAATTTTACCCCAAACTGACAAGAATATTATCTGAGTTCTCCTCTTTACATCTACATAGTCTTTTTTAATAATTTAATCATTTTTGTTTTTTTTTTATATTTCCATTTGGGTTTTTAGTGTTATCACTTTTTCGTTTTCTTAAAGCTTTTTGTTTTGTTTTTCTTAAATCTACTTTACATACCGTCAAACGGGGTGAATAGGAACGCGGGGGTGAATCGAAACGAAACTTTAAAAGGAATTTTAACATTAAAATAATATAGTTTGTTGCCAAAAAGGACTCTAATGTATTTACTGTATTATAATTAACGATTAAGTGCCCTTGTTGGCAACAAATTATATTATTTCAATATTAAAATCCCTTTTAAAGTTTCGTTCCAATTCACCCCGGCGTTTCTATTCACCCCGTTTGACTGTACCTTTTTCTTTTTTGTTTCAGACTTTTTTTTATTTTTATAAACTATATAAATAACTTAAATTACATCAAAATCATCGTACTCAGGCTTCTCATAATTCCCTGACAGAACATCTTCGACCCATGGCAGATGATCAGCAACATTGGTGTAAATTCCGGGGGAATTCTTGGTCCCACAGCGGCTGTTCCCCGCACTTGTCACGCCCCACAACTCGGCCCTGCGTTTGACCCATACTAAAGGACCTCCAGAATCGCCTCTGCATGTGTCAATGCCCTCTTCACCTCCAGCACAGATTGCATTATTAGGTACTTTGAAGTTTTTGTACGCAGCCTCGCACTCAGCTTTCCCCCATAACCGAAGAGGGATGATTTTCTTAGTGCTGCTGTAGTACCCTTTCAGGGGAATTTCGCCCCAACCCGTAGCCGCGAAAACGGTGTCACGTTGGAGGTCCCCAAAGGGCAGGCAGATTGGGCGGATGAAATCTGTAAAAAAGAAAGAGACATTTAACAATCTGCATTATTAACATCAGTGTTAAAATGACTTTGTAAGGATCAAAGGACCAGTTTCTTCGAAAAGAATCTCCTAAGCAAATTTAAAAAAGAACCTACCAGTATAAGGAGCATCCTTCTCCAGCCTCAAAACAGCAATGTCTTGACTCTTTCCATCGTAGTCAGGATGAACGATGATCTCTTCGACCTCAATCCTTACGATCGGATCAGCACATACTCCACCGATGCAATCCTCTCTGCTGGCTAGGTCATATTCTCCGAGACGTGCCACTAATCTGTAAAGAAAAAAACGAAATGTTAAGAAGATTTCTACGTACTTCTTTTTTCAGTTCTGGGTTAAGAAGATTTTTATGATACAACAGAATGAGATAAGCAAGAAAGAAAGAAGATTTGGAGTGATACGCCAAATATTTTTTCTTCCTCGTCGAAGAAAGTGGATAACAAACTTTTAGATTCATACTTGAAATTATTACGAAAATTAATAGATATGAAAAGCAACAACTAGGTAGATAACATAATTTAGAAAAAAAGCGGTCCAAGAGTTAATCTCTAAACGAAACATTGCAATGGTAACACGGAATTTCCAAAACACAGATAACTTATAAATAAAATACATATTGAATAAGAGTTGACCACATGATTCAATAATTATGGTATATTTATAATGAGGGAATTCCTAGTGATGTAATTTTAATAATATAGTTGAATTGATGACGTTGGCTGTGAACACGATTTAAAACTTATTAATCTTAAGGGTTTAGTTCAAGAAACTGACCTCAATTAGGAAGCATGATGAAATTACATGAAATCTAATTAAAAAACAATGAAATCTGAATAATTAACTATCAGACTTCACTATAGTTAAGACTTACACGTTTTTTTATCACTAGAACTTTATTAATTTATCAAATTCAAAGAAGTAATCAGAACTTTAGTAGGTCATCAAACTATATTCCCCATAAAAAATCCAATATTTATATTTTATAAGATTCATTACCTATCGAACGAAAATAACTTCCATTGTCCTAATCGGAAACTTTTTAGCTCCCAGAAAGTGTAGCGAATTTACCGCATGATATCAGCTTATCGCACAGTTCATTATTTTTTCAGCTGTCACTATCATCACTTTTTCCCTAAGATTTTCCCATGCCTATTAACACCTGTTAGAACCTGACTACCAGCTCTAAAGACCAGAATAGAAAAGATGAGAACAGAAGAGATGGACTCCAAAGACCAGAAAATTAAGAAGGACCAAATTTTCTTTCAAATTCGTAAGTTAGCAATTGATGAGAAAAAGGACCAAATTCTCTTTTAGATTTGGCCCTTGGCTACTGATGAGAAATGTGATGCAAATAATTACCTGGTAAACTTAGGTGTCTTGATGCAATGGGCAGCAGTGATGAGATGCCTGCTGTCTACGAGGGTAGCGGCGCACCTGATGTCAGTCCTGTGGTCTCCGCGCCAATATTCTATGTACACCAGCCACGGGTTTTCATGGATGAGGTTGGAACTTGCTACTTCCCCACAGGTAGGGCCTGGTAATAAAAATAAGACATTAATAAAAAGGTTATAAAAATTGAATAAAAACTACACGGTAAAAAACTAACTTTGAGTTAGAAAGACAAAATCGTTTACGAAAAAAAAACTATTCTTAGTTTTGATAAAATATCAGAGAAAATTAGCATAATAGCATAGTCAGCCAATAATGTTCCCACTGCTGGGCCTCCTCTCGATGAGAGGGAGCGGGCCATATCCAACATGCGGGCCCAGTGCGGGTTGGTAGAAGTCACGTCTTCGATTTTTTTTGGTTCTAGGATATGCCGGTTTCCTCACGATGTTTTCTTTCACCGTTTTGAGAGCAGTGGTGATGAAATAATTTACACAAAGTAAAGCGCCTCTTGGGGTTATAACTAACTGGGGTAACTCCTAAGTCGTAGTCGTTACCACTAGGCCACAACAGTTCCCCAGAAAAAAAAAATCGCATGAGAAATCTCGCATCAATCGAAGAAAGCAGCAAAAAAAGTATTAAAAAAAAACTTACCGTTCGTCAGTTTAAAACCCAAAACGCCAACAGCATATGATAACAACAATAATAAACGAATCATAGATGAGTTTAAAATCTCCACAGAAATTATTTAATTTTTTTAAATTAAATTAAATGCTTATAACGTTAGTTTCAGTCAATTTTACCTCTAATAATGTTCCGCTTCAATCGTCGCGCGCCTTTATATATTCCTGTGGCATTTATAGGGAAAAACACGGGCAGTCGATCGCCTAATACTACACTCATACTTTATGGAGTATTGACGACATTGGAAGTCACTATCGTGCCAATTGCAGCGTATAACGTGCCTCTAGCACGCCGGGGAGTCGAACCCCGGCGTGAGGTAGCTAAAAATCAAACACTCACCGCATCTACAAGTAAAATTTGTTATTTTAAAAGTAAATTAATAAATACAAACGAAAAGACAAAAAAAAATGTCAAAAATAAGGTTCAGTCGATGGTTTGGTTTAAATATAAATACAATAGAAAGAGTATATAATCCGAGTTAAATCATTTGAATTTGGTATCAAGTGAGAAAAACTTAAAATTAACTACCAAATTTATACTTCGTGTTAAATGCGCTCTGACGAATTAAAAGTTCGATTGCAATCGTAACAGATTCGTGTCGCTATCTATAGAACTATATGGAAAAAAGAGGAACGTTTTAAGTTTTTCATTTCATCACATAATTAGATGATTCAAATTGACCTAGTGATTAAAATTAGATAAGTAGTCCAATAGATTTAGAGTGGATAAAGTTTCTTGACAACGCAGAGCACCATGCCTCGTCTGTCGGGATTCAGGCGTTAGAGCGCCTCGTTGACCTTTTAAATAGCACCTGATGATCCAAGAGTCGAAATGTCGATCCACACCCGTCGACTTCCCATGGCATCAATATGCTTGGGACAGATGAATATGAAGGCAGTTAGGTGGGTAGGTAAGACCGAACTTCGGCCTTATGACAGGTATTTAACCCTAAGACAAAAGGAATTCTTAGATCAAGGACAATGCGCGAATTAAATAAAAAAGAATACCGAACCAATGAAGAGGATACATACCAAAAAAACTGGCCAAGTGCGAGTCGGACTCGCGCACGAAGAGTTCCGTACCATTACCTATAAAAACGGCAAAAAAATCATGTCTGTTGTATGGGAGCCCCCCTTAAATATTTATTTTATTTTGTTTTTAGTATTGTTGTTATAGCGGCAACAGAAATATATAATTTGTGAAAATTTCAACTGTCTAGCTATCGCGGTTCTTGAGATACAGCCTGGTGACAGACAGACGGACGGACAGACAGCGAAGTCTTAGTAATAAGGTCCCGTTTTTACCCTTTGGGTACGGAACCCTAAAAAAAGGAAGAAGATTCTTGGAAGCAGTAGAAGATAGAATATAAATGATTACTTCATGAAGAAAATTTCGATTTGTTATTCGCATGAGATCTAGCGTTTGTTTGAACAACGTATTAAACAGAATCTTTGCTTTATTAAAAAAATCATAATTATATCATGAATACCAACGACTTACTGAAGTTTTCAAAATTTTCCCCAAGCTTGTTTGGAACAATTGTCAATTTCTGAATATTCTCAAAAAATTACGAATAATAACAAGCTGACCGATTGACGCGTAAATAGTATTTAATCGATTTGTGAACAAAAAGTATGTAATTGCAGGAATTATACTGCACAATGTAGCATGATCGGATGTAAGGGTTGAGCCACCCTTGGAACCAAACCCTAGTCTGGAAAAAAAAAATCGAAGGGAAAAAATGTACATCTCTGTTAAGATGACATCTGTATTTTTTTATCTTAAATTAATTTATGGAAAAAACTTAACAATATGGCGGTCTTAGGTATAGATTAAATCACAAAATAGTTTCGCTCTAATGTCATTATGCAGGGAGAAAACAGGAACACGTTTGTATTGAATGATTGCCGACCAGCTTTTTAGTTTTCTTTTTTATTCTTAAAGGCGTCTCGCTACCTGGGAGGTTGTCGGCTGCTTAACCGGGTTATCCTGTGGATGCCTTATAAATAAGGCCTCCAGCCAGAGCGTACGGAAGCTAATGGATTGAAGGAAGTTAATGAAGATGATGAAGATATGACGTCTCACTCATTAGTACTGATCAATCCACCGTAATAATTGTTGGACTATTAGCATCTTAGCCCTGGGTTTGAAGGTTGGAATTGGGTAAATTGGAAAGATTCGCGGTATCAAATAAAAATATCATTCGACATAGGGGTTCGAACCTTTGTGGCATATCCGATCGCCACCATTTTGTTTTTTTTTTTTCAAACATCCGCGCACTATTTATTTAGTAGACAGTTATAAGTCTCCTTAAGTTCTGCGTTGAGCTGCACGATTACTGACAAATGCGTGCACTGACTGGACGGGTCCACTCAATCTGTGTGTTTTTTCCACAAAAGACCATTTCAGACAAAAATCTACATGGTCTTCACATGATCTGACCAAGATTATGTCTGGACTTTAAAAGAGACTGTGACCGCGGACGTTGTTTGAGCCTTTCTTCTCAGAGTAGTCAGATAGGAAACGCCGACCTCATCTAGTTTTTAAAATATGATTGACGTGTAAAAGTCTTTGTACAAACCTACTTACAGAAATAAAATCATTTATCACTTATCATTAAAAAAAAATCAGATTGGAACGAATGGCATGCGTATACACACGAAATTACTGATTTTTTATTGATTTTCATAGTAAGTTCTCATATGGCGATGTTTACCTCCAAATATATCGGAAACGTGACACTTTAGGGTACCATATTACTTGACATTATTTGTGTTTATATGTCCCCTACCCATATATACTACTTTCATCGTGAGCGGAAACTCTGAAAAAAAAAATGTGGCGGGTAGATATGCTAGCTTCCATAGAAAAATGTTCGAACCCCTTTGGGAACGTTAATTGAATGACTGACTATTCATATGAAATATACCTACCATACGTAATATATTATTTAATAAGCTAGGATATTACATAATCAACATTTTGCTTAAAAATTACTAAATAATGAATTACAACAATCATTGCCATATTTTGTTGAATTTTAGGGGATTTCCCGTGTGTGGTCACGGGCAAAAATAAGCTTACATGAGACAATGACATTCACCTATGCCATCATCACCTGTCTAGCCTTTTCAAAACTATGTTGCGGTCGGCCATCTGTCTAACTGGATACAGCTTAAAGAGCAGTCGGCTGACAACATTTCCGGGTTTCGGATTTGTGAACAGCTTTCCTTCAATAACATTGACTGATTTTCGATTCGGCACGGTAGCGTATCGATAGGTTGTGAATAACTGTGCAGACCTCCACTACCCATGCAGTTACAGGGTAACAGTTTCCAATGGGTATAGCCCGTTGGAAATTCACCTAAGTATGTATAAGGTAAAAAAAACAACAAAAATTTAATTCGACGTTATTAAGTTCAGGCTTAGTTTTTGATTAATCAAAAATAAGGTTGAATTTGGATCGGATTTGGACAGTCACCACCAGAGAAAGATTCACCCTTTAATATGTTAGGTACCTAACAACGTAGGTATATGGTAGAATTTAGGTCATAAATATTAGGTCGGGGAAAAAGTTCTTTCGTATATGTATAGAGGTATGAGGAACAGGGTGTAAAGTTCACTCATACCTCCATAGAAAAGGGAGGATCCTCCGACCAGACGGGTGTCGTGTCTGGTGGGCAACTGCCCGACAAAATAGATGTCGGGACGTTGTATATATGCTAGTTGCGCGGTAAACTCTGCTTGCGCGATGCAGGATTTTGCGTGACGTCAGTGTAACGTGTAGCTCGCATGTGGCGTTTGTAGATGCCGCTACATATGTTATAATATACAAATTCATGACTAAGAGCTCGTGTGGCACCCAAATATCGAGCTTTTTTGTATACCCAGACTTTCTCAAAGGGTCTAAACTGTTTTGTAGTCAACCCCTAACTCTTCAGCTATGTCATAACTACTGCCGGACATTACTCTTTCAAAACTCGCTTCGACTTTATCCGCAACAGGCCGACCAAAGCGAGCTGCATCTTTGACATCAAAATTCCCGGACTGAAAACGCTTGAACCAACTTTGTGCTACTCTTACTGACACTGCGTTAAGTCCATTAACGTCACGTATTTTTTTTGCGGCTTGTGTCGCATTTTTCCCTTTTTTGTAATAAAACTTAAAAAATGTATCGAATTTCTTCTTTAGGTTTACTAATTTTGGCGGATAGAAAAACAATCGAAAAACGGCGGGAAATTGTTTTAGTTTATATTTTTAGTTTTTAAATTATCATCTATTTAATGGTATCAAAACCAGCCAGAAAACAACAGTACAGACAAAGAGATTTTACTACAACTTTATACCTTTAAAATACGAAAAATCTTTCGTCCGACCTACGAGTATTATTTAAATAAAAATAATTTACCTCATTAGTTTCTGGATGACGTCCAAGCCATAGATAGTAAAGGTACCTATCCCGTATCGGTCAGCCGCACGTCAGAAGTTAATTAAGTACTTAACCCGTTTTTTATTCGATAATCGCCTGTACTACAACAAAATTACAGATGTAAAAAGACTCTTTTTAACGAAGCCGAAAGTCACTTGTTGTTCCCATCATTGCATTTTTCTTTTATTAGATCCTATTTAGGAACGTTCTAGTTACGGAGATATTTAAGGCTCCCAAAGACAGGTACGACGCGACAGCGCGACGGGCGGTACCTTTGCGTCGCGTGCGATTCGCCTCGACCTGGCCCTTGAGCCTTTAAGGTCAAAATCAACATTTTTTTTTAATTCACGAAAAGAAGTTTCTAATGTTATAATAA
Organism: Dryobotodes eremita; assembly: GCA_917490735.1. Lineage (NCBI taxonomy): Eukaryota > Metazoa > Arthropoda > Insecta > Lepidoptera > Noctuidae > Dryobotodes > Dryobotodes eremita. The sequence continues at coordinate 4,835,560 of OU823263.1, read as the reverse complement.
CTTGACTTATCGCCCCAACTGCAACTCCTGTACCGTCGCATGCATCCATAAACACAGTGTCGCGTGCGTTACATTGCGCGCTACCGTATTTGATTTTTCACACCAAAAATAAAAGTCGTTTCCCAGCAATAATGTTTGCTCACTGTTACTTAGTTTGATGTACAGAATGCGTCGATAACGGCTTTGTGAGAGTCTTTTACACCCTGTAAGACGCTTTTAAAATTAAATGTTTAATTTTTTTTTTTTATAATTATACTTTTATAATTAAATTGTTGCCATGAACGTGCGGTTGCCTGCATTCATCAAAGGGGTAGATAGAGATGTTTCAGCTCCCACACTCATAATTTGCCACTTTTATTCTAGAGCATAATGTAGCAAGGACATATCCTTAAACACAAATTAAAATTACAATCTACTACTGAGAATATGCATAATTAGCCTAAATGTTTCTAATGCTAGGACACAGGCCTCCTCTCTGTGAGGAGCGGGTCATTGTCCACCACGCGGAACCAGTGCGGGTTGGTGGATGTCACATATCTTTGAATTTTTGGTTCTAGCACCTGCAGGTTTTCTCACGATGTAAATAATTATGGAAAAACCCAATAACACTTTGACGCGACGACTAGACCGACCTCTACGAATTAGTCTAGCCCTTTGAGTCATTTATAAAATTAGGTCGACTATCCGCAAACAACGTCATTCAACGTAAAGAAGTCCAGTGTACTTATTGGACTTTTTGAATCACTGATCAAAGGTGAATAATTTGATATCTAATTTGTACAGTTCGTGAATCGCTTGGAATGAGTGACTTCTACCAACTGTAGGTGACGTAAGTCTACAGTAGGTACAACATTTCAGAAGAATGGAAACTAACATAAGCATAATCACCCTTGTGGTATTTTGCTTCACATAAACCACATCCTGTAGTCTATTTATATCTTAGCAATGAAAGGGCTGCTTCTGTCCAATAATTCCTGTTAAAATTCGGTACCTTAACCTAAGTTTTCATATGTGAAATCGCAAGACACTCATTTAACTCATATTTTACACTATTACCACCGAAAAGCAAAACTTTAGTTACCTTTGACTGATTTTACATCCAAATCTGTATTTCATACTATTAATAAAATCCTCCTCTTTACCCCTCTTCTTCCCTTCTTCTTTTTCTTTTCTTCTTTTTTCTGTCTACAAAGACGAAAAAAATCTTAGAGCATTTTTATCACAGAACATATATACTCTTAGGGAGAAGAATAACGACTTAGTACATTGCAAGTAAAGACAGTTTTGCTGCGCGCCATCTAGTGTTGCTCCAGGACAACTGTGTGCAGGAAGTGACAGGGCGGGAAATTTGAAATAAGAAAATTCAAATCAAAACTGAAATTTTCTTTCTAGTTGTGCAATAGAAATGCATAATTATCTCAAATTAGCATTACCATTACTATTCAGAACTATGTAATATGCTAATTTGACATAACTTTTAATTTCAATTGCACAACTAGGAAGAAAAATGTAACTTCGTTCATTTCCTACTTTACTTTACTAAAAATTACCAAAAATACTCAAGAATTATAATATTTTTCTTTATTTTTTATAAGTTTCTTTCTCACAGATCACTTTCTCGAAATAGGTACAGAAACAGAGTCACTTTTTCAAAAAAACAAAAACACCGTCATTATCTCAGAACACATACAGTCACTATCTCAAAAGGCATAAACTGAGTCAATATCTCGAAACACACATTCAGAGTCACTATCTCATAATATTTGGATCGCATGGAGTCGAAATAAATAAAAAAAACACATTATTTTAACACAACGTTACGCTACGACAAAACAAACAATTCGGTCATCTTGCCAATATAAAATTTACTCTGTGCATCTTGCTTGGTCTTACTTGTCGTAATGTACTTTTTAATCAGCATCAGGCATGTTAACGTCATCAGTGACATTAGTGGTATGATTAGAGACCTAAAACGTAATTTCTTAGTCTCTTATTAGGTCCCGAATTTTTGTTTTTACTCAAGCCACACTTGAAATTGCCCTTGATGGTATGTCGTCGATTCGACGTATAGAGTCGACACCCCTGGTTTTTATACTTTTAGATCGTAAATTGTCATCCGTCAGATTTCTTTTTTTATAAAGCTTACATGTTAAAGCTAGTTAGTGTAAGGTCCCCTCCGAAAGCCGCTTTATTGTTTCTGTGGCCGATTATCAATTATGGTTAAGTTGAATTACTTTTTGAAATAAGATACATCCGTCTAGTCTACATACAGGTCTTCAGCTCAAATAAAGTCAGTTTAGTTTTGATCTTCAAACACGACAAGGAGTTTTATTATCCCGGTGAGTGCTGGCGACCAGCTCAAAGTCATCGCTCGGAAATCTATACCCCTATGCTGGAGTAGACCTGCTGCTCGGCACTTTGACGGCTAAGACCGGACCCCAAGGGCCCTACTGCACGGGGTGAGGATGCTCAAGCCCAAGTTCCAATGAAACGCTTACCGCCGACGTCCAGGGCCTTGGTGGCGTAAGGCATCAGAGTCCCATCCTCGCCCCTGCGCTAATGCCTGTGGACCCTGTTGCGCGCGTCTCGCGCTGAAGACCTGTTTCTAATACAAAATATCTTTTACACTTTATGTTTTTGTATTTTACTCTTATTGTTTATACAATGTGACTTACAATTAGCCCTCCGGCTAATCGTCTCGTTAAAGCCTATAACGTTCCTACTGCTGGGAGAGAGGCCTCCTCTCTGTGAGAGGGAGTGGGCCATAATCCACCATGCTTAGTACGGTTTGGTGGATGTCACATGTCTTCGAAATTTTTTTTTTTTTTTTTACTAAGATTGCGTCACTATGTTTTCGTTACCTAAGCATGCCTAGTTATTGGGAATTAAATGATGATTTAAGTAATGCTTATTTACGGTTTCTGAACGCATGATGTCACTATCAAGCATTGACGTTGATCGCGCCGCAAAAACATATTTTCGTGTTTTGTTGTGGTCAACCAGTTTTTCCTTTTCACCATAAGACCAAATATGGCCGTTTCCTGTTTATTAAAGAGAAAGTGTGGCTACTCGTATTTTTAATTTTAATTGGGTAACATAGGTATTATGTATTTTCTTTACGTAAGCATGTCACAATTGGTAGGTACATACGTCATGCAAGCATTTATTTACCTTTTAAAGACTTCGTGGATGAGTAGGTACTTTCTGCTTGAGCATAAGATTATGATAACAATTAGATACTGGTTAAAACTCTAAGGCCCACTTGCATGAATACTCGTAGTTGGGTTAAATAAATAAATGTAGAGTTTGTAAACTCGGAGTTAAGTAATTAACATTTTAACTCTTATAACGCGTTGCGCCACTAAAAAGTAACACCAGCGGGGTAATTACGTAACACACTAACAGTAGGAATGGGTTTCATTTTGACAGTTCAATAACATTCATTGCGTTATTTACGTCGATGAGCAAACAAATTTTTCGAACAAATGAAGCAATAGATTAGCAATAGGCTTCAAAATGATTCAGATTGTGATAGATAGTGTGTTACGTAATTAGAGTGCGGGTTAGTTAACCAGGCATTAGTGTCTATTGAGTCGGGAACATTGCAGTTCAATCGACGAAACATAAAATAGAGTTGCAATGTTGCCCTGATATGTAATCCGACCAAAAATGAATGAACGAACAATGAACAGAAATTTTAATACGCATCTCTTTTACACTACACTACGATACATAAAACTATCTTGTCTTTGAATTTTATAACATGACATTTCATTTTAATCGTATTGTATGTGGTGTCCATGGAAATTTACTTAATTGATTGACGAAAACTTCAGATAAGGAACAATATATTTTAAGTGGTTTTTTTATTTTTATTTTTGTTCATGATTATATTACCTGCTGATATAGTACCGAATATTCACTTACTACAACGTCGAACAATATTAATACAAAATAAATTATCAGCGGTAATAATTTATTTTGACATTGCTACTAACACTAACCCAGAGTTTAGCGAATCCTGAATTAGCTGTTAACTTCTAGTTATTTAGGATAACCCATGAACGCGCAAGTGGGCCTTTGCAGCATAAGAATAATCAGCCTATAACGTTCCCACTGGGCTCTGCTGGAACACAGGCCACCTCTCTGTGAGAGGGAGTGGACCATAATCTACGACGCGGGCCCAATATAGATTGGTAGATGTCAGATGTCTCCGAACTTTTTTTCTAGGCCACGCATCACGATGTTTTCTTTAACAGTTGAGAAAATTTAAAAAAAAATTTGACACACCGCACATAGGAGTAATTCACATAAAAAACCGGACAAAATTATTTTATATTTTATTTTACTATTTTATGAAATAAAAGTCAATAATTCATCATAATTAGGCATTTATTTAAAAAGAAAACAATTAAAAAAAAATTAGAAATATAAGAGAGTATTTACTCTTAAAACAGGATTGGTTTTCAAGAGGATAATCATGAGGAGACCGAATCAATCAGAATCACTGTCTCCGAGTTCACATGTGATTTGGTCCTCAACATCTTCGTCGTCGGAACTGTCACAATTCAGTGTTTTCGTGAGCAGCATACTAATAGCTTCCTGGGAAAAAGACTTGCTTTTCTTCTTCCGTTTTATTCGGTTGCAGCTGATGAAGGGATCAGATGTCAGCAACAGCCTATTTAAAATATCTCTATTGCAGTCCACTCTTGAAAATTTTCTTGCAAAGTCTACGCGATATTTACGGAAATGTTTGTTCCGGGCTTCAGCAGCCTCCTCTGATAGCTGTCCGATAGGTACAATGTGACTTGATATTACTTGAGCGCCATGCATCAGAATCTTGTGAACTGTAGGTGACATAGGATGCCAACCATACAATTCCACGTACAGTTTGGCAGTTGTGTGAGCAAAGTCATCGAATTTCGCCGGATCAATATCATATCCGCTTGATATCACTTCAAGAATGATTTGGAACCTTTTTATCAAATCTATATTTATTCCAGTAATCCGAGATGAGCATTCAGGATTGTCAAAAAATCTTCTCGACGTATTTCCGTCGTTACTATTGCCGTAACCGACTTTGGGTATGTCAACAAGAAGGCCCATCTCTTCTTTGAAGCTTTTTTGTATTTTCTGTTTTGTTTCTTTCAAAACATTTTTGTCTTCTGCCGTTCGGGCTTGCCACTTCTGTAAGGGCGCTTTGTACGCCAGGTGCAACAATAGTTCGAAGAAACGAATTCTCGCGTGCAGAATGGAGAGTCCGAATTTCAGAGACTCTTCACAAACATTACTTCTTTCAAGTTTGTTGAAGTCCTTAGATGTCTGTCCACATATGTAACATCTCATTGTTGAAGCCGTATCAGTCGCGGCATTGCACACCTTTCCATCGACCATTGTGAGCAAAATGGTGTGATTTATTTTAACGGAATCTTCCATACCAGTTGTTTCTTTGAGATTCCTTGCTTGTTCTTCAATATAGGTGATTTCTTCCTTTGTGATATCCTTTGTTTCGTGAATGAACCGAGCCCGGATAGGACGACAGAATCTCACTGAAGAAGGCACTGGATTTTGCCATACAAGTTTTCTTGTCTCTCCACTAATAGAAACAACCATTCTCACAGGTACAAGAGAACTTAAAAATATGTTGGCATCATCGTCGCCAGTGTTGGCAAATGTCTGCTTAAACTGTGTCTGGCTAGATCCATCACAGCCCCATTTTGATATTAAGGTAAGATGTTGTTTCTCAAACTCTGATAATGTTTCAATCACTTCTTTTAAATACTGAAGTAGTCGCAAAGCTGTATGGTCCAGCAAAGCTTGAAGTTCCACTTCAAAGCTAGTTTCAGTAACTTTTATGCTATCTTCGGCGGGATAACAGTCCTTTTTCGCTTTTTGTAAAAGCGAATAGCAAGGATAAATTTCTTTTCGGCCACCTTGTATTAATTCCCACTGCCCTCTTGTAAAATTACCTTCTACAAATAACGCTAATGCTTCTTGTGGTGTGTATTTTCTCGCGATTGGTACTTTTTTAGCTGACCGTATTGCTTTTCGGAACTTTTTAGCTCTGGTAGGCGTTGACGTTATTTCTTTCATAATCTTAGACGCATCAACATTTCCCGAAGTACCTTGACTCACGCTTGCAGCGTACGTCAATTCCTCAACAGGTACCCGGTCCCGTAAATCTTTTGTTCTTCGACGCTTGCTTCGATCACACAATTCTCCGAATTCTTTTGTTCGTCGGCCTGCTTTGTGGGTCCAAGAAGGTAGTTCCAGTGATACATTAAGCCATTCCATATTGTTTTCTACGAATCTCTTATCAGTATTACGGGCTGCTGACCATCTTTCTTTGAAACTGGTCTTGAAATATTTCAAAGAACGGGTAAGAACACTTGTTTCTTCGGGTGGACATGAAGTTAGTTGCGCAAGTCTTTCTTCCAACAACGAAAATTTTTCTTCAATCTTCTTTCCTTTGAACTCTTTGATAATAGTATAGAGCTCCATTCTGGTGATTTTTTTGACTCTTTCCGAAGGATCTATGACAAAAGAAAACAAAAAAATAAGCTTTGTCAGTATAATTATAATCTTCCCCATATTGTTTGAACCACTATAAAAAATTATGGGGTACGTTGGGGGATCATTTTATTCATGTTTCTACTTCCTTAGAGTCTACATTTTATGCCCACATAAAAATTTCGAGGCGACAAGGCGCGACACATAAACAAAAACACTAATATATTTCAAATTTCTTTAAAAAAAAGTCAAAAAAGTGCCGCTGTTTATTGATGGCTATACAAGTAATAAATTTGGAAGAAACGTAGTAAAATAAACTTCAATCTATAGTACTAACCTTCTATATCCATGTCCGAATAGTTAGTCTCCTGTCGTTTGCTACACGAAGCCATTTTAGCACAGAAAACTGATAAACACAAACGAGAGCGCCGAGAACAAAGACACGCGTACAGTGCGATGACTGGGTTCCGACTGACGTTGTGTGGCACTTGCGCGGGAGTTGAGGGTTGGGGGTCTGCCTTTTGATCAACCGGTTATCGTAGGTAAAGAAACATGTATTTTGGGTGCGGTTGGATTAACATCACTATTTTCAATTTTGTCCGGTTTTTTATGTGTAATACTCCTATGTGCACCGGCTCATTGGTGATGAAACAATTTTTAACATTATCCTTAAAATGCGGTAATAATCTAAAACACAATATTGTGCAATATTAAAAAAAAAAAATACTAAACAGAACTATTATGTAGAATTTATTTGTTAAGATTCCGAAAAATGAAACGATTTTTTCCAACGAATCATATTTTTTTTGGTGTTTCCTATCCGACTGCTCTGAGCAGAAAGACGGAAACAAATTCAGATGCCACAGTCTCTTTTTTAAGTCCAGACATAATGTTGGTCAGGCCTATAAGAGCCAGGCAGACCCGTTATCGGCGGCGGCGACCTCTCGCGTCCGGCCCTGGTTCAGGCCTTGGTACGGAGCGAGAGGGAATGGGAAGCCGTCACCTCCTTCTGCGAAGCAGTAATGCTCGCGAAGGAGGAGGCGGAGCGCGAAAGAGAGAGGCAATCTCTGCGCCCTCGCGCCCCTAGCCGCCGCAGGCACCCACCGACACCCTGGGCGTCGGGAGTCGATTGCCGACTCCCGGCCACCGTAGGCGCGGGCTTGCGGACGGCGAACAATGGGCAGCTCGCCGTCCGGTAAGGACCAGGCCCGGGTCGACGGCGCGTCGTGTTCCACGCGCGCCTCAAAGAGATGTCAGCACCATTGACGGGGTCCGATAGGACCGATGCCTGCCGGGGCTGCGGATTGTTCGAAAGAGATACCGTGGCCCTGGCGCACAGGCAACTGAAGGAACACGGGTGGGTTTTAGTCAGTAAGAGTCTGACACACCCTTCCGCTCCGCCCAGAGCGGGAGAGGTCATTTGATGAAATCCCACGAAAAAAAAAAAAAAAGAAACAAGGCAGACCCGTTAGCAAAGAAAACAAAAAGTGTGTAAAAATTGGAGGACCTCAATCCCAAGCCTGCCACGCCACCATTAGGTAGGTACGTATATTTCTAAAATAATCACCATTCTTCAAGACGGATGTAGGATGTATGTGTGTACAGACCGTTACTCCTCTGTCAATCAGTTACCACCAGTTGGTAATACAAGGTTTTCCATATCCTACTATGGTCGGAAAACGTCACTAAATTGATAACGTCATATTTCGATAACACTTCCGGTGACCTTACGACACTAAAATAAAATAAAGGAAAAATCGATTATTCTATCGCGTCTGTTCCTATTTTAATAAAACTTATCAATAATTCGATAACGGTTCGAATTGACAGATAATCTTTGCTATGGTAGCGTCATGCTAGGTACCTACATACGCAGCACTTTTAAACGCCGGAGACTCGCAGGAGACCCGCCGGCGATTTTAAAAATCTTACAACTACACAGATTCTGACAGTCGATTTGTCGCCAGTTCTTTTTTTTTTTTTTTAATTTGCAATGCAAATTGTTTGTTAGGTTGCTTAGACTGAATCTTGCAAGCTGAAATAAAACCAGGTCATCTTATCCTACAGAGATGACATTTTACATGTTGGCTCAGTCTGAAGAATGCATTTTTGTGATAAACCTGATTCTACACTTAGGATCAGCTCCAGACGAGGGAATTACCATAAACAGCGATTTTTAACATCAAAAATTGGGAATCAAACGAGCTTACCAGGGGTCTAGACAAAATCCATATTCTGTAAGCGTTAACGCCAACGGAAAAATCAAATTGTATGGAGTTGAGATTTGCTTACCACGTGACATTACGTATCTTTTCCACAGGTAATGTCATTGCCATACATTTTGATGTTAGCGTCTGGCGTTAACACTATCAGAAAAGTTTTTGTCTAGACCTACTGTTAAGCGAAGTTTTGATTCTTATTTTACACTATGGCGATCTGAAATAAAATTAATTCAACAAAGTTGATGTTCAGAGTTGTCAGCAATAATTCAGTTTGTTAATAAATTACAACATATTCTGGTTTATTAAGTAGGTCTTTTTATTTTCCCTCATTAGCAGTGCTTAATTAGGAATAATAAACTATTGTCAGTCAGCAAGGAGGCATAATCAACAACAAGTAACCCACAATGTATCTGACTCAATAGATACCAGCCCTAAGTTGAGCTACTGTATGTGTTATACTGTGAGAAGTGAATAATTAGTATCACTCTCACTTGGGTTTAAAGAACTTTATTTCTCATAAGAACTGAAAATAACAGTTCGCTTATAATGAGATACATAAGTGATTATAACTAGTACTATTAACATTAGTTACCCCTAGGGTTTTTTTTTTGTGGGAAATCATCAAATGACTTCTCCCGCTCTGGGCGGAGCGGAAGGGCGTGTCAGACTCTTACTGACTAAAACCCACCCGTTTTCCTTCAGTTGCCTGTGCGCCAGGGCCACGGTAACTCTTTCGAACAATCCGCGACCCCGGCAGGGATCCGCGACCCAGGCAGGGACCTCTAGGGTGCTGGAGACATTATATTATCATATTCTGATATATTTTATTTCAAATGTCGTGATGCGTTTCTTGCGTTCCTTAATCTGCGTTTGAATGTATTTATTGTCACATTTTTTTATTTCTTCCGGTAAACTATTGAACAGCCGTGCTCCTTCAACCAATATTGTTTTTTTGCCATAATCAGTGCGAGCGTGCGCTGGTTTTAACTGGATTTTGTTGTTTTTTTTTGTTTTTGTTGTTTGTTTGTTTGTTTTGTTTTGTTTTTGTTTTGTTTTGTTTTTGGTTTTGTTGTTGTTGTTTTGATTGTTTGATTAAACGGATTTGGTGATGATTTTTTAATAAGGACGCAAGTGTAGTATTTGAAAAGATGAGTTATATTGGGTAGTTTGGTTTTTTTGTATAATTATCTTGTCTCTTAAATAGTGATAGGGTAATAATGTTTTATAATTTTGTTTTGTGTTGTTTGTAGTATTCCTTTACTGTCACACTTAAAACAGCTTACAGTTATAAAAACTTAACAGTAACACAAGTTGTTTTATTAGTCTACAGAGGTCAACTCTATTGAACCAGAAGGGCTTCTTTTTAGGTTTTCTTAAAGTTTATTCTGTATAATCGGAAGATATTTGTGAGATTGCATACTTTTGAAAGTTTCCATGATTTAGAATAGCAGTCTCAGATATCTCTTTAAACGTTCACTTATTTGAGATGCAGTGTGGAACTTGATGTGTGAGTTTATAATAAACTCATAAACTCTATAATCGTGTTGAATTTCTCAATATATGTATTTAGTCACTTGGACGGCTTTTTTTATTTATTTATTTATTTATTTAACCATTTATGTACACACATATATAAACAGACAAGAAGAAAGGAACAGAAAAATACGTACAAAGGTGATGCTTATTTCTAAAGAAATCTCTTCCAGCATACCTGCGATAGGAGAGTATATTAAAGAGATGTAGACAACGTGTGTAAGAGTAGAAGGGAAAACAATATACATAAAATCTTAAATAATTTTCCAATTAATAATTAAATTATTATTATTATTATTTAATTTTTTTTTTTTTCTTTAATTTTTTTTTTTTTTTTTTTTTAATTTTTTTTTTTTTATTATATTTTCTTTGACATATCTCGGAACTCTGGAGTCCTGGACCTTTGGAAAGCGTACGAGGAGCCGAAACCAACTCGCAGAGGCCCGATATCCTTTTTTTAACCGATTTCCAAAAAAGGAGAAGGTTCTCAATTCGACGGGTTTTTTTTATGTGTGTTAGCTCAGAACTTTTTTCTGGGGTGAACCGATTTGGATGATTTTTTTTTTATTTGAAAGCTAGTGCTTTACATGTGGTCTCATTTATATTTGATCGAGTTCTGGCCTGCAGTTTTTGAGTTATCCTTAATACTGCGTATTTTTTCCACTTCGTTTATATTGATGATGTGTTAATAATTTCCAGTCATGGTAATTTACATATCAAGTAGTGGTTTACGAATGTCTGTGGGACAGGTATCACAACTAAAAAGTGTAAAATAAAAACATTTTTTCAAAAAAACAACCGTTTCCAAAAAAAAAGCAATAAAAAACGTGAAAAATAACTTTAATTTCGGAAGTCGGTGGCCAAAAACGAAAATACACAACCAAAGACGGACTTCCGAAATTAAAGTTATTTTTCACGTTTTTTAGTGTTTTTTTTTTTTGAAGTCGGTTGTTTTTTTTTTTGAAAAAATGTTTTTATTTTTAATGCTTTCAGGAATACTGCTGCTGCCATGTAAGGAAGTGACAAGCTCAGCGACTCCTGACGACTAATTGTATGAATCTCTGGTATCTAGTAAACTGAGTAATAGGTACGGGATTTAAAAAAAATGTCTTGTTAGAGCAAGGTGGCGGTATTAATTCCGATTTTGGTCACGCGCCTTAAGAACCTTGTTGTATAGTTCAAATCGTTGTATCCTTGTTTAGTTGTTGAAAAGTTGCTAAGCGCAGAATAAGGTTCCAACTTTACAAGTTTTAAGTTTTGTAAGCACCATTTAATAGGGTAATAGGTTTTTCCCTGGATAGAAGAAAGGTTTCGCCTAATTTGGCTAATTTACCTTTTTGGCCTCCCACAGGTCTCTTACTCTTTTTACTGTTTGTATTTCCTGCGCATGTCCTAGATACAATATACTTTCTTCTTTCTTTCTTTTTTAATTTAAGGTAATTAAGGATCTTCCCTCAATGATATATTCATCTTTCACACATTCTGCGGGCCACCATAATGTTTTTTTTTTCGATAGTGATTGTTTCCTGTTATTGACCCGGTTGCAGGATGTTTTAATTTGTTATTTACGTAAATAAACATACCTATCAACTTCTGTTGCGCTTTTCTTACATTTTCTCAATAAATGATAAATGATTTTGTTTCTGTAAGTAGGTTTGTACAAACACGTTTACACGTCAATCAAATTTTTTAAACTAGATGAGGTCGGCGTTTCCTCTGAGAAGAAAGGCCGAAACAAACTCAGAGGTCACAGTCTCTTTTGAAGTCCAGACATAATCTTGGTCAGGTCATACGAAGACCATGTAGATTGGTATAGGTAATAGGACTGGTAAGTTATCTCTATTATCATAAGAGTGAGTGTCTTGTGGTTTCAACATTGTTTGATCAATTGTTATTGTTTGTAGCTATATAATTATATAATTAAGTTTATTGTTGCAACTTTTTGTTTACCAAATATAATAAAAGTCTAAGTATATTAAAAGTCATGCTAATTAGAGATGATATTACTTTTGTTCTGGAATATCTCAATTCCTGGTTCCTTTAGTTTAAAGGCTCGTACACACTGGTGCGACGCGACGCCCGACACAAAGGCACCACGTGTCGCGCGACGAGCGGTGCTTTTGTGTAGCGCTGTCGCGGCGCGCCTGTCTGTGGGACCCTTTAAGGAATCTGGGAGCAAGGTTTTTACGCTGTGAATAAATAGAGAAGCATGGAATAGTATTTTGTACGAGTTTGGTGCATTTCAATTATATCTAAAATCAAGAATTGCCATTGATATCTGAAGTATTTGTCGTCAGCCTTTGTGTGACTGAATCATGTTAACATAGAATCTTGTACCCACTAGTATTTTAATTACATAATTCTGCTTTATTATTTTAATTTACAAAAAATATGTCATTTATCAACTTGTGTCGGGATAATTAAACCACCTGGTGCTTAGATAAGGCACTGAGTATCTTGTATATCGTGATTTGTTTTAATTTTATTTGTTTGCATAAAATGGCAGCTCAGCGGCATAGCCATAAACAAAAATGTAAGAGCTTTTTATTGTGCCCGTGTACTTATCAGTTACAGGCATGTATAGTAGGGAAGCTGTCACCTCCTTCTGCGAAGCAGTAATGCTCGCGAAGGAGGAGGCGGAGCGCGTGAGGGAGAGGCAATCGTTGCGCCCTCACGCCCCTAGTCGCCGCAGGAGGAGACACCCTGGGCGTCGGGAGTCGATTGCCGGCCTCCGTAGGCGCGGGCTTGCTGACGGCGAGTAATGGGCAGCTCGCCGTCCGGTAAGGACCAGGCCCGGATCGCGGCGCGTCATGTTCCAGGCGCGCCTCAAAGAGATGTCAGCACCATTGACGGGGTCCGAAAGGGCTGATGCCTGTCGGAGTCTCAGATTGTTCGAAAGAGTTACCGTGGCCCTGGCGCACAGGCAACTGAAGCAAAACGGGTGGGTTTTAGTCAGTAAGAGTCTAACATGCCCTTCCGGTCCACCCAGAGAAGGAGAGGTGATTTGATGATTTCCCACCCAAAAAAAAGGCATGTATAGCATTAACTGATAAAATAAATCTGTCAAAATTTTGTATAAATAATTTTGCGCATAATTTTAAGAAGAGTTGTAAGACAGATGTACTTGAATTTGCTTTATCAGACCATACAGCACAGCTACTGTAATGTCCAGTTCCCAATGTATATAATATCAAATCCTGGTATATAACTAGAAGAGATTACAGTAACGATAATATAGAGAAATTTAAAAATAGCATAAGCAGTCTCAAATTTGCGGAGATATATCTAACTGACGATCCCAATGTAGCTTACAATGAATTTTTTGACTTATTCAAGTTATTTTACGCGTTGTGTTTTCCGTATAAAGAAATAAAAATAAATCTAATCAACAAACCAAAATGGCTTTCACGTGACGTTAAATTATGCAGTAGGAAAAAAAGAGAACTTTTGTGGCGATCCAGGTTGAAACCCAACCATGAAAACAAAAATAAATTCACTACCTATTCTAGACTATATAATAAAATAATTAACTTGACACAAAAAGCTCAAAATAACCACAAAATACAGCAATCTAAAAATAAATCAAAGACTACATGGCAGGTAATTAATCAGACAAAGTACAATATCCCTAAACAACGAATTGAGAAACTTAAAGTTGGTAATCAAATTTTATACAAACCTTATGATATCGCTAGTGCTTTTAATGACTTTTTCGTTGACAAAATACGTCCGAAAATTGATGTTGACTGTAAGTCGAAAACATCCATCTCGTCCATAAAACATAACTCAATGTTTATGGCACCCAGCACACCACACGATTTGAATAAAATAATAATGTCGCAAAAAAATACTAACAGTGTTGGTTATGATGGAATCGCCACAAAGATACTGAAGTCTGTCTCAACTGCGATATGCAAACATTTAAGCCACATATTGAACCTTATCATTTGTACGGGTAAATATCCAGATGCTTTAAAAACATCTATAATAAAACCCTTATTTAAGAAAGAAGATAAGGAGTTGATGGAATACTATAGACCTATTTCGCTCATACCGGTTATTTCGAAGATCTTTGAGAAATACATTTGCAGGGAATTATATAATTATATGGAAAAATATAATATACTTTGCGAAGAACAAAAAGGATTCAGACAGTGCAGAACCATCAATATGGCAATTTATGACTTTTTGAATCCTATTATGAGTAGCATGGATAAACGATCCCCCATATGCGCTATATTTTGCGATATGACCCAGGCGTTCGATTATGTCCATTATAATATATTACTTAATAAATTAGAAGTCTATGGCATTAGAGGTAACGTGCTCGAACTAATAAAATCTTATCTGGAAAACAGAACACAAATTACTGAAGTTAGCAACATTAACATAGTTGCCAAACATGAAGACATTATAAGGTCTCGAGAACGTAAAATCTCATACGGTGTACCACAAGGAACCGTGATGGGCCCGTTTTTATTTATAACTTATGTTAATGATATGCCCATTTCCCTTAAATATCCTATAACTATGTTTGCAGACGATAGCACTATAACAATCTCATGTAAAAGTACAAATACGTATGAAAATGACATAAATAATTCTCTTGACGCACTAATTAAATGGCTAGACGAAAATAATTTAAATATTGATTTAGGTAAGACAAAAATAATGCACTTCAGACAACGTACTCCTGGCGGAACTAATCTCAACATCTATTACAAAAATGACAAAATTGAGGAAGCAGAGGATACCAAATTTTTAGGGTTGCAAATAGATTGCAACTTAAAGTGGAAAGCACATATAGACAGTTTGTGTAAAAAATTGAGTTCCTCCGCATATGTGTTATATAGGTTATCCTCCATAGTAGATGTCAAAACACTTCTAACGGCTTACTACGGAATAGTTGAATCGCACTTGCGCTACGGTATTATTTTTTGGGGGAACTCAACTGATCGAGATATAGCTTTTAAGACCCAGAAAAGATGTCTCCGATCATTGTTAAAACTTAAATCGACAGACAGTTGCGCGCCTTATTTTAAGTTACATAAAATCTTGACACTTCCATGTATCTATATTTTTGAAGTAGCTATGTTTGTCAAGCAAAATCCATCTCGTTTTGAGCGCCTGGCTGTTGTATTCCCAAGGAATAGGCGTGACAACAGCAAATTATGTCAAGTATCATGTCGAACCACTTTGATGCGTAAGAGCGTTTCTTGCATGGCCCCCATTATCTACAATAAATTACCGAGTAGTTGGAAAGTTTTAAATACAGCACAATTTAAGAGTAGATTGCGGAAATTTTTGGTAGACAAAACGTACTACAGTGTAACTGAGTTCTTATTGGAGAAAAATATTTGTTAATTAGTGACATCTTGATATTGTTTATGACATTTTTGATTTTTGACATTTTGATCTTTGACATTTTGATTTCTGACATTTTGATTTTGGAATTGTAATAATAATGATATTGGTAATAGTAATGACATGTTAAATGATGTAATGACATGATATTTAATCTTATGATACTAATTTATATTTTGTTTTTAATACAGACATATATTTTTAATTAAGTCCACGATTTAAGAATTTTATAATGGTAATTTATAAATTGATCTAAATAAGTGTAATAATAGTGATATAAATAATTTCAAATGTTTGCATGCCGATTGGTAAAATGTGGCTGAGCTAAATGTAATCTTAAGAACTATTATGTATTACCCATATTTGCAAAATAAAATTCTATTCTATTCTATTCTATTCAAAACGGGGTGTGCTTCTGTATTATCATCCTTAATGTTAAAGCTGGATCACATAGTGTTGAGATAACATATTATAAGCATCTCGTGCTAAGCACGTGCACACCATGACAAATTTGTACCAGCTAGCAACATAGAATCAATGTTGCTTAGAGTATCTTGTACTCGTTGATAACAATCCACGTAGCGAGGACCGCGCATTTTCCTGCACTCACTAGGGGAGTATAATGCTTAGAGCCTCACGTGCCTCTCTGGTAGCTTCTCATCCAGCTAGTAACGTGGAAGTAACGTTCCTGATGGCATGATTTAAATCAATATTTATATATTTATCCCTAAAAAAACGCGATGTTACACGTGTGTCTGAGAAATACTACTCTGTTTAATTAATTATATTTCAGATAGCCGTGAAGTCAGAAGAGATCACGTACTTAGATGCCGTTTATTTCTAAGCCCTTTTTAAATTATGTTATATTCTTAACAAAGGATATAATACTTAACAAAGTATGATATCCTTTAGGTACTAGTTACAAGGCATTAATAAAACTTTAGATTTTACAATTCGCATTACAAATAATTATATATATTTATATTTATTATTATATTTAATATATATTAATTATTATTGACACGGCAAATTCTGTACACCAAAATAAAAGCTATCTTGTTTGTACATACGACTACATATCAAGCTATACCGTTCCAGTTTTAGCTGACCTCGCATGGCATAGGCTTTTCATACAATGAGAAGTCAGCTTATACTGGAAATGTATACTTGATATTTCGTCGTGCGTACCTATGCATAAAAAATTGCTTAATTGCTAAAATCATCATAGAACATGGTTGCAAAATATATTGTCTTAGTTAATACTCGTACGATGATGCAGAAAAGTTATTAAGTAAGCTAACTGAACTAAACTGTGATTGTCACCTGTTGTAGTTGCCTTGTGAATAAATAAAATAAAATAACAATTTTAATTTTAATAAATCCATAATTTATAATACATGTATAGTATTTGTTTACGGAATTTTTGAGAATTTTTATGTAGGTATACCTCGAATTAGATACCTGAGATAGAGGTTTATTCCAAGTTCAGGTAGATTCCAATGATTATATACCTCTATTTTAAGGTCCTAATATTGTAAATATTTATGTACATCAATTATTTCAATTAAAAAAATCAATTAATTTTGTACAATGTTACTTAGCAACTCCAGTGAAAACAATAGTTTTTAAGTTGCATCATACGCAAAAATTAATCAGAAGACGTCATTAATTGCGTCACTGTCTGTTTGTGCTCAATTGAATACGTCATTTACTGCTTAGGTATCAGTATGTACCTACCTAGGTACCTAAAAATAACACGCCTGCTTGTTCTGAAGAAAGAGTACTCAGAAATGTATAGCAAAGTCACATTTCGCCAGTTATATTTAAGAGGCTTACAACAGCTAAAGCGCGGTCACTGTCGGACTGCATAGAAAAGAAAGAGAAGCGCGATGATACAACGCTGGTAATTTATTGCAAAATACGAAGCAATTATCTATTTACAAAAAATCTATTGATTGGATTAAAAAATTAAAACACTATTACGTTAGTATGTTGCTTGTAGAATAATCTGACAAAAAATCTGAATTATTTAATGCATAGTAGTATGGTTTTTAATCGTTAAAAGAAATTTTTAGAGGTATCTTCGTGATTTTTTTCTATTGTATCAAATTAGTTGTATTATGTTTTCAACACACTAGCTAATTAGCAAATATCGTGAAGAATAACATATATTTTTCTGATTTTGTTTAGTGCAGTGGATCATATACTTTTAGGCATTATAAATAGTCATCATATAGTCCCACGTAATAGGGGGTCGTCGAGGGTAGTCGTAGGTACTAACAACAGTCAGGCAACATGCAACATTTTTCGGTTTTCTGTTTGAGTGAAACAAATAGGAAAGTCGACAATTTGTTCAAATGAAACTGTAGAAAAAATACTAGGTGTTCTTCAGTTCAAAACTCTTTTCTGGTAACTATGAGAATAATGAATACGGTGATAATTATACAATTATACATAGATATTATTAGCCTGTCAGCGAGGTGTTAACAAGACTGAATGTCGAGGGTACGCCACACGTACCCACTCTTAAAGATCACCACCATACGATTTAAGGCTTAAGCGGGTTAAGCTACGAGTATTGTTCGAAAGAGTTACCGTGGCCCTGGCGCACAGGCAACTGAAGGAACACGGGTGGGTTTTAGTCAGTAAGAGTCTGACACGCCCTTCCGCTCCGCCCAGAGCGGGAGAGGTCATTTGATGACTACCCAACCAAAAAAAAAAAAAAAAGGGAGCTATGCTAAGTAAGTCCGGTTTTAAACTTTCTTTAATTTTTTGCAATTTGCAGGTCAGTGTCAGGTTGTATGTTGATCTACGTAAATATGATTCGCGGCCGTTACAAATATTTATTTATAGAATTATAATCATTAAAATTATAAATACATCTCTCTAAGTTTATATTAGGTACCCTACTGAATGACTATTTCATGAAATCATGACATTTGAGGCCAATTCTAACTTAAGGAGTTGTATTGCTGGTTCTAATGATTATAATTCTGTAAATCCACATTTGTTACGATCGTGAATCATATTTTAATCAACATACAACCTGACACTGACCTGCAAATTGCAAAAAAAAACTTCAGAAAATTTGAATTTCATGGGCTTACTTAAGCCTTCGTAAGACTGCGGTGGCCGCCGCAAAGCGTCCACAATTTAGCATCAGATGACGTCACTAAAACGTTATTCTGTATATCTACTTTTTATTTAAATATTTACACACTGATTTACATCCGTAAGACGTCCTCTTAACATAGAGTCCAGTTGAAAACCAGCGTCAGGCACTAGTTGTCTGGCATTTATGCTGAACTAGGCCTACTTGGCGCAACTGTGAGTCACGCGATACTATTTAAAGTTTTTTTCTGTTTTTGTGTAAATATTTTGTGCCCTAACCAGCACCCTAATTACGTAACACACTATCTATCACAATCTGAATCATTTTGAAGCCTATTGCTAATCCATTGCTTCATATGTTCGAAAAGTTTGTCTGCTCAACAACGTAAATAACCAACGCAATGAATGTTGTTGAACTGTCAAAATGAAACCCATTCCTACTGTTAGTGTGTTATGTAATTACCCCGCCGGTCAAACAAATTTATTTTCTTTCTTTCTTTCTTTATGAAAGTAAGTTACTTTGTTACCCTAGGGGCCTAGAGAGCATTTTTCGACATCTTAAAGTCAAACCCCGCTGCAATCATTTTCTCGACGGCCGTCTTGTGGTAGCCACCACTCTTCTAGAAAACCGTAGCTTAACGCAGAACCGGGCGGGCGGCACCTCTTACAAAAATCCTCATACATCCCTTTCGTGAATTTTGTATGATCCACCGCACACCACAGGCGGACTTCACCGCAATTTATTAAATTGAAGTAAGAAGCGCTGCAACCCGATGCAGCTGTAGTATGCACTTAGCTTTAAAAATCACAACCAAACGATATAGGTAATTGCATCAATTCTGCTCAGTACGGGCCAGTAGTTGCATCATCCAGGACGGGGCGGCGCAGGCACGTCGGCGCCATATTCTATTAGTTATGGCGCATGAGTTCGTTATGTATCCGTTTCGTCATGTTTTTAATAAGCATGCTGAAATAAAATGTTCCGATTTCATTCGCCATGTCAATTGAAATAATTTCAATTAAAAGTAATTCCTTTGTTGACTTATTTTATTCACATAACATTGCGTCAGTAGGTATACCAGTGTATCCTGCTGGGGTCGCGGATTGTTCGAAAGAGTTACCGGGGCCCTGGCGCACAGGCAACTGAAGGAACACGTGTGGGTTTTAGTCAGTAAGTGTCTGACACGTCCTTCCGCTCCACTCAGAGCGGGAGAGGTCATTTGATGATTTCACACCCAAAAAATAAATTAAGGTTTACCAGTGTATAAGGGGCAAAGACGTAGACTCACATCTTACAGGGCTTATACTGTAAATTTTCGCATAGCCTAATTTCACTTTTGCGATCTCAATGCTCATGTTCTCAGTACTCAGATCTCATCTCATGCGTGCTCAGCAGTCACGTTTGCTATCACTAGATAAACAAGGCAGGCAACTAAGCTGTCACCATTGACGTGGTCCGATAGGGCCGATGCCTGCTGGGGTCGCGGATTGTTCGAAAGAGTTACCGTGGCCCTGGCGCACAAGCAACTAAAGGAACATGGGTGGGTTTTAGTCAGTTAGAGTCTGACATGCCCTTCCGCTCCGCCCAGAGCGGGAGAGGTCATTTGATGATTTCCAATCCAAAAAAAAAAAGGCGAGTAAGCTGTCAAAAGTGACTGCATCAGGTGAAATGACAGCTCACATCAAACTCACTTCACCTAAGTTTTCACGGTGAGATTCGTACAGAACAGACCAGTAGCTGTTCTCTTTAAGACTGGTGTTTTTTTTTTCTCTAGCCTGCGCTGTCTCGCTCCTGGGCCAAGGCCGCACTCCACTTCTTCAATCTTTCGCGAGCCCGCGGTCCTCCTTTCAATTAGGACGTAACTCATCCAGTTCGTCCCGCCATCTCCTACGTGGCCTGCCGCGACCCCGAATAATACATAAGGAATTATGTCATGGTAAAAAGGTTGGCCCTTTTGCAGTGAGGCCAGTGTCAACTCAGCCATTCGAAAAGTTCTCCTAATAAATAATCTCTGCTTTAATGCTGAAATTAAATTAAATTAGAAATAAAAATAAAATTCAATTTTATATTCGCAATTTATTGTCTGTGGTCGGACTTATTTTAACTTGTGAATGGTTTTCTATTTAAACTTTCACTAATTTACATAATGTAGTACCTACTTTACACACAAAATATTTTTTAAATTATTTAAAATAATTCCCATCTGACCAGAATATTTTAAATTCCCAATTTACAATTATTAGTAAATAATTTATTACAGGTAATTTAAATCTAGTGGATAGGAATCTTTTTTCTATGTACGTACTTTTTCAATATTATAAAAAATAATTGGAACACATTGACAAAATGTTTGCCTTTGACTTTGAGAAATAGAAATAAATAAACATATTTTATCAAAACTCATAGGTAATTAAAATGTGACATCTCAACTGTACAACAGATATGCACAAAATGTCAATTACACATCACGCAAATTGCAAGTACAGTAAAAAAAGAGTATGTTATGCATGTATAAAATAAATATGTATGCACTACACTGACAAAATTCATAATTAACTTTGAAATTAAAGTTAACGATACAAAATTGACAGAATTAAAAATAATTGTAACACCAAATCCGCCTGCATACTTATTTTTTTTTTAACTGTACTTGATACATCAAACAATTTAAATGTAATTTTAACAATTATTGTAATTATGAGTTTATGGCATTTTATTAGTACACAATTATTTACAACAAAACCACTAGCTGTTTAGCTTTAACAAGATCGAACCATATAACATCACGCCTGAATTCCCCGAAGAGATAGGCAGAGGAATAAATACTACACCCAGATTTTAGCAGTTATGTTTAAGTGTTAATAAATAAAATATAGTTATTTTACAATGTTTATGTACTAAAGCTATTTGTGAGAACATTAGCAATAAGTATTGAATGCCAGACTTTCTGATCAGCGGAAAAAAGCTTTTATTTGGTTGTAATAGTGCTTAATTATACCTATTATGTGAAAGGAAAGTGAATCATTATTTACTTTTCAAACAAAAGAAAACCGAAACAACGTTTTACAAACAACATGTATTGAATGTTTATAATTTGCAAAACAATATATTATGACATTTAAAAACTAAATGATTTTTGGCATGGAATGTCATTTCATAAAACATACATAACTTCATTATAATTAAAATGTAGATTACTACATTTAAATGTAATATTTAAATTATAATCATAACAAAAATTTTATTTTTTTTTAAATTAAGAGATCATTGGTCATTTTTTAAATCTTAAACTTTAACCTTTTTTTACATTTTATCACATTGCTGATATAGGAGTATTATTTAAATAACGAACCATTTGAACAGTGCCTTTGTCAATTAATTTTCCACTTAAGAATCGAGAACAGTCTGAATCCAATCCATATGGGCAGCTACGTTAGTATAGATGCCTGGAGAGTCTTTGGTACCACAGTGGACATTACCATGGCTGGTCACTCCCCACAACTCGATGGTATCCTTCACCAGGGTCAAAGGACCACCAGAATCGCCTCTGCAAGTGTCAATGCCTTCTTCTCCACCGGCACAGATAACGTGTTCAGGGATAAGGTTGTTTTTATAAGTGGCCAGGCACTCTGCCCTGGGCCAGTAGGGCAGACGAATCATTTTCTTCACGTGGGCGAAGTATCCTTTCTTGGGAATCTCACCCCAACCAGCTGCGTAGAACTCCGTGTCTTGCTTGAGGTCTCCGCTTGGTAAGCAGATCGGGCGGATGAAGTCTGTAAATAAAAAGGACAGGTTTATTAGTATTGGCGTACTTGAAACACAGTGTGATGATGTAAATTACATGTTTATTAGTATTGGCGTACTGAAACATAGTGTGATGATGTAAATTACAGGTTTATTAATATTGGCGTACTGGAAATATAGTGTGATGATGTAAATTACAGGTTTATTAGTATTGGCGTACTTGAAACACAGTGTGATGATGTAAATGTAATCGTAGTGACCGTTCACCTAACGATACATTTTTCCTTGGGCCTTTTCAAAATAGGTCAGTAATTTGAAAAGACCCAAGTAAAAATGTATCGTATAAAATACTGCTCATACTATTAGAGCTTGGCCAGTAATTGGTTATCTATGGAACTAGAATATTGAAATGCAAACGTGAAAATACTCAAAACGGACTTAACGTTACGACTTTCTTAAAAGTTTTTCTGACGCTAAAATTCACTTTTAAGTGATATAGAAAGCACGAGAGTGGATGAAGATAGAGTTGCGTTTGAGAAATCAGCCGAAAGAAATTATATTCAAAGTTAAAATACATACCGGTATAAGGAGCATCTTCTTCCAGCGTCAGGATGGCGATATCGTGAGTCTTGTCGCCGTAACCAGGGTGCACGATGATGTCAGCCACGTTGATCCTGACGACTGGGTCAGCACACACACCGCGAACACAGTCCTCCTTAGAATATAAGTCGTATTCGCCGAGACGGGCAACTAAACTGGAAGGAGAAAAAAAATCATTAGCATTCTTGACACGAAGATTTTGGTGGCATATAATTTGGTACAGTTCGGTACCCAAATGTGGTTATTATTTGCAAAGGCAGATTTAGAGCTTGTCCAGATAAGGTGTTTTGCGAACGTAAAAACGTGTGTTACTAATACCAGTTCCGTTCAGTTTTATAAGCGCGAGTTTTGCTTACGTAGTTAACTGTGCGCGTGACGAGATACTGGTAAGGTTGGGGCGACTTGTTGCGGTTAGTACAAGTGTATGCGCGTAAAACACCGTATCTTGACTTTGCTAATTGCCATTAACGTCCTGCTTGGCAAACGCTTATACAAATCCAACTTTTCAAAATGTTACTTTCAAAGTCGTACAAATAAATTATCATCATCTGCCTAGTTTCTTCCGAATTAATTTGGGGTCGGCTTCCAGTCTAACCAAGCTGCTAAATACCAGTATTTTATATGGAGCAACTGCCTATCTAACCTTCACAACCCAGGTACTGAGTAAATCGATACTCCCTGACTCCAAGACTGGTTGCCGGACTTTCGGGGGCATATAAATAATAGATACTCATTGATAAGACTAGTTGGCAGACTTTTGGGGGCATAAAAATAAATACCAATTTCAAATTATGCTTACCGACTGAACTTCAGAGTCCTCACGCAATGGGCAGCGGTGATGATATGCTTGCTGTCGATCAAAGTACCGGCGCATCTGATTTCGGTATCAGTGTCACCACGCCAGTATTCGATGAAGACCAGCCAGGGGTTGTGGTGGATCAGGCTAGTGCTGGCTTCAACACCGCATTTAGCTTCGGCTGTAACAAAGAAAAGATTCATAAGAAAACAGATAAAAACATAAGACACGTGGTTGTATCTGGAACTATCGGATTCTGATATTTCTTCTTTGATTTTGAAGAAAATATAAACTATAAACCCATCACAGGTTCGTGTATAAAACGAATGTTTTCTTTACAGAATACTTTCGTCAAGAAATTCACTAAATGATGGTGAAAACCGTATCGAAATCTAGATATCAAATAATTTAAAAATACTAGGCAAATATATAGGCTTATGATTTTGTTCAATAGACAAAGTTTGGGGTATAAGTAAGCTGTTTTAATTCTTCACCAGACTATTTTCCTCGTTTAAGATGCTGTGGATTGAATAGAAAATGTGACAAGAATTTTAAATGTCATAATATTACATACAAACGTCATATTGAATGATTTACCTAAATTAAATAACCCAACAATTATTTTCTGAGAATATTTGATTAAAATATTATTTAAAATTGTTATTTTAATTTTGAACCACAGCCTAATTGGGCAATAAATGTTATCCAAATTACGTAAAATACGCGATTTTCAGAGAAATTGCAACTACGTATATTAATGACATAAGTTGCCAATACATAAATTAATCCAGTTAAAATTTCTGTTTATTTTATCCAAAGTTATAATAATGAGGTACCTACTTAGGTATTTGCAAGTAGCAGATGGACTGACGATAGTTATAATATTAAATTAATTAACATTAATAACAACCTCTTAAATTTAAATGTACCAGGGCTTCAATAAATTAATGAGTTTATTTTTAACTTGATTTCATGAATGAACGAGGGTCAATATTGGAGTAAACAAATTCATTAATTTCCAAATGAACAAATTTACAACTCGTAGTTATTAATTTAAATATAATTAATTATATTACATATTTTTCCTTCCCGTTAATTTCGTCATTGACGTATGTTACGTAGATAAATACCTAATTAATATGCTACTGCTTATTTAACCTCCCGCATACCATATTCAATAATCAATTTATTACTTTTGCCATTTAGATAAATGATAGTTTCTTGTAGGAAAAGTTAAATATTTCCCATGTGAAGACCAAGAGGTCTCAATCGCCACACTTTTTCGTCTTACAATTTATTGCAAAACATTAACATTTAAGACAAGCCTCTTCAAAAACGTACTTAATTTGTCTTACTTAATCAGTAGTGTTTCATTTCCTAGAACCAATAAACTGCAATAGCTACTATTTGGACCAAATACCTACAGGAAAACGCGTGCCACATATTTATATAAATTGATACCGTGAACCTACGTCACTACAGCAGGAAATATTGAGAAAAATCGATGTGGGAATTTACAATATATGACATTTTGGTATATTCTGATTTGCTTTGTGCGTAAGACGCTTACAAAATGAAAATATATATATAATATATAAAAATCGACCGATCTTTCATGCTAAGTTCACGTCACAAACTAAGATTAACAACATTTATAATTAGTTTAATTTTAGTTATTGAAATGTTTATCAAAAGAAAACTACAAAAACATTTTAACGTTTTTTGTAATCTAGGGTGTGGTTTCACAGAAAAGCTTAATTGTTTTAGAGCTGCGATTCATGAAAACCAGACGTGATTGGCTGTCATTGGTCCAATGGGCGTTTGCGTTGGATTGCGTCATAAAAGAAAGAGTTTTCATTGGTTGTTTGCTTCATAGTCTACTGAAAAACTTTGATAATGGAACGCAAAGTTTCATATGGCTTTGGATACGAGTTCCTTATCGCAATATTTAAAATCGGTTAGTAATACGACTATTTGTCTCTTGTCCTCCAATCAAAGTGTCATAGTGTGTCACCCAGATTTGATTGGTAATTTCATTGTTACATCATGGTACCTATTTGTAATTTGAAATCTATAATACAATTGGACAGTTAGGATCTCCCTTTAATTGTTTCATCATTATTGCTTCTTTGTTGATTCATCTTTGACCGAATTATCAGTTTTTCATTTGATGACACTAATTTTATCTACCTTTAAAAGTAGTTTGCAACTTGAAACTAGATTTCGATGCATTAATACTTACGTAAGTAATAAACAACAAATATTGTCATTGTTTCTTATTTTATAAGAGTCTATAAAGACATAATAATAAATTTACCCACTCTAAAAACGTATAATTTTACTTTTTTTTTGTATGATTGAATTATAAATACATAAACACATAGCATAAAAAAGTCCTATTTGATACCCAAGATTGCCTTTACAGACGTAGTACGATTAAATAAATTAAAAAAAACAATAAGTTAATTGACTGTAAACTGTCACAATTGGAAGTAAATTTTCTTTAACGGATGTCATTTAAAATTAAATTCAAAATTATTTATTAAACAATTTTTAATTTTAATATTTTAATTTCTAAACAAATAATAAATTGCATCGATAACATACCTTTATTCCACCATGATTTGAAATTGATACTCCTCACTCCAGAAATCAGAACAAATAACAGCAAACACGGCACAAGAGACGACATTTTTATTTTTATCTTTAAAACTTCTTCAATTAAAATGTAGGAACATAGTATCCTGGACCTTAAAAAGTCTAAAGGATAAGAGATTGCCGGTTCAACTGCAAGGTTCCTGCCTTGTATAGTTGACCGCACAATCCGAGGTGCGCCGAGCGAATGAGCGATGTTCACTACTTCATTGAAGTTTTAAATAGCGCCCGCGCATATTAATTGTTTTTTCCCTAAGTCCACATATACGTAAATTAAAGCATGCGTGTATGATTTATCCTTACGAATTATTATATCAATTAAAATAATTAAACTCGTTTAATAATAAATAAAAAACTCATTAAAAAAGCATAAAAGTCAAAATTAAAATTCACTAAGTAATTAAAAAAGTCACTTTAAAAAACACAGAGGTCAACGTCCATCGAAGAATTTAAAAATAACTGTCACTTTCAATAAACTTATAAAAACCAAACAATAATCCATGCACTTATTTTCAAGATACACGCACAAAATACTCTCAGAACGTCCAAATAAATACTAACGAATGAAGACCCCAACTGTAGTATATAAAACATCAGTCAAATAACTCGCCACATTAGGTATATATGTGTATATTATAACACAATACTATATACGATGCGAGCATTGGCTTAGCAATGGAAGGTACGACAAAAACGACTATAACTATTTAGGTACTATATTTTCATGATAAATACAATGAGTAAAAGTGATGTAATTTTTTGCTTCCACTCGGGTTAATATTGAATTTTTTTGGTACGAATAACATCGATATGGATTGCTAGCGTTACTATTTATATATATACTACTATTAAATTATTGTATATTCAATATTATTTTACCTCCAAAAAATCTAAGAATTAATAAACGTCATGTAACATTTGCAGTATGTAACTGAGAGGGGTCCCGGCAACTATATATAACAGCTAAATTAACTAGCAACAAAAGTCAAAATCCAGGCGACGGAAGTTAAAAATCTTTGAGTAAGTAATTGGTTGACAAATTAAGTACGCCGTTGGCTCAATTGATTTAAAAGTATAGGTACAACGCCAAAAGATTTAAAGCGTTTTTGCTGTTACTGTTATTTGAAAAAAAAAAGCGCGAAAGCTTCTTTAGCTCTACATGTTTTCACTTGGCAAGCATACGGCAAGATTTTTTTTTCAGACGTGCCCCATTTTACATTGAATGAAGCATCAATTTTGAAAGCAAGTCTCAGTAATTACAATTTTAGGATGAGACGATTTTCAGGCAGTTGGTATCCATATTACAAACTCTAAAACTGATTCTAAAATCAGAATTACTATCAGTCTAATCATTATTATAATGTAATGTTACAATTTCGTTTCAATCACCCTAATTATAGGAATTGCCAACTAGTCGCCGACTACAAACATGGCCGGATAGACAGTCGGCTTTCCCGACTATTCAGTTTATCTCTAGTATTTATAAATATCGAGTAGTCCGTGTTTTTGATAAGGTACGTAAAAAGAAACGATTGAACGGGTCCCGCAGCTCATCAAGAGTTTTCGATGAGGAAATAGCTACAGGAAAACCGAGCCAAGCCCTTTCAGATTAAATGAATAACCGGTTACTATAATTTAACGACTCGTCACAATGTGTTGACTACAATTCATACCTACCAGTAATTATATTTGAATTATGCTTAGAAAACTTGCGTAAGACGTAAGAATGAACGAAACATGCAAATTTATGAATGAGTCAGGTTTTTTTTCCATTTAGTATGCTCTGAAGACGGCACAGCGTGTGGTATCACTGATAAAGTATTTTAAACTTTATTCTCATTCACTTAGAAAACTATTTCGAAGGTGTCGTGTATGGAGGCTTGAGCATACCTCTATGACGACATTATGAATGACTTAGCTCGTTCATTGTAACGGTACCTTGGTAACTATGATAGGGATAACTGAACTCTAAGTATACCTAACTGACCCCTGACTGACGGACTGACTCACTGACAAAGCACAGCCCTCCACCTGTCTAAACCACTTAAGATTGTATGAAGATACAAACTTCGAAGATTTATAACAGCTATACTTAATCTAGCAGGAATACATTTTAATCTAGCAGCAATTAAAAGCTCTCTCATTGACGAACAGTACAGACGTCAGCAGGAAAATTTCTACCGCTCTATACGGAGAAATCAGGCTACGTAAATTGTATGTAAACCACACTTATCGACGCAGAATCGGCTTGTGCCGGTCAGAAAGAATTTATGTCCATGCAATAAAAGCGAATATGGTCTATTCCAAAAGAATCTGATGTAAATGTAAACAAATGGATCAGAGAACGTACCTGTGGATGCCAATTTGTAGTGTCACTACCAAAACTGAGTGCTTTGATTTGATTATTATTTGAATACTCTACTCCGAAATTCTAATTTCAAATCTCTTTAAATATGTTTCTCATTTGACAATTTAGGTTAATTTTATAAACTCAATTTCCGTCATTGTTTTTTTTTTATTGCCATTTATTATATTACAGTGTGTCTCTGTTGATATTACTTCCGGAGTTCCACAGGGCACTATTCTGGGACCGCTATTATTCATTATTTATATCAACGATATTAAGAAATGCTTTAAAAAGTCAAAATTCTTGATGTACGCTGATAACTTGAAGGCGTTTCAAGCGATACGTACTATGGACGACTGCCAGTCATTTCAGGAGGACCTAGATAGACTAACTGGCTACTGTATTGACAATAAGCTGCATCTTAATATCCCCAAGTGTAAATATATACACTTTACTAAGAATAATTTCATCTTCAATTTCGATTACAACCTTAACTGTATCCCCTTAAATAATATTTCATCTATAGGTAGTATCTTTGATGGCAAACTGTCCTTGAACCAGCATATCAAAGCCATAGTCAATAGTGCTTTTTAAAATGTATGGATTTGTGATGAGATCTTTAACAGAATTTAAGCGTACCTCAACCTATGTCTATCTGTATAAGACGCTCATTCGCTCTCAGTTAGAATATGCGGTCTCTATTTGGAACCCCTTCTAACAAAAGAATGTAGTTGGAATAGAAAGGGTCCAGCGCAAGTACTTCCGTGCTATGTGCTACAGATGTTATGGGACTAAGAGTTATCTGTCATAGGGAGTATGAGCTTGTACTTTATCTTTTTGTGGTAAGTTGGGAGAACTTACCACAAAAAGATAAAGTACAAGCTTATCAGCTTGGAGAACCGGCGCAAATAACTGGAGGCCAACGTGCTTCAGGATATTGTTCACAATCATTTGGATGCCATTGATCTAACGAGTGAGCTGTGTTATTCTGTCCCCCGAACAGTTCTTGTGCGTCAGGGGTGGCGCACGTACTCTGTTTGCGCAAATCCTTATCGTACGAACTCTGGTTTACGCTGCCCTATTCATAGGATGTTGGAATCCTATAATTAAAATTTCATTGATATTGATATATGTATTTGCATGCTCGATTCTTTTTTTTTTATCTTAATTTGTAATCTTATTATTATTTATTTATTTATTTCATAATTTCAGTAAATGAAAGTGTTTCTAATCTGATTTGCTTTTGTAGCTATAGCTAACTTTATAATAACTTATTTATTTATTTCAAAATATTTGTTAATTTTGGTAATGCTCGTCTAGTGGCAACCACTGATCTTTAAATATGTCTCCGGATAATGCAGTGCACTGCAACATTACTGCTTAAAGTTTTGTTAACCTTATGTATTACATATGTTGTAGTTGTTTATTATCCCTTAGTAAATAAAATAAAATTAATGTTATTCAAACAATAATTGTTGTGGTAAAAGTGGTGGTGGTGGTGAGAGGTGAAGTTGAAATCTAAATACAGATGAATATATTCCTAATTCTCTTTAGTGAATGATTGCGTAAGAATTTAATGAGCAGAATCTGAACAGGGCTGGTTTAAACTTTCATTGGATAGGTACTTTTGGAACAGACAGTAGTTCGACGCGGTGTCGAGTCGCGTCGTCTGAACCGAAACGAGGCGAATGACGTCTTTTTCACTTTTATTGCATGGATAAAAAGCTCTTTCTGGTCGACTCATGACGGTACAGTGTCGATAAGTATGGTCACACCCTTACTCGATTACATAGACGTAATTCTAGACTCAATGATACCTGCATTGAAACTTCGAAAAACCGGAGTTGGGCAACGTCCTACGTCACACATTACGATCTCTTGAATGCTTAACAGCAAGAATCTTAATACATACGTCAGAGAACTAGTTTTACTACGTAGAATAAGTGAGGTAGTGGGTCTATGTGCCTTAAAATAGCCTCCATTACTGGCAATTAAATGTAGGTACCTACATCAGGCGCACCTTGGGAGGTTATCTCCGTTTGCAGGTACACCAATGCAATGCAGCAATGCAGAGCAGATTAAATTTGATTCTTCGATTTGATTCTTCTTCCTCTTCTCTGGTATCAGCGCAAACTATATGAGTAGGGTATAAGTTATACACATGTACAAATATTCGTTGCTGTAGAAGACTATTTTACTATGCAGCTTTGTCTGAAATCGTCAATACACAGTGGAGATTGTTCTTTTCTTCTCTATATTCTAGCATTTGGGTTATAGTGTAACTGTCCTACTACGGGTAATGCGAAAAAAAATTATCATGACAAGTTTAAGCGTAATGTTTACAACTTAAATTAATGACGCAATGACTTTAGCAAGTAAATTTTTACTTCTATGATGGTAGGTTTAGTAGAATTTTAACCACCTCATGATGAGTAATTTGATCCAAAGTTTCTAAGGCTAACAGGGTTACCCCCTCTCATGAAAATAAGGTGTTTGTAAACAATTTCTCATTACGTCATTGTCTTTGTTAAGGCCTATTGTACAGACCTAACTCAAGACTGCCAAGTCAGATTGAAATTGAAATTGAAATTGTTTATTGAAATAATTGATGTACACAAATGTTTACAATATTAGAGCCTTAAAATAGAGGTAAATTATAATTTGATTCTACCTGAACTAGGAATAAACCTATATCTCAGGTATCTCACTCAAGGTATACATACAATAAAAAAATATCTAAAATTCCTTAAACAAATACTTAGTAAATTACTTATCTGGCTATAAACTATGGTTTTATTCAAATTAAAATAGCTTACTTAACAACTTTCTTTCAACTGCTTCATCGTAGGTAACTAAGACATATTTTGCAACCAGGTTCTTTGATGATGTTTGCAATTAAGCAATTTTTAATGCATAAGTACAAACAAGATCGCTTTTATTTAGTTGTACAGAATTTGCCGTGTCAATAAAATGTAAGGATTGCATAATTACAAGTTGTAAAACGAATTGTATAAACTAAAGTTAATTTTGTGTCTTATAATTTAGTACCTATAGGACATTATACTAATTGAAAGTTAAGAATATAACATAAAAATTAAAAAGGGCTTAGAAATAAACGTCGGCACTTTACGCGACCTCATTATAATCTATAGAATTTATGTATCTAGTCTCCGCTATTTTCTTTGCAGGGCAATCTTGATCACCTGTTTTGTGATTGCTCAGTTTTTTAAATCGCAAGCATGTTGCACACTGTGACGGTTCAGCATGTTTAGTGCACTAATTCGACTGGTGACCCTGTAGATGATCCCTTTATGAAAACGATGGCGGGGCGCACACCGCAATAAAAAACTCTCGAATCAAAACAAAAGCTCCAAGAAAAGCAAAAGAGGTTGAGCTCCTTAAGTTTTGAGTTTAGCTGAACGATTACTGACAAATGCGTTCACTAACTGGACAGGACCACTCATTCTGTGTGGTTTTTCCTCAAAAGACCATTTCAGACACAAATCTAAATGGTCTTCACATGGTCTGACCAAGATTATGTCTGGATTTTAAAAGAGACTGTGACCTCTGAGTTCGTTCGGCCTTTCTTCTCAGAGTAATCAGATAGGAAACGCCGACCTCATCTAGTTTTAAAATATGATTGACGTATAAAAGTGTTTGTACAAACCTACTTACAGAAATAAAATCATTTATCATTTAAAACAACAAAACCTCAAATGAAAACAAAAAAGAAACTGGAAACTGCAATCTTACTAGCTATTGCCCTCTACTTCGTCTGCGGGTATCGCGTATTTCATCTGCTAGTTTACGAAAACAAAATTAAATATTCATTTCTATAAAGTCATGTTAGTTTGTTTGACACACCTAATTTACCTATATACCTTTACTTGAACAAACGAGAAAAGGTAAAACGCCATGTAAACAACTCGGGAATCCCATCACGACTCGACTCGTGCTTACGACCATACGTCATTATTGTCATTAAACAAAAACACAATTATTTTCCCATAATTTATGTGCAACGTAACAATCACGTAATTCAAAGTAGGTACTTATGTAGTTTTGCTATGGTATTTAATATCCTCATGATCATCTCTGGTGAAAGAATTTCACTGCTGGACATAGGCCTTTTCCAAAAATCGCCACAAGGACCGCGGTCCTGTTATTCCCACATGTAGCGGATTTCGGTCTCATGATAATCTAAGTCGAAAGACAACCCGCTGCTTCACCAATTTATTGGTGAAATTCTGAGCGACCCAATTACTGGGTAATGTCGGTTTTCCAAGATTAGCTCAGCAGTCAGACTTTCTGGCTTCAAACTACCCATAAAGACTTTCATAGATTTTGTTACGTCATGAATCAGGATTTATTTTATAACTTCCTACTTCCTATTTAGGTTGTTTTAATAATGGAAAGTCACTCTGTGTTACTTGGGCAGGTAAATTCCCAAAATAATCAAATACATCATGAACAAATGGAAATAATAATACGTATAAAACTATTAATAAGCCATTGATAAACCAAATAAGTTCGGTGAAAGAATTTTCCGTTCCTTTTCATTTATAGCCAAATTCCATATCACCATATTCGACAAGTTTTACCGTAAACATACATAAATAATAATTGTTATGACTTGTTCCTTTCCATTGCTGCGTGGCTTTTCCTCATGCAGCAAGTACTACTCAAGCAGGAGGTGCCGGGTTCGAAACCGGGCAAGTGAATTATTATGTCAGTAGGAATATGAAAGGAATTTGAAAAAGTCACTTCCTCAAGATGGTCAAACTTGGTGATCAATGTTCATGCTTTCTTTGTATGGGAGAAGGCCTTTATCCTGCAGTGGGTATAAGCACCCCGCTCCACAGAAGCCCACGGCTAAGCTACACACGGATACGTGGCTCACAAACAAATGAACCGCGCAGCTAACCTCTTCGTGTACATCCTACAAAGCAGCGGACAGTCGATAGGCCGGATATTATTTATTTAGACCTATTTAATAATTTGAGAGGTCTTTTCTTCTATCGCAGATAAGCTGGAAGAGATTTCTTAAGAAATAAGCTAGAATTTTTCTGTTCCTTTCTGTTGTTATACGTGTGTACAGTCACCAAAAGAGATAAGTAACCAGGGTCTTCGGATATGGTTGATGTTTAGTAAGAAACTGATGGATGTTTTCAAATGAAATTTAATTTGATAAATGACCTGTTTGTTTTCTATTAATTAAATTAAATTTTGTTCGAAAACATTTAGCGGTTTCTTACTAAACTTCAACCATATCGGAGGACCCTGTTTACTTATGTGTTTGGTGACCGTACATAAACGATTAAATTAATAAATATGTAAAGTGGGCTTTCCCGAATTCAATCATTAGAGTTAAGCAAAATGTTACTCATATACACCTATAATATTGTGACGCACCTTGTGGTCTTATATGTTCGTGTAATTCAATAATTTCTAATTTCATATACACTTAATTGATGTGGTCAATATTAATTGAACAATGGGCATTGTCTCTAAGCGCCTATTCTCCTCGTAAAGAAAATTCAATAAGCGCCTGTGATCTGTCTTTTTATCCACCTACCCCACAGGTGAAGGGGTGGTTGGAGGCTGGGAGGATGGTGGAAGGTGAGTCTCTACAAGATCTTTTGGCGAGTCGCCCAAATCGGAACCAACGCCCGCACCGCCATCTTGTTTTTTCAACACTTACCAATGGCGGCGGCGCCCCCTTGTAAACGTGATTCGAGCGCCAAAATATGCTTGTAGTGTATTTACGGTCAAGGAGAGAAAATGTAATTAAAAAAAAAACATTTCTAATTGTAATTTATGTTTTCGTAAGTTTTTTTTTGCTAATTGCGATGTTATTTTGTGGTGAATGATGTGTGTACCTATAATAGGCATATATAACAG
Organism: Dryobotodes eremita; assembly: GCA_917490735.1. Taxonomy (NCBI): domain Eukaryota; kingdom Metazoa; phylum Arthropoda; class Insecta; order Lepidoptera; family Noctuidae; genus Dryobotodes; species Dryobotodes eremita. The sequence goes on along the minus strand of OU823263.1, from coordinate 4,800,776 downwards.
TTCTTTTATTATGTTATTGTGCTGTTAATTTTTGTTATAAGTACTGATGTTGGAGTACCAAATAAATAAAATAAAATAAGACCGTTAGAGTTCGAGAGGATATGCATTTCAAATCTAGAAAAAAAACTAAATAGTTTACACTATTTTAACCTAACTTAGCAACATCCATTTGTCATTCCAAATCACGTCGTCCATTTGTAAGCTTATTGTAGATAGTTATTTCGTAAAAAAAGCATAGATTTTAATTTTACATATTAATTTCCTCGTTGTTATCAAATAAGGAGGAAAAACATGGAAGCTGGTTGTTTGTTTGATTTGAAATTATCTCATGATAGGGAAAAATAAAGATGTTGTTCAATCATAACAATATGGGGTTTATATAGGAATTTGCAGGATAACCTACATAACTAGTAAGTAGGTACGGATTATTATGTCATAATTTTCATGACTGCATTTGTTCATCCTCTGCCACTCTTCAAATTCGACCACTTTGACTATCAATCTGATCACTCGTGGTTTCAGTGTGTCCACTCGATCTATCAATTTGACCGCACGACCTTACCAAATTAACCGTGCGGACTATCAAATTGACAACTCGTGTCTTCAGTTTGTCCATTCAACTCAAGCTAACAATTTGAACGTACGGCCTGTCAATTTGACCCCTCGATCTATCAATTTGACCGCACGACCTTACCAAATTAACCGTGCGGCCTATCAAATTGACAACTCGTGTCTTCAGTTTGTCCATTCAATTCAAGCTAACAATTTGAACGGACGGCCTGTCAATTTGACCCCTCGAGCTGTCAATTTAACGGCACGACCTTACCAAATTAACCGTGCGGTCTATCAAATTGACAACTCGTGTTTTCAGTTTGTCCACTTAACTTAAGCTAACAATTTGAACGCACAGCCTGTAAATTTGACCCCTCGAGCTGTCAATTTGACCACTCGACCTACAAATATGGTCACGCGAGCTATCTATATGATTGTTCGAACTCGAAGTTAACCACTAAATAGGTACATATAATTAACAAACTTAGGTATTTTATTATCAACCATTTCCGTCACAGCTTTTCCTTACACAATACATGCATATTTGCACTTTTTCACTTCGTCATGACGTCAGTAGGGTCAAATACCTAAACCAGTAAAAGTTTCCCAAGTTATTCGCGGGTGTATCATCGGCTTAGCTTTAACAAGTTAGGTATTGCAGGAGACATCATTAATTGACTTTTATGTCGTTGCTGCAAGGCTTAAAATGCAATGAATGGCGCTCGCTCGTGAAATGCAACGACGACGCGACGCGGAACGTGGAAACCAATAGTTGTACAGTCAACTGTTTAAGGAATTTGGAGTAAATATTAAATTATTAGGTGCAGATTTCCTTGTCCTGTCCACACTAGGCCATTGAAACAATGGAGGGCAAAGCCTTCGCCTCTTACATAAGGTATAAATAGAGAAAAAAAGTAGGTACAATTATTAAACTTCTGTCAAAGCTAGCGTAGAATAGAGCGGTTTCATACATTTTCTTTGAACCAACGACGGCGGGCCGCATCGCTCTTTTTGTATGAAAATGTGTTGCGTTACGGCCCACTGCGGCTGTAATGTGTACTTGACTTCAGTCATCGTAAATTGATAAGTGAATAATTTATGATGAATAAGTATTATCTGATAAAACATTGAAGATTTTATAAGTTGAGTAAAAGTCAAAAGCAAGGAAAAGACACCCAACCCAAGTTGATTTACAGAACGATTCAAGGATTATTTTATGATTATTTCTCGCGAAGAGAGAGAAGAACGATTCAAATTCAATCAAAATGGTTATCAGCGAATAATTTTGTTTAAGTGTCTAATAGTAAGCAGGTGACACCGCATTTACCTATCTAGTGCTTGTTACAAAATAGGTTGGTATGTATCTGTGGTCAGCAAAGGAGATAAGTGCCGGATATACCTAGTTGAAGTTTTGGAAGAAACCGAAAAATGTTGTCGACAAAAATTAAATTAAATGAATAGAAAACAAACTGGTAATTTATCAAATTAAATTTAATTCGAAAATAGTTATCGGTTACTTACTAAATTTCAACTATATCCGGCGACCCTGCATACTTATCTCCTTTGCTGACTGTACCTACGTAATTATTTTATTGCATCCGCCAATTCTGAATTTCCTGTGACGCCATAGTAACATTAAGGCATACTAAACATTCTGGATCAATATAATTCACCAAAGTAGCTAGGTAACAAATTGTTTATTTTATTAATGCACTAGCTGCGCCCCGCGGTTTCACCCAAATAAATCTCGATCTCGTGGGAAAGTGGGGATAAAAAGTATCCATGTCCTAATACGGGTCATAGTCTACCCATGTGCCAAATCTGTTCAGCCGTTTTAGCGTGAAAGCATAATAAACAAACATACAAAAATCTAATATTTTCTCTTTATATTATTAGTTTAGATAAAGTAGGTTACACCGACCAAGTATAATACAATAATAATAGTACTACAGACCGAATTTCGACCACAGCGGCCAATCTCAGCGGAGACCGGCCATCTACGCGGGAGAGGGGTATTATAGTGCACGAGTGCGTGCGCGGCCACAGGTGCACTCACTCTTACCTAACTCTCATGCCCGCCTTTCACTCCGGACTACGGTTAACTCGCAACGGCAATCTTCATAGAAGTGCTTCAACTGTGAATGAGTGAACGGAACGGAGTTACAACAGTGGTCACAGAGTTGAGCGGATTTCTAACGGACTCTGCTCGACTCGCAACGAAAAATTTCATAGAATGCTTCCTCCGTGAACGAGTAAGCGAAGCGGACTGAGAGAGTTGAAATAGGTCCGCTGCGTCATTGTGTCGCGCACTAGTTTTGAACAGACTCTGCTTACACCTCCGCCCCCTTCGCTGTCCCTGCCTCGCCCGCTCCTCGCCCGCTTTCGTCCTTTGTCAGTCAGTTCAGGATGCCTGCGCTTGCGAAACATGTCGACATGGAGCTGTTCATTGAAGCATTGCGGCAGTACCCGTTGTTGTGGGACACTAACCACAAAGATTATCGTCATAGGGATAAAAAAAATATCACATGGAAAAAGATTGTGGACATCTGGATGTCCGGAATAACAGACATTAAGTAGATGATCAAATTATTTATTAAATTTCGGACATCATTACCGCAAAATTTACCGCGCGACTTGTTTCCTCTGCGGACCGTCTGACACTGAGATATTTTTCCTGCGCCTCCTCGCTCATGGCTGCTGACAATGGAAGGCAAATAACTCACTCATCTGACTCCTCTCATTTTCCACCTAGCTCACTTCTCGAAACTCGCCGGCAATAGCAGGCAAAACCCATTTTTCACCGAAACGCTTTCTTAATGGACGGTGAGGATTATTTACTCCTTTCCGCTCAGCTATTTCCGACTCATTACCCTTTCGGTGGAAGGTGGGCATCATAGTCCGATGCGACCGCAATTTAACACGACCGGAAAGAGATCAGGCGCAGGACCCGTTGGTCCTGCTGTTAAGCCGTTGCTTCCGAGACACGGGGGTATCACACCACTAACTTCCAAATTCCGGGCTGTTATTAAGAAATTCCTAATGGAAAAACCTAATAACACTTTGCCCGATCTGGGAATCGAACCCAGGGCCTCAGAAGCTCAGCTGTTGCGCTTGCAACCACGAGACCAACGGGGTAGTTAATACATTATAAGTAGGTTAATACAATGTAGGTATCTACATAACTTATTATGTATTGCATTCGCCATTACTGAATTTCCTGTGACGCCATAACGTCAAGGCATACTACACGTTGTGGATCAAAACAATTCATCAAAGTACTAAGCAATAGGTACCGAAGTTATCATCATATTTCTGCCCTTGTCCCATGTTACTTGTGGTCAGCGCAACACGTTTTCTTGTTCCACTCTCCCCTGTCAACCGTCATTCACTTCCTTCTCTTTCATATCATTCCTCACACAATCCATCCATCTTTTCTTCGACCTTCCTCTCCCTATCCATCCATCAACATTTATATTCATCACTCTTTTTGTCACCTGCGTTTTCACTCTCCTCATCACATGATACCCAGCAATATTTTTTTCCTTTTAACGTTTCTGTCACTGGTGCCACTTTCAAACTTCCTCTTACATATATATTAGGTACTCAATTTTCGTCACTCCACACATCCATCTAAACATTTTCATCTCCGCTGCATGCAATCTTTTTACATTTGTCATCTTCACGGCCCAGCATTCAGATCCATACAGTACGACTGGCCTTATCACGGACTTGTAGATTTTCCCCTTTAACTTGAGGGGCATCCGTGAGTCGTAAGTTGTTCCTGTGACCTATCGCCATTTCATCCATCCTGAGTTGGTACCTAAGTACGGGACAGCAAATTATTATCCTCGTCACAACATCAACAGATGAAGATGGTGCTAACAATTCGAAAAAGACATTTAATTCGGAAAACAACCCTTAGTATAGATTTCCTCAAAACCAATACTTCGTAGGAGCGGTCTCGGTTGCGAACCCTAGATATTAATATGAGGCAGTCTTATTATGTTAGTTGGAAAATAATAAAATGTTGATGTTGCTGAACACGAAAAAGTCGACCTATAATAAAAAAAATAAGTTAAAGAAATAATGGGCTGTTTATTTATACGAGAACGTGCTGTGTGCAAGCCTGCTAGACTTTAGGTTGTTATGACGTCACCACGGGTTTGTCCAACAATGATATTGTATGCGGTCTCAGCAGGTTGGGCCCGCGCGAATCGCGACTCGCGCCTCTTAATTCGTACCTAGGTACGTACATTCAATTCTGGACTTGTGTGGTGGGTTAGTCATTAAGAGGAAAATGTATTTAAATGATTTTGTTGGAAACTCTGGATTATAGGGCGCCATCTACACGGGCGAGAAAATCGAGTCGACAGTCATAGTTGCCTTATACCGACCCCTGTACGAATGCTGTATCCACTAACTGGAATAGCGCTGCCAGAAGTTCGCGGAACGGTGGCAAGCTCAAGGTGAAAGAGCCAAGATGGTTTCCGACACACGACACCCTTTGAACGATAACATCCTTTTTTTTTGGGTGGGAAATCATCAAATCACCTCTCCCGCTCTGACCGGAGCGGAAGGGCGTGTCAGACTCTTACTGACTAAAACCCACCCATGTACCTTCAGTTGCCTGTGCGCTAGGGCTACGGTAACTGTTTCGAACAATCCGCGACCCCGGCAGGAACGATAACATCCTCGTGTCACAAAGGCTGAAGAGCCACAACAGCTTTTTAAAGCGTGTCCTCCCCCTAATCACTGGCGAAAGGTCTGAGGAAAGGCTAAAGCTGTGGCGAGATAGTGCTTCCCTACCGAACTCATTCGTTCCACCTTCTTAAAATCTCCCACCTAGTAGATTAGTTGCCTTGGCTTACCTGGAAGTCTTTAAATAGACTCCGGACCCAGGTAGGCCGGAGTAAGGAAAACCTGCTCAGGTGGAAATTCACAGATAACTCTGCCCTGGAGTGCAAATGTGGTGCTGGCCCACAAGCAATGGGGCACTTAACATCGTGTTCAGCGTATCCTGTAGCCTGCACGTTGCAGGAGCTGATGGACGCCACTGAAGTGTCAAACTCGTAGCCAAATTCTGCGCTGAGTCTGTATAGATTGCCAACGACACGCTAAGAAGAAGAAGAACCAACTTGGATGGAAATAGCGGTTTCCAAGTTAAGGCTCCTAGAAACAGGCGCGAGAAGCGATACGACTCGCGCGTCGAGCGGCGCTTTTGAGTCGCGCTGTCGCGTCGCGCCTGTCTGCGGGAGCCTTTAACCTACTGTAATTGATAAACTCGGAAACCGCCATTGTTAACCAAAAATGTGGTCACAGACCATACCACATTACTATAGGAGTTACACGACACGTTACATTACACGAGTTCCTATACTTATCTGGAACTGGTCTTTTTTCTTAGAAAACTGTTGAATTATTAAGGTACTGATTCTTGAGTCATTCCAAGTGACTACCTAAATCAGGAAAATTTTAAACAACGGCTTGCTCTACTAATGTATCAAAGAAGAAGATATTTAAGGCAGCATCGGCTTAGGGCAGTAGTATAGTAATATTGAAAAAAAGCGATCTAGTAGTATTTTCCTCATAAAAATAATGTCGTTTATGAATGCAAATTAAACACTAGTTTAATTATTTTTCCTCGTTATTGTATTTATTAAGACTGGATAGTAACAGTCGTAACTGTGACATGCAGATACTGAAGTGTTCCTTTTTAATTTAGTACAGGTAGGTACCTAAGTAAGCCCAGGTACGCACTGGCGACGATTTTTTTTTATCGCACACCGGATTTTTAACTCTCAGTGTTGAGCCGAACATTGAGAATCCAACAGACTGTATTCCAGCGCCTCCAAAAATTACAGTCGGATTTTCAACTCTTGGCGCTAAGCCGTGGGATGAAAATCCAGTGTGCGATAAAAAATCGCTCGTTGGGCTTATGAAGTTTTCATCTTATACAAACTAAACCAGTGAAAATGAATGAATAAACAGACAAAGATTTACTATAAAGCTTGTAGCCTTTCTAGCGTATTTACTTACATTTGATACGATAAGATAAATAAGTACCTAAGTACATATAAGTACCTAAGTACATTTACGTATTAGATATTATTGGGTATTAGATACCTGATATACCTAATTGTCCTATTGTAGGTCAAAGAAAAAAAAACCGGCCAAGTGCGAGTCGGACTCGCGCACCGAGGGTTCCGTACAAACCTGTAGGTATACAGGGTGGAAAAAATCAATGGGCCCTGAAGGAAAACTACTTTAAATCCTTTAGATAGATTATTTTACTGAAAGGAAACATTCCTTTATTTTTTTAAAGAAACAAAACTGTATTCACAGATTTCTCGACAAACTTACCTAAACCGGGAATCGAACCAACTAAAAATTCAAATAATTAACACTCGCTATTTTATTTCACTAGTCGATACAGTCAATGTTAAAGATAAAATTTCTCCAAGAAACATTAGGTCTTACACTCGTCTGGGCCGGCAGTCTCGACATAGATAGCGACAAAAATCGGTCGTTAAGTCTAATCGATGTCAAATTTCTTTAATATATTTTCAACCTTATGCTTTGGAAATAAAGTTGAAAATCTATTACAGGAATTTGACATCGCTACGACTTAGCGACAGATTTTTGTCGCTATCTAATGTCGAGACTGGCGGCCCTAGACTATTTTTTATGGGGCCATGTAAAAAATGTTATTTACAAAAAGTCTTATTAGACTGTAGAAGAGCTAAGGTTTGAGGTAGAAAATGTTGTTGGAAGCATACACGAAGTGAATTTCAAAAAAGACAAAATTTGTGTATCCGTAACGAGGGGTCTCATTTCGAACAACTTATCAGTAAAATTATTAAAGTGTATCAAATTGTAATTTTAAATAGTTCAAGTAACTATGTCATGCTATGTAATAATTTTCGTTCATGTTTACGTGTCCTTCGTATTAGAATTATCATAAAATAAAATTTATGTTAGATTTCATGATGTTTTTATTTCTAAGACCAAATGTTTATTAGACAGATTTTATCCTGAACAATAATCCTATCGATTAGTAGAATAAAATAGCGAGTGATTATTTTTTGAATTTTTAGCTGGTTCGATTCCCCGTTTAGGTAAGCTTGTCGAGAAATCTGTGAATACAGTTTTGTTTATTTAAAAAAATAAAGGAATGTTTCCTTTAAGTAAAATAATCTATCTTAAGGATTTAAAGTAGTTTCCCTTCAGGGCCCATTGATTTTTTCCACCCTGTATAAGTAAAAGTTATGGTATTTTACAATATGGAACTGGATATAACATTACAATATGGAAAGCTGGAGGAGCATAAATTAAAGACAAATGTCTCTTTATAGTTTCAGTAATCCTTTATTTTATATTAACACATATCATTTATTGTATAATATAACTGAAATACCTACACTAGCCTTGCAGCAGCCTTGCAAAAGTACTTTTATCAAAGTTATTTATTTACAAAGCTTTTTAGTCACTATTTAGAAATCTGATTCAAAAATACTAATTAAGTATTAAATTTGAACCTTATTATGTGATGTAACTAAAAATTTAAGGTATTTGAAATTTTTCCTTTATGTGTGCTGTAAACGTTGTTTCATGCCAAATTTCAAGATTCTAGGTCGACTGGAAGTATCCTTTAGGTTTTGATTCCCTTGCGAGTAGTTGCGAGTTTCAAAATATGCGGCTAAAATTGCTGTTTCTTTTGATTTCGTTGACATAGAAGTTTGATTTTGTTACAGCTTAAAGGTATTATAGACCTGAGTATTTGATATAAATTTCAATATAATACCACTACGCGTTCACGAGGAAAGGGGTAGTAAGTTTAAAATTATTAAAAATATTTTTATTGTATGATGTAACTAAAAATGTATGCTTTTCGCAATTTTTTCTTTGACTGCGCTATAAGACGTTGCTTCGTACCAAATTTCAATATTCTGAGTTCACGGAAAGTACCCTGTAGGTTTTGATTCCCTTGCGAGTGTCGAAAATTTGCGGCATAAACGGCTGTATCTTTTGATTGCGTTGGCTTAGAAGTTTGATTTTTTCACAACTCCAAGGGACAGTAAACTTAAGTATTTGATATGAATTTCAGCTTGATACCTTAACGCGTTCCTGAGAAAAAGGGGCTTGACAGACAGACGGACGGAGAACAAAGTGATCCTATAAGGGTTCCGTTTTTTCCTTTTGAAGTACGGAACCCTAAAAATGGTCCAGGGTTTATTACAACGCTTAGTTTGAGATGATTATTATGTAACGTGTATGTAAAAACAAGGAGCAAGACTACGAAATGTGTTGGGCAGCTTTAAATGTTAAATACTAACGTTATCTAAGGATGATTACATAGTTATAGCTGGCCGAACAAACTATGTAAACCTGCGTGAATTTAAGAGCGTAAACAGAGCAAAGGTATCTAATGTAAGGTTCGGAGCAGGTGGCGTTCGGTAGTTTTTGCCTACCCCCATGGGAGGTAGGCGTGAGCTTATGTATGTGTACATTTTTAATAGGTATTAAAGATATTTGCACACCTATTAAGGTAGGATATGGTTTAAAGGACCTTGGTTGTAATTATGTATCACCTCATGTACCTACCCATCTTGAAGCAAATAAATTATTTGATTGAATTTGATTTGAGACGACATCTTAAACTTGTTTGCTATTTGCTGCAGATTTTCTTTCATTTTCTACCATTGCTGTAGCTATTAAATATAATAACTCGGCAATGGATTTATTAGACTCATTGCATTCCTTAAGATACATTGGGATTTTTTTGTTCATTTCTGGCCTGTTTAACGACCGATATGAGCCAACATCTGAAATTATTTTGGTATTGTCCACTTCAGGTGCATTTTTAACCCTATTTCGGCCAATATTTATGTTGTTTCTTTTTAGATGCTGGTAATGCTTTGTTGGCTCTTGATAGTGACACTAAAAGACCGTTCTAGCTAAATACGTTTTTGGGCTATATGAATTTAAATTTCGAGACAAAGTGAAAAATAAAGGGTCGCGCGCATGCTCCTGCACTCGCGATGCGACGTTATAGGCAAATTATATCATGCCTCAAAATTGTTACAAATATGACCTATCTTTTGAATGCTCAACCATTACTCTAGCATCAAGTCTCGTAGTTATTAGCCGTTGAAATCTTACATGTTTTTGTCGGTCAGAAATATTGAACTAACACCAGTACACCGAGCGAAAAGACGTTCACGTGAATGAGTGCGGTGCGTGCTGCATGTAGAGGGCGTTGTTGGTTCACAGAAAATGTACGAAAGTCATGAAGGAGGATTTTCGTAAAGCGTTGCGTTGTGGTGCACCGCACCGCAATCTGCTTTAGCCTTTAAAATAATGACGTTTATGAATGCGAACTAAACACAGGTTTAATTATTTTTCCTTGTTATTATTACGACAGGATAATACCGAACAGTCGTAATAGTGACAGATGCAGATCTCTGATGTAATCTCCGCATGAAGATATAAAAAATACGTAAAATAATGGTGCAGAGTTTTATATATATACATATCTAAATAATAACTAATGAAGTTTTCCTTCTATACTTGGTAAAAGAGCGAAAAAGGCTTGATACCAAAAAACATAATCAAAGATTTTTTGTAACTTAAACATTCCATGTCCTATCTAAGAATAAGGTAAAATGTATACACGCCTACACGGTGTAAGGGACATTGAAGCGAATACTGTCACCATGAGTTTTGCATAATTATAATTCTAGATGTCCGTATGGATTGAGGAGCCACTTTAGATTTTAAAAGGAACCTTACCCAAAAAAAAGCAGAAAAAGCAGATAAATTTTGTAGGCCAAATTTTGAAATTTGTAGTAAAATATATCCAAAGTTATATCAATTTAAAAGTGGCTCCTTATTGTAAATATCTGAATTGAGGAGCCAGCTGGAACGCGGAAAGTATTTAATGACTATTTTTGAAAATTTTGTATCATTTAGTAGTAATTGTGCCTACTAAAAATCTGAGTCCAGCACTGTTGATATTCAAAAATATATAATGCTTTTAATGTTGCTCCTCAATCTATACATAAGAGTGTGAATTTCCATAAAAGTAATTGGTCAATTTATATTCCACTCCAAAAACGTTTAGTAGTAAGTGTTTTCGAATTTGTAGCATATGGAGAAAGTAGTAAAACTGAGTGAATTTAGTAAATAAACATATTTTATTTTGCTCCTCAATCCTGTCATTCCGCATAATAAATAATTGACTGTACCTACCAGATATCACAATGAAATCAAAAACCAGAGACACTAACACTTAGTATAAACCATGGTCTAAAAAAAAACAAGGTCTGGCATTCCGAGAGTGACCCAAGCTTACGTCACTATCCAGTTGCCACTTTATTGCAACAAAACAAGAAATATGGAAACATTTTCAGTCACCATTCTGTTAAACAATATATATAAAGCATTTAAATTGTCGTTTCGTTTTTCTAATCAAACGAAACAATTCAATTTAAACTTATACCCACGTAATTGTTAGTTAAAACCTCATTGATTTATCGGATTCGCACAGGTAATAAAGGCAGTTGGGGAGTTATTATCACACACTACTGGTAACACAGCGGTGATGACGTAGGCTTGTGTCTCCCACGTGACCACTGTGTCTCGGAATGCTATACCTGGCGAAGTATATTATTATACCATGGTATAAATGTCTACTAAATACATTTGTACAGATTAACATTGTATATATTCGGTATCTGAAAAACAAATTACTTTTCGATATTCCTTAAGAATTCGCTATTAAGGGAGACCATGTTAAATAAAACCAGGATGACTAGTTTTTGATTTTTTTTTATTTATATAAATTTACAATATCGAAATATAGGTATGTACAGAGGATTCTTCATATGTTTTAGGTGTTTAGTAGTAAATTTCGACGGAATTTTAATTTTAATTTAATTTAAATTTAATTTAAAGTTAAAGAATTAATTAATATTGGCTTGTCCGTGCTTTTACGAATTTCACAGTGAGAATCATAGTCGTCGTAACAAAACATCTCATCCTTCATTGGGTAGTGACATTTATAGTGGCCCATGCCACCGTTGCTAATTGCAGGGATACATTCTATAACGCCTATTATTGTATAAGATCTACTTGAAATCATTATAGATTCTGGTACCTCGTTTACTCGAAACTTCGTACAAACATTTAGTTCAAATAAAATTGTATTTGATAGAGTATATTTGCACACTGTTCGGTGGTTACAAGACGTACAAACGTTTTTTTCTTCAGCAATACTAATTGCATCTTCTAAACTATTGATTCCGAAATTATTTATACAGGCATCGCTAATGAATGTCAGGTTACTAAATAAATATGATTGAGGGTAGGTAAGTAACGACATTAATTTGCAGTTACCCCTAAATAACGAGATAAAATAAAATCCTATCCTAACTAATATTATAAATGCGAAAGTAAGTTTGTTTGTCTGTTACCTTTTCACGCCTAAACCTCTGAACCGATCATCCTGAAATTTTGTATATACGTTGTCAGGTGTACAGAAACGGACATAGGGTACCTTTCATCCCGAAAAAAAGTACTGTTCCCGAGGAAAACAACAATAACGTTCTTATGATAATAGATGGCGCCAGGTGTCTTCCGATCATGATTGAATTATAACCCGAATCGATAGTCAAAGTCTACATTAACGCGAGCGAAGCCGCGGGCAAAAGCTAGTAAAAATTGATTTGTGTTTTAAAAGCCACGCAACGATTTTTTTTTTAAATATTAGTCTGATGAGCCACATAAATCATGTATGGTATTTTTTTTTAATTTTAACACTACCGAGCTCAGATTTTGTCTACTAACTACTCCCAAATGCTACAAAGTCATACTAAATTATGAAAAATATTAATCCATGATGTTCCTAGTTCTGACGTGGCTCCTCTATTCAAACATTTATATGGTGCCACCTTTATGTTCCTATAAATTTTGAAATAATAACCACATTTTTTTAAAACTTGCTACTAAATAAGTATATTAATTTCATTAAGATACGAAAAGTGGCTCCCCAATCCATACGGACATGATTCTAGACCCTCCAGCTTATAAAGTTTTCGTCGGTTATTAGAATAAAAATCAGCGGTTTAGTGAAACAGCTGATTAAAAAAATAAAAAGATAAATAATAAAAAAAATATATAATATATTTTTATTTTTTTTTATAATTTAAACCAAATTAAACCTATTTAAACTATTAGTTTAAATACGTTTAATTTGGTTTAAATTATTTTTATAAAAAATATTTTATTTACTCTTACATGCGTGACATTTTACTCTGCCATTTCACCTGCTACTAGCTATACAAGTGGTCTAAGCGGATGTTTGTCTAGAATCCTCTGGATTAGTTACACCATAATGATGTGCCTTCGATCTAGTTTGAGTTCATCAATTTTTTTTTTTTTTTTAAAAACGTTGCCCCACTCTAGGAATTTCTCCTGTATTGTGGGTGCGTTTACAAACATTTAAAACTCACATACACAAACATCAAATCATTATATTAGCGACTACGGTATGTACAGTGTGTTCTAAGTTATTTAGTGTACCATCTGCAATGATAACTATTCTCTTTTCTGTTCTATGCGCCTCGTGCCACATACATAACCTCATCATAGTGCATCTGACATTCTGCCATGTTGCGATTGCACCTTTTTACCTGTAAACCGCTGCAATGTGCTGAGCTTCCGCCTATGCTGCTTCAAACACCGTTCCTTGGTCGCTAAACCGGGGCTGTGAAGCTGGCACATCGCATGTGGCTGCTGTTTTCGCACCGCAACTAATATGCGCTCCCTAACGCGCCTTCCAAGGTTATACATTACCCAGGCCAGAAAATTACCAGTAGGTAGCGTGCAGCGTGTCCCTTGCCCTACGGCCTGCTTTTACCGCACGCTGAACCTGCATGCTGAGCCGAGTTGCACGCTACTTGCGGTCCTACGAAGGCCTGACCGGCCACCTGCTGAAAAAAAGTGAAAAATAAAATAACTTTTTTACAAAAAAAACCAACCGACTTCCAAATAAAACACTACAAAGTGAAAAATAACTTAAATTTCGGAAGTTGGTGGCAAAAAACTAAAATACAGACCCAAAGACGCCGACTTCCGAAATTAAAGTTATTTTTCACTTTGTAGTGTTTTTTTTTGGAAGTTGGTTGTTTTCATACAATAAAGTGCGAGGTAGCTCCGAGATGAACGAGGATTTTTGTAATGCGCTCCGTTGCGGCGCGTCCCGCCCCAATCTGCGCTAGCCTTTAATGTAATTTTTTTTAATCATTAAAAAAAGAAACGTGTGGGGCGGGAGACCCCCGTCAGAACCGAAGTTCCTTACGCTTTTTCTTCAACTTCGAATGTAATTCGATATGGAGATTTAGAACACATGTTTAAAAAAAAAAATCGCATCTGCAACCTTGGATTTTCATTTTGACCTCACTATCGGCTTTAGCACCCTCGAGAACCATGAAAACTATCTCTGTCTCTCTGTCTTGATATCTTTCCATTATACAGTATAAAAAGTCACATGTAGGGGGCATAACGCTTTTTCGTTAAGGGGACTACAGGACCTAAACGTAAGTTTTATAATGCCTAAAAGTATATGATCCACTGCACAAAAATATATGTTATTCTTTAGGATATTTGCTAATTAGATAGTGTGTTGAAAACATAATACATCGAAAATAATAAAAATAATACATAGAAAAAAATCACGAAGATACCTCAAAAAAATTATTTTAACGATTAAAAACCATACTACTATGCATTAAATCATTCTGATTTTTTGTCAGATTATTCTACAAGCAACATACTAACGTAATAGTGTTTTAATTTTTTAATCCACTCAATAGATTATTTGTAAATAGATAATTGCTTCGTATTTTGCAATAAATTACCAGCTTTGTGTCATCGCGCTTCTCTTTCTTTTCTATGTAGTCCTACAGTGACCGCGCTTTAGCTGTTGTAAGCCTCTTAAGTATCGATTTCTAGAAATTTCTAACTTTCCTACCGCAAGCTCCGTTATAGAACTTAGTTAAAAAAAAGCCATAAAGGCGAAAACTCCTAACAAATGACAAGGCTGGCCAAAGTTCCAACGGGGCCTCCGTTGGAACTTTGGCCAGCCTTGTCATTTGTATTTTTTCAGGCCGCAACTTCGCTTTAAAAAACCGGTCGGCAAACCCCCGAAGCATCACGAGACTACACGTCGACACTTCACATCACTACACGGAATTTCGTCCACACTTTGTACAACAAACAATACGCACTGCAATGCACTTTGATCTTAAAATGCACGTGCATTTTCAGTGCAAGTGCTCTTACTTCACACTGAAAGACTAAGGACCAATTTCCCTTTGACTTTAGTGTTAACTACCGTGTAATAATGTCAAGGATTCTTTAGTCGCATTTGCGATAAAACTAGACAGTATGATACATGTATACATGAAATTGTCATACGTTTTGGTAGTGGGCAACAAGCTTCAACTTTTTGACTAACTGACCGACTCTTTGGCAGTTCAAAAGTACCTAATTGCAAGCCTATCAAGCCTAGTGCCTAGTGTTAACTGAAATAAATACTTTGAGTTTGAGTTTGAGTTTTAGATACATCATCAATTCATCATACATATTCTTCACTTGAGTCAACTCACAGTCGAGTATTCAACTTTTAAGTAATCATAAGTCATTAATCATACATCTATGATAGATCACTTATCATTAAAACACCTCATAAAATCTTTCGCTTAAAAAGTCGATACCTCATAAGATCTAAAGTCACAATGGTATATTTCAACCCGCAAATTCAAATTAAAAATCAATCAACAAGCCTCGTAAGCATCACGAGACCACAGATCGTCACTTATTTTTATTTACTAACGAAACTACGTCATTACGCGGAATTTCATCCTCAGCATTTTGCTGGATACAAACAATGCGCACTGCAATGCCCTTTGCTCTTAAAACGCACGTGTATTTTCAGTGCAAGCGCTCTTATTTCACACTCAAAGACTAAGGGCAGGATTCACAGACTGCACTTTCACTTTACTTTCCCAAGTGAGCGTCTCACACAAATGTGAACTTTAATCGTATAAGTTTAATGTTGATACTCGTTCGAAGCGCTGGCTCACATTTTCTTATACATTTATGAACATATTGCGTATAAGGATAAGATTTACATTTGTAAGAAACTATTCAAATTCAAAATATCGTACTTTACATACCATAAACCTATATGGGCACTTATGACGTCAGAAGCTAGGTGCACGGTTACAATTTTTCGTTTTCCATGGAGAACAGATGGTAAGACACTGCACGGTTAATCTTTAAAAAATAATTAGTATTCACAATGTTTTAAAATTACAGGGCTAATATGTATAGGAGGACAGTGTAGTCAACAAATACCAGGTACTCAACAAAAATAGAAAATGGCTAACATATCAAAACATCTTGAGTCTCCAAGGCCTACAACGTTCCCAGATTCACAAAATAAAAACGAATCGATATTTTGTTTTAACCTATTTAATCCAAATGACATACCTAATCCAAAAGCAATACTTAGGCCCGTATTACAGAACTTTACTCAATACTCAAGCATTACTTAAAACTAGATCCAAGCCATTTGATTAGTTGAAACTAGTTTTAAGTAATGCTTGAGTAATGAGTGACGTTCTGTAATACGAGACTTAGTCTTATTTGTGCAGAACAAATTCTTTCCTCGTTCTTTCTTTCTTTTAAAAGTGCGTTCTGTGAATCTTGTGCTAGGGACCAATTTTCTATTTACTTAAAACTATGACCACAACGTATAATAATGTCAAGGATTCATTAGTCGCACGTGCGAGAAAACCAAGCATTGGATGACGTAGGTAGATAGGTAAAAATAATAAAGTGTTAAAACTGGGCTTTGCCCTCGTGAGAGTATTGTGGGGTTGTGTTGTGAAGTAATGAATAGAATATAATATTAGCGATTGTCGGTCGAAATTGAACAAAGGGTCTGTCTTTGGGTAAATAACAATAAGAAAAAAAAACATGGATAAAAAGAAAATTATTTAATACAATCTTCAAGATTGAAACAAGGAGTAATTTATTTAATATAAATTAAAATGCTTATATCTAGGTAGTAAATTAAATGACTAACGAACTATTTGTTGCGTTTCGACCCTTAAGAGGGCCCTTCCCAGACCGTCTATCGTCAACGCGAGCATGATCGAAAAGCTTGTAGTTTCATCCAACGCAATGTTTGAAACAAGAAGCAAGAGTGAGAACGAGATAACATCGAACGAAAATTGGCACGAGGAGATTTCACAAAACTTGTTGCAGGAAATACCTGTTTTCGTGAAACGGCCTTACAAATTTTTGGAAAATTTGTTTGTCATTTAGAATCTCCATTATATGTGCGAGGTTTCTATGATGATATTTTCTTTACGTTTACAATTTATGAGTACATTATAAACGGCCAAATTTCAGGTAAAATTACTGCCAAAAGAAGATTTTTGGAGGCTTATACTAAATTTGTTTCTCCAAATTTAGAATTTTTGCTTGCATAGAAACCTAGATAAAGTACACAAGACACCTCTTAATTCAAACATTTAAATGAAATATGTGTTTCAATGCCATAAACACGAACGAGAGTTTGTATGAAAAATATGACGGGTTGGCCGCTCTTAAGGCAACGACTAACAGAAAATTGAAGTATGAAAAAGAAGTCAAGTAAAATAAAGTAAAATTATTAATTTATGATAGAAATACACAGATCCAGTAATAGGGTGCTTGCATAAAGAAGTGGGTTTTCGGGCCCGACTCCCGGTATAGATCAGCGCAGGTTCTTTTTTTTTTTTTTTTTTTTTTTTTTTTTTTTTATTTTTTTTAAAACGTTGCCCCACACTAGGAATTTCTCCTGTATTGTGGGTGCGTTTACAAACATTCAAAACTCACATACACAAACAGTCAGACCCGGAACAACTACTTGTAGGTCATACAAATATTTGTTCCGTGCGGGAATCGAACCCGCGACACGCAGCGCAGCAGTCAATCGCTTAACCACTGCGCCAACCGTGTCGTCAAAGGTTGATCTTTGAAAAGAAACGAAACGGTTTGAAAAGAAACGAAACGGTTTGAAAAGAAACGAAACAGTTTGAAAAGAAACGGTTAAGTGTTTTACCTGTTTCTTTATGTGTGAGCGCATACGTCAACACGAGACTATTTCACCCGCACCGATCAGTACCGACTTGTCTGTGCCGGAAACCCGCTTCTTTATGCAAGCACCCATAGAAAGTATATAATTCTAGGGTGTCTTCAAAATATTTATGAATCGAATATTAACGTAGAAACGTTACGAAGCGAAAGAAAAAAACATTAAGAGTACCTATGTATGTTAACAGAAGTTAACATTCATACGTACTCTTAATGTTTTTTTTTAAACTAAAATCTATCATTTTGTTTTATAATACAGACAGACGGGGCCCGCGGAGACGGGCCGGCATCAGTCGGGGGTTGCGTTGAAGAATGCATAAGTGCCCCCGTAGACCCCGGTGCAAGTGTGCGAGGGAACACGGGGTGGTTTAATCAGTAGAAATCTCACAGACCCCTCCGCCCGCCCCAGGGCGAAGGACATCCATGAGCTACACCGTTACCAAAAAAGAAGGTACTGCGTACGTTATTTACCTGTAATCAGATACCAAAATAACCTTTAATTAAATAAAACGGCTTACGATAGGTCGATTTTCCTCGTAACGGTATCAGAATTCCGATCTGTGAATGCATCAACTTCAATTTGTAAGTGTTGTAAGTTAACAGAGTAACACACTTCTATACTCCAAGAGGGTAGGCAAAAGTATAGCATCTACGTTTTGCGTCTCATTTACGTAGGAGAGAAAGCACCTCTTTTTTTCCTCGAAGGTCCAATGCCATAAGGGAGAAGCCTATTGCCATTAACCAAGCACAAATCTAGACCCCGGGCTGCTTTTGAGAAATTCCTTTTGGAAAAACCCAATAACACTTTGCCAGACCTTGGAATCGAACCTAGGACCCTACGCGTAAGCAGTCCCACCTACGAACTCTAGATTACATGTAGTCCTCCAGACCGTATTTCGGCAATGGCGGCCAATCTCAACGGAGACTACCCTTCGGCGAGGGATATATTATAGTGCACAAGCGTGTGCGCAGGCACAGGTGCACTCTCTCTTTCCTCACTCTCATAGTCCGATGAGACAGCAATCCGACATGAGCGGAGAGAGATCAGGTGCAGGGCCAACAGCTTGACGTGCTTTCCGAGGCACGGGGGGTATCACACCGCCAACTTCCAATCTCCTGGCAGTTACTAAGAAATTCCTAAAGGAAAAACCCAATAACAAATTGCCCGACCTGGGGATCGAACCCAGGACCCCACGCTCAGCAGAAGCCTTTGCGACCACGACACCAACGGGGGCTAGAATAACGACGCAATCATAATAATATTCACTTAACCTAACATAATTAAAACAAGAACAACTTGACCATATCATTATTTTTATGATCAGCTGGCACAGCGGGACCCATTATAAAACCCAGAACGTCTGTCTAACTGCCTGACAAGAGGCTCTATTACAAGTCCATTTTCTTTAGGCTCCAAAAAATTAGTAATTCATTTAAGTGCCAAAGTATACGTTTTTACAACAAACTCCCAAGTCTTGTTAAAGAACTGAGCCTCAATAAATTTTTAATCATTTATTAAACAGAAACTCTGTCAAAAAGGTTTCTATAAAGTTAAAGATTACTTGGATGACAAAAAGGCTTGGGATTAACTAAGCCACTTCAATGTACCCCCAAGCAACAATCCATTTTATACTGTGAGTGAGTGTTTTAGAATTAATGATGTCCTTATATAATAACTTATGGTATTTTTGATGACTTTTAAAGAGAAAACTGTCTGTGAATGTGAGTAGCATTCAGGCTACATTGATTATCATTTTGATATTGTGAATGTGAAGACTATGTGGGTCATTGTTGCTTTTTTTTCTCTCCTCAGTTAATTTTAATCATGGTCTGGCAGTTTGAGTAATTTTTGTGGCCTACCCAAATGTCTTTTCTTTGGTATTGTTCGTCGAATCGTTGAGCTCCTTAAGTTCTGAGTTGAGCTACACGATTACTGACAAATGCGTGCACTGACTGGACAGGTCCACTCAATCTGTGTGGTTTTTCCTCAAAAGACCATCTCAGACACAAATCTACATGGTCTTCACATGATCTGACCAAGATTATGTCTGGACATTAAAAGAGACTGTGACCTCTGAGTTTGTTTCGGCCTTTCTTCTCAGAGTAGTCAGATAGGACACGCCGACCTCATCTAGTTTTTAAAATATGTTTGACGTGTAAAAGTGTTTGTTCAAACCTACTTACAAAAATAAAATCATTTATCATTTATTAGTAGGTGATTCCCCCTACTAAGGCTTATTTATTTGTCACAATTTCTTTCATTTCCTTATTTATGACTGAATAAATAATTAAATACTTACAGGTCGAACGGACTGTTATAGAAGGGAATTAACCTTATGACTAATTTAGTGACGTGCCAGTCAATTGTTTGACTTTTATTAGTTGTGTGTTTGGTGATGACGTTTTAATGGACCCGTGGCGGGATTTCGTAGCGATCGTATGCAACAAAACACTTGGATGGCCTACATAAGCCCGCGTTTACCCCATATATAGGTGAAATTAAATTCATGGGCATCTTTTTGAGGGGTCATTGTACTCACAATTATGACCAACTTTTACTATGGGACCAAACCTGAAATAGCGAAATAAAAATCAGCTGTTCCCTAAATTTTGACGAATTATGCAAACATACCTAAATGTAGGGAACAGCAGATTTTTTTTTTACGATTGCACCTTTTGTCCTATAGTAAAAGTTGGTCATAATGATGAGTACAATGACCTCTTAAAAGGATGCCCATGAATTCAATTTCAACCGGTATAATACCTACAGTTGTACAAGTTGTGATGTCATGTAAAACATGTATCATACATGTATTGACTTTGTTCAAGCAGGCTTAGCATGACGTTTTCTATTTCTTGGAAGACAAGACATAGCTATTTCTATTCAAAGTGACATTTCGTTTCTCTATTTTTGGCATCACGCCGTAAAAATCCTTCTCCAATCCGTCATTTTATCAACCTATCGTTGTCCAGGTCCTTTTTAATGTAGACTATTTCAGAAGAAAGTTTTCTATCCGAAACTGTCAAAATCACACTGACAACTGACAGTTGTATATGGCAGTGAAGACAATTTGATTTTGTAATCGCTATGCTGAAGACAGTAGAAAACTTTTTACTCGACGGGCACAAAGTATAAAAATGGAATGGAAAATGGAATTTTTCACTTTTTGTATGGAAAATGTGAAAAATTATTACCTACATGTTCAGTTTTAGGGATTTAAGGATTCCATAAAGGGGGTTAAATTTTCATTATTTTTGCGGTAGGACACACCATTTTCGAGATATAAGCAAAATAAAAGAAAAACGTGAATAAACTACTGAATTTTGTAAAAAGTCCAGCTGACTCTTTCTACTTTGCTGCCGTCGTACTGTCTTCACGGAACGTCATTTTTGTCTATTCTTCCGTCGACTAAACGGTGCTTGTGCTAAGCCTGCAGACGTGTGTTGTTAAACATTTTGTTAACCTTTTTGACATTGTTTACAAGTTTCGTTTATAACTAGTCTTTATAACTTGTTTTAGGTGTAAACGATAAACGAAATTAGTAGACACAACGTGTAGAAATCATGTTTTACACCATAATGGAAACGCGGGTAATAATAATTATGTTGTTCTAAGTGTGAGTTAGTGCAAATGAGATAAGTGAAGAATCTGGACACTGTGTGTGGGTCCTGTGGAATGCTGCAGAAAACAAATTAGTGAAAAATAGACTGTGTTTGTCAAATGTTATATGAGGAAAATAGAAAATTCGCCCAACAGCAGGCTGATGTTATAATAATAATACCTACCTGTAACTGACCCGCGGTAGGGCAAGGGTCTCTTCTCACGCTTGCAGGTACAAATTAGTCACGTGGGGGTACTCCGATGAGCCACATTGCAAACGATGCCTCTCCTCTTGTCGTGCTCTCTGTCCTATAACATCAGCTCTATGGAAGACGAAGAAGGTTATTTAAAACATATAAATGGAATCGTCGATACGTCGAAGACAAAACCTGCCTCCTCAAAGTGGATTGGCGATTTCAGACTTCATTTAATTATAAGTCCAGGTTTCCTCACGATGTTTCTTTTATAATATAAATATTATACATATGTTCAATGTTTCCAATCTAATTCGTATGAATATTGACACATAGGACGTAACTGTCATCCTGTAGAATTAATCGTGGGTTTTCCCAAACGACCTGCCCCTAGGTAGCGGAGAATCCATACCTTGAATAAAAAGGTTATTAATAGAATATTAATAATGTATGATGCATCTACATTGGTTCCTAAGAGTACGGACAAAGCATAATTATTTGGTTTAATTAAATAGAGGGTACCAAAATGTATGTAGGTAGGTAGGTAAAGCTATGTAGATACAGTCCCTGCCAAAGTATGTTCATCACCTTATTTTTGTCTGCTCATTGCACGATAGAATCTGATTTATCGACTCAGCATAATACAGGGTGTAAGGCGAATCGACGCACATACAATTTCATGAATTCAGTACCGTCAAACCGGGTGAATAGGGATGCAGGGGTGAATCGGAACGAAACTTTAAAAGGGATTTAACATTGCAATAATATTGTCGGTTGCCAACAAGGGTCAATCGTTAATTATAAAACAGTAAACACATTAAAGTCCTTTTTACGAAAACGATAATAACGCAATTAATGTTTTTGAAATGTCAAAATGAGAACCATTCTTACTGTCAGTGTGTTACGAAATTATTACCCCGCCGGTTCTTCATCGTAGATCCTTGATAGTCGTTACGGGTAGTCAGAAACACGAAAGTCTTACCAAGAGGCATCGTGTTACACAGTAACTGGGTTGTGGAGGTGACAGTCGCTCTGTGTGAAATACTGGTTTTCAGCTGCATCTTAGACTGGATGTCGATGATGTTAGACTGGATGCCGATCCCTTCACAGTTAGAAAAACGCTAGGCAAATGATGATGTAAGTAGATAGGTTTTACATGCTAAGAATTCTGTAATTTCAGGAACTTTTGACGTAATAACAATGGTATTACGTAGTTCTAATATTGGTAAATATTATGTGATTTTTTATGTAAAAATTAAACCTTTCCTTATACTATGGCTGACATTTTTCACGCATGGATTTGATATACCTACTTATTGTGTTAAAATTTACTCGTACGTAATTAATTTTTGTTGCGTATACTAAAATTATTCTGAAAAATAGAAGCTGTTGAAATTGTAGAAACTTCCAATCATACTTTAAACCGGAGTTGTTCAGGAGTTTCTAAATAAGTGAAAATATTGTTTTTGTGAACAGTTAAGTGTGTATGAAATAGTGAAAACAGGGTTGATTTTTGTTTGATACCGAAACGAATGAAGGAAAAACCAAAAATAAGGTTGAATTGTGAAAAAATTAACATGTGATTTTTTAAATACAAGATGATTGAATCGGTTTCGTAATAAGTTGCTCAATCTTGGAGCCATAACAGCAATAGGTACCTACTAAGTTCTTAGTATTATAGAATGAATGCTTCGTTATTCATTCATAGGACCCTTTTTACTAGTAAATTAATTAATTTATTATACTTTAGTACCAAACCTACGTGATATAATACATGTTTCCTTTATTGCAGTTAACCACATATAAGTACCGGATGTCGGGCTTATGTACAACAATAGTAGGACTATTGTTGCTCATGATTATTGTTATTTATCATTAAATTATAATGATTATTTATTTATCACTTTCCGACAACTATGACCGCAAACCGCAATCACTGCTAGAAACTGATAAAATAGCAACTAATTCGTGACGAAACGGGTGACGTGAAATGACGACAGAGTTTGATGCATCTAGTTAAGGCCTTTCGGAGTACGTGACTTTAGACAGGTTTTAAAAATGGTTTTCGCTCTTTATCAGAAATAAGAATGATATGTCACGAGAAGTTTCAGATTCAAATTGCTTTTTACTTGAAATCAAGTCGTTGGCATTACTTACTTATTTTAGGTACTTATTTTACCCGATTGATGACAATTCATGTGACGAAAAGATGACGGCACGGGTGTAAATATAACTCGTGCTGATTCAGAAAAAAATTAAGTACCTAGGTAAAAACTAGTTACAGCTGTAACCTTTTTTTTTTTGATCCTTGTTGGAAAGTCCTCATGAATGTCCTCCGCCCAGAGGAGGCGGAGGGGTCTGTCAGACTCTTACTGACTAAAAACCACCCCGGTGTTCCATCCCACATCTGCCCCGGGGGTCGCGGGAACGTACGAATCTTCCGCAACCCCCGGCTGGTGCCGGTACGCCTGTAACCTTTTTTTTTTTTTTTTTTTTTTAACGGGGTGGAAATCCTCATGGATGTCCTCCGCCCTGGGGCGGGCGAAGGAGTCTGTCAGACTTCTACTGACTAAAACCACCCCGTGTTCCCTCGCACACTTGCACCGGGGGCTACGGGGACACTTAAGCACTCTTCAACGTAACCCCCGGCTAGTGCCGGCCCGCCTCTGCGGGCCCCGTCTGGTCAAGCGGGGGGAGTGAGTTTAACTCCCCCGCGACGTCTAAGAGAGGCGCGCGTGGAACATTACGCGCCGCCACCTCGGGGGCGTCCTTATATGATAGGGGGCGACGGACGTCCCCGAGTCCACCGTCCCTGGACCCATTTAGGGGGGCCGGAAGAGGGCATTATCTGCCCTCTGCCGACGCCCGGTGCGCCTGCTGCGGGCCGGGAGAGCAGTCGACATCTCTCTCTCCCTTTCCGCTGCCTCCTTCTGCGACATGACATTATCGCAGAAGGAGATCACCGCGTCCCACGACGCTGCGCCGCCGACCATAGAATTAATCACAGCCGGCAGCGACAGGTCACTTCCCACTTCCGAAACGAGGTCACGGCGTGGCTCCTCCCAAGCTGCACACTCTGCAAGCGTATGCCACGCCGTATCCTCCCGGCAATGGACGCAGTGATGATACCGAGCGTCTGGCTCCCTGCCTATGCGATGCAGGTACCCCCCGAAGCAGCCGTGTCCTGAGAGCACCTGCGTCGCCCTAAATGACAGGGAGCCATGCCTCCTCCCGAGCCAGTCATCGAGCACCGGCTGGACCGCCCCGATGGTGGCGAGGCCAGCGGTAGGGCGCAGAAGCCTGTCCCGCCATTCGGCCACCACGACCTGACGGAGCTCGGACCGGCGCAGCATGATCTGCCGCTGCACCAGTACCACGCCCTGCATCCGCGCCTCCTCGCGCCACCGATGTAGTGACGCGAGGGCTCTCGCTTCCAGGTCCCACGGCGGGGATCCTGCCAGTACGCAAGCCACCTCGTAGGAGATCGTGCGATACCCTCTGATGACTCTGACGGCCATCACCCTTTGCGGTACTCGCAACACTGCGATACTACGGGCCGTCAGGTCAGCTGCCCACACTGGGGCCCCATACAGGGCCATGGATCGCACGATCCCCACGTACAACCGCCTGCAGGCGGTGCTTGGGCCCCCCAAATTGGGAAGCAGCGTTGACAGCGCGCCCGCTGCGCCCAGCAACTTGGGCGCCAGCCGCCGAAAGTGAGGGCCGAAGTCCCAGCGGCTGTCGAGCACCAATCCCAAATACTTCATGGTAGACTCGACAGCGATTCGGGCTCCCCCGACCACGATGTGTGATCCCGGCGGTGGCGCCCGTCGGGGGCCATGGAAAGTGATGGCCTCCGACTTGCTGAGGGCCACCTCCAGACCCAAGCGCCGGATGCGGTTCACCACCTGTGAGACCGCCGCCGTAGCCAGCAACGCTGCCTCCCTGTGCGAGCTCCCCCGAGCCGTGACCAGCGTGTCGTCCGCGTAACACGTCAGGTTCACCCCCGGCTAAACCTGACCCAACCTAGTGATATCCATTTCAACCGCGCGAAGTTCTCTAAACAATCCTTAGTCAGTGCTAGCACTTTGCCAGCTACTACCACGCCAAGCTTGCTCTATTCCAACGAATGAAAGGTGGTCACATTTACATCAAGCTGACTTAACCGTGGGATTCTCTAACTCAGCCCAGTGGAGCGAGCACAGTTTCGTGACAACTGGGCGAGGCGAGCCCACAGATGACACGACTGAGCAGAGCGCGCCTATTCAAGCAATGAGCGAGCGAAGCGAGCCCCCACAAGACAAACGTGAGCAAAACACTAGCATATTCATAAATCGAGCGAACGAAGCGAGCATATCTTCACCACGAGTGAGTGGAGCACAGCAGGTGGCGGATTTTTACAGTTAAGGTATCGTTGGAAGTTTTTTATCTGACTGTACAAAGCAGCTTTTATTATTGGTCTCCGAATCATCAGTGAAAAAAATTAGGATTCGGACACTGTGTCCGAATATATTGTGTCCGAGTCGTCAGCAAGTCTTTTTGTCGGTCGAGCAAAAAGACGTTTTCACGTCAAAATCACTTTTTGTTTGTCAATGTTTAGAAGGATTGTAGGTAAATAGATAGGTAGGTAAGTACCTAAGTGATATCACTCTTTGTTATAGATTCAGATTCAGATTCATTTATTTGCCTGAAATATCGTATTATACAGATTTTATAAAACATACACAATAGTTCTTCATATTCCACCTACCAAATTCGGCATGCAAATGTTGTAAAAATAATAATGATTCTAATTTATTAAATTTAAACAAAATAATTAAATTCCAATGTCAAAAAAAGAAAAGTACTATATCAAGAATTGTCTACATATCAAATTACAAATGTCAAAGAAAAATTACAAACTGTCTAAATATCAACTTTCAGATGACAACCAAAGAAATTCAATTACAAATTTGAATAGCTTAAAATAAAATTGTCAAATTGAATTTTCATGTCATGCAACTTTCCCATTTGTCCTACAACTCATAAATTCCTTAATAGTATAAAAACAATTTTCGTTAAGCCATGTTCTGAGATGCCTTTGAAATAAATAAGCTGGTTCGCAGTTCTCTAATAACCTTCGGTATATTATTAAATATATTTATTGCCATTCGACTAGTGTTTTTATGGCAGTACGCTGTTCTACATCTTGGCATTGCCAATTTTGTTGGATCCCTTGAGATTTTGCCCACCTTGTAAACATTGCCGCTATCGACTGTACTGAATAGGTGTGGATATTTTTTTACAAATACTCCCATTTCCATTATGTAAAAGCATGCTAATGTTAATAATTTATTTTTCTTAAAAATGGGTCTGCACGATTCTAATGGGTCTGCACCAAACACAACTCGTAAACACTTTTTTTGTACAGTAAATGCCTTATTGCTGTCAGTGGAATTACCCCATATGATTAAGCCGTATCTTAGCACAGATGAGACATATCCATGATAAGCCAATAGAGCGGCCAGTTAGTTTTGACCAGTTATATACTTATATGGGATTGTGGTCTCCTGAATCTGTCGATTGGTACGAGTAGGTAGATTTAGCTGTGTTTGTCATCGGGCAAACCCCTCGCCCCTCCAACGGTAAGACCCATCGTCTACGATGCTACTCAAAAGTTTCGTGTTACAGATTCAAATCACCATTATGTAGCCCATGGTATAATAATATACTTCGCCACGTATAGCATTCCGAGACACATTGGTCACGTGGGAGACACAAGCCTACGTCATCACCACTGTGTTACCAGTAGTGTGTAATAATAACTCCCCAGCCGCCTTTATTACCTATGCTAATCCGATAAAACAATGAGGTTTTAACTAACAATTACGCTGTTATATGTTTAAATTGAAATGTTTTGTTTGATTAGAAAAACGAATTGACAACTTAAATACTTTATATAAAATTTTAACCCAATGGTGACTGAAAATGTTTCCATAATTCGTGTTTTGTTGCAATAAAGTGGCACCTGTATAGTGACGTAAGCATGTGTCACTCCCGAAATGCCAGACCTTGTTTTTTTAGACCATGATGTAGCCAGAATGTTACTGCAGTAGTATTTCATTGGTGTTCCGTAAACGGCGTGACTTATTAATTGAGATTGGTTGTGTCATGTACGTACCGCCATTGAAGTACTAAACAATAAAAATATAAATATTTGATTGTCAGGCATCAAGGCCCATAGGGTGTTAGTATTACATCTTAATTAAAAACGATATTAGTAACATAGAGGAACACTGAAAAGAAAGAAAAAGAAAATCACAATCACAGGAAGGTTTAACAAGCTTTGTTGCCAACATGTAGCTTGGTAAACCTCCCCATTGTAGGGCCCATCCAGCCTCTCTGCAAACACTCTCAGAATGCTGTTGCTGTTTCCCCTCACTCGGGATATTACTAAGGCTACTTTCCTCCGCATCATCGCAAAGTAGTGGTCAGTGTGCGCATTAGCGAACATACTAGTGCTGTGATATTCTGGCAATTTATTGGTGATTTGAGTTTGTAACTGCGTACCACACGTTAAATGACAATCGATCGCAATGCATCCCAATTTGACAGGTCAGCTACGTTCATTGCGTTATTTACATTGTTGAGAAGGCCTATTTTCAAACGTATGAAGCAATAGATTAGGAATTTCCTTGAAAACTCTCGGATTCTGCTTGAAAATGTGTTATGCAATTAGGGTGCTGGTTACTTCTTGCTCTTCTTTGCTTTTGAGTAATGTCGTGGAAGATGGGCCTTAATTGTCAATATCGAGTTCTGTTTTCGTTTCAGGGTTCTTTCTTTGGTTTTTGACCCTCGAGTTATCCCCATTTCGGCACTGATTACCCAGCAAAATTGGGTTGTGGATTGTAGATGACAGTCGCTCCATTTAAAATACTGACATTTGTCTACACTTTTATGTGTTGAATACGATGCTTTAGGTAATGTTGCATAAATGTGTGTATTTTATGTCTTTTTCTTTTGTAACGTACGTCTTGTTTGTTAAAAATAAACAATATTTCTTTCTCTTCACTGGAAGCCGACCCCAATATTTTTTCCGTGGGGAAATCTTCATGGTGGTCTTCCATCTGGAAATAACGGAGGGGAGCTCCTCCACAGCAGCACTCGACTAAGCTACGCACGTGTATTAACTTAACTTCGCTTTGTATGAAAATTAAACGTGATCGTTCACTGCGACCCACGGCCACGCTTCACACGAATGCATGACTAGGAAACTAATGAACCGCGCAGCTAATGTGGGTAACCCCTCTGTACAAATCCTACATAGCAGTAAACGGTCGACTTTATGTCGGACTTGTACCGACTAAAACCACACGGTGTTCCATGAACTACCATGAGTCCATACTACTACCATTTAATCGGTACCGAGCACCTAGCGAAAAGACTACTTACACAGGCATAGTCAACATCATAAATGCATTACCACATTTGAAAATAAATCCTAGTAAATTGAAACTTCGCTAAGGTCGAATGTATCTAACTGTCACAGTGGTTTTAAAGCAAAATAGACCTTGTAGTCTTATGACGAGCAAGTGAAATTCAACCATAGGTAATTACGAGGCCGACTATACATCATCATTCTCCTGCCCTCATCCTTTGTAGTCAGCGTAACGTCTTTGTCTTCCATACTTCTCTATTAGTCGTCATCTCGGTAGTCACTCCCTTTCTAGCGATATCATCTTTCACACAGTCCATTCATCGTTTCTTTGGTCTCCCCTATTCGTAGTCATCCACATTCATATTCAAAACTTTCTTCACGACATTTTTCTCAGTCCTCCGCATCACATGCCCATACCATCACAACCGATTTCCACACAACTTTTCAATCACCTCACCATCTTTTCTTCTTATATACTTATTTCTTATTCTATCCATTCGCATAACACCACACATGCCTGTTAGCATTCTCATCTCAGGCGCATACAATTGCCTCACATTCATCCCTTTTGTGGCCCAACATTGATTGATTCACACAAGACAGCAGCCTAGCTGGTCTAACCATTGTTTTATAAATATTCCCATTAAGTTTAAGAGCGGCCAACCTGTCATACTTTTCATACAAGCGGTCGTACGTGATTATGGCGTTGTAACACATCTTTCATTGACATTTCTGAACTAATAGGTATCTTGTGCACTTTATCTAGGTTTCTATGCAAATAAAAAATCTAAATTCGGAGAAACAAATTCAGTATAAGCCTCCAAAAACTGCTTTTTTGCACAAATTTTACCTGAACTTTGGCCGTTCATAATGTACTCATAGATTGTAAAAGTAAAGAACACATCTTCATAGCATCCTCGCACATGTAATGGAAATTCCAAATAACGGATTTTTTTTCTAAGAACTTGTAAGGCTTTTTCAAAAACACGTATTTCTTGGAACAAGTTTTGTGAAATCTCTGCGCGCCAATTTTCGATCGATGTTATCACGTTCTCACTCTTGCTTCTGTTTCAAACATTGCGTTGGATGAAACAACCAGCTTTTCAATCATGCTCGCGTTGACGATAGACTTACCGGGAAGTGCCCTCTTAAGGGGAATGCGGGGGTTGTAGATTGTTCCCGTGACCTGTCGCCATTTTATCCGTCCAGTATTAAATTCTGTGCTTAACAGTCCGATCTATTTCGCCATCACTTTACCTGAGTGAACCGAGATACTGAAAGTCGGAGCAGACCGAGAAAAGCGCGCTATCAAGCGCATATCTATAAAAATCAAGCAATGGACAAAAATGTCAAACTTTTATAGATTGAATACGAGGCTTTTGCCTATTTTGTATGTGTGTATTTTAATGTATTTTATTCGTAATGTGCGTTATGTTTGTGCAGAATAAACTATTTTTTCTTTCTTTCTTTCTTTTTTATCAATCCTATATCCTCCAAAGGGGTTTGCAGGTATTTGAGCACACTCAGAAGACTCATCTAATAGGTGGCGAGCCTAGCAAAAACGCTAGGTCGAAGCCGAAGTCTGAAGGAAAATTCAAAATACCTAACACATAACCAATAATTAAATTAGTATGAATCATGTATGTGGTTAATCGCAGTGCAACTTGGCCGACTTAAAGCAGTTTCATCCAGTGCCAGTTCTTTAAGATTTTTGAAGTTTCCACTGAGAGGGAATGTTTTGGTGAATCATTTATGACTGTTTAAATATTCATTTGACGGCGTGTGATTGGTGTGAAGATGTTTTTAATTAGGAGGTATGCGTGTATTAGGTTTATTACAACATTATCTTGGATTTTCCGTAAGTACATAAATGTTAAATACCTAATGGATGACAAATAAATCAGTGTTTAGCGTTTTATTCAGGTTATTAAGGACTGGACAGGTAGAAATCACTAAATACTTATTCACGTAGTATGGGGCTAGGTAAATATTAGGTAAGTATGTTGGGGTAAGTTCGGCTCTGGGATAAAACCGTATAAATCAAATTCTCGGCAAATTTGGCATTTTTTCTTAATGCTGACAACATTATGAGATAATAATAGCAGCGCAGAATTTGATTCACGCAGAACTTTTATGCCCAAATTTACCCAATAATCTTGAATTACGATATTGGTAATGTTAAATGATAAATGATTTTATTTCTGTAAGTAGGTTTGTACAGAAACTTTTACACGTCAATCATATTTTAAAAACTAGATGAGGTCGGCGTTTCTTAACTGACTACTTGAGAAGAAAGGCCGAAACAAACTCAGAGGTCACAGTCTCTTTTAAAGTCCAGACATAATCTTGGTCAGATCATGTGAAGATCATGTCGATTGGTATCTGAAATGGTCTTTTGAGGAAAGAACCACACAGATTGAGTGGACCTGTCCAGTGAGGCACGCATTTGTCAGTAATCGTGCAGCTCGACTCAGGAAGTCAGGACTTAAGGAGCTCAACGATTTTACGACTATTTATTTAACGATTTATTTTAACGGCGGAGTTAATTACAGTACACATACGTAAGTACATAAACTTACGCCTTCTTCCCATGGGGGTAGGCAGAAACTACTGAACGCACCTGCTACTGTCCTTACATACTCCCTTTGCCTCGTTTACGTTCATACATCTGGTCATACACGCACGCCGGTTGCGAGTACTACGCACCTGACTTTTCTATGATGAAATACTGCATAATGTTTACATGCAGTATTCCATTTTATCTAAATTATATTGTTTAGTACAATAGAACAGTCCTGTTTTTGCAAAGAGGATCGGGTTCAATTCCTGCGTTCAATCGGAAAATATACACACAACATAACATCACGCCGTGCTTCTCCCAAGGGTTGGGCAGAGGTGTACCTATAGTATGTACACAACAAAACAATAAATAATTACAATAAAATATATAAAAAATACATAAAATAAACAAAATATAATACACAGTAAAAAAATAACTCTTTGCCACCTTAAGGCTCGTACACACTGGCGCGACACGACGCCCGACACAGACACCGCGTGTCGCGCGACGAGCGGCGCCTTTGTGTAGCGCTGTCGCGTCGGCCTGTCTGTGGGAGCCTTTAATATGCTAATTATAGTAGTACCTATTATAATGTGGCACATTAAAATAATGATTAGATTTAGTTCGAAATCTAGGTGAAAATAAAAAGCTAGGCAAAGTAGAACGTCGTGCCTGTCACTCAATACCTTGTGTGACGGTCTCTTTCAAAGGTCAATGAGTTATGGTAACGAGCGGGGACCTGCCCCTGCAGTCTCGACATAAATAGCGACAAAAATCTGTCGCTAAGTCGTATCGATGTCAAATTTCTTTAATAGATTTTCAACCTTATGCTTTCGAAAATAAAGTTGAAAATCTATTAAAGGAATTTGACAACGATACGACTTAGCGACCAATTTTTGTCGCTGTCTAATGTCGAGACTGCAGGGGCAGGGCTTGGAATCGGTACCAAAAGTACAGATTCTGTACTTACCGGTACTTAGCGGTTCTTGCCATTGCGGTACCTGGGTACCGGTTCCAGACGGGTACCAGTATTCCACCTAATAACTAACAAGTACCGGTACCAAATTAGGGTACCCGGCGCGTACCACAAATCTCATATTTTTATGAGGAACCAGAGGCAGTTGTCAATCTTGAAGTTATTTTTCTAATGCTTATTTACTATCCTTACACTGTAACTTACGAAAATATTTATTTATTTATTTATTCAATTATGTACACACATATATAAACAGACAAGAAGAAAGGAACAGACAAATACGTACAAAGGTGATGATTTGTTTGGTACCGGTTTTGTTACCGGTACAGTACCGATACTGTTTAGAAATACCAATAGTACAGGGAATCCGTCTGGTACCGGTACCATAATACAGGTACTACTCTGGTGACGATATCACACCAAGGCTACTGGTACCGGTTCCTACCGGTATTTCAACCCCTGCCGGGAACTGAGGAACGTACCTGCAGGAGAGGAAGTCTTCTCGTATATTCGGTACTTAGGTGCAGCGAGGAAAGTTGATAAACACTTCTACTTTCACACATCATCTAACTAAATTGACACAAAGTTATCCGATACCTACATTTTATTTCAGCATTTCATCTGATACCAGTTAATATTCTTACTTCTGTCCTGGTTTTAATTAAATTGTAGCGGCATCTACAAACGCCACATGCGAGCTACACATAATACTGACGTCACGCAAAATCCTGCATCGCGCAAGTAGAGTTTACCGCGCAACTAGCATATATACAACATCCCGACATCAAAGGTCGGGCAGTTGCCCACCAGACACGACACCCGTCTGGTCGGAGGATCCTCCCTTTTCCATAGAGTATGAGTAAACTTTACACCCTGTTCCTCATACCTCTATAAAATATTAAGTTCAAAAATTAATATTTAAAAAACTGGAGCGTTAAGGCTCCTTGATACAGGCACGACACGCGACGCGTATTGCACGCGGCACAAAGGCACCGCCTGTCACGCGTCTAGCGGTGCCTTTTGTGTCGCGTGCGATTCGCGTCGCGTGTCGCGCCTGTTGTAAGAGCCTTTAATCGAGTTTTTCCACTTACTGTACCTACCTACTCGAAGTGAGCTGGATCTTACACTAAAAGCGTAGACGCATTTGCACAAGATTAACAGGATCAAGTACAAAGTTACCTACAATTTTTATCTTGATACGTAGGTATCGTATTAGTCATTCATTAAGTACTATGACGCACAGACTCACCGTTATTTACTGACGTAGATTTTGGAAAATGCAGTTTTATAAAATGTGCAACATATCATTAATTTCATGTTGTGTGCAAAGTTATTAGAAAGTATCATGGTTGTTTAGTCATAGAATTTCTTGTTAATGGATGGCGTAAAGTTATTCATATTTATTATTATCTGTTTACCAGCGGGGTAATTATGTAACACACTAATTACAGTAGGAATGGGTTTCATTTTGACAGTTCAACAACATTCATTGCGTTATTTACGTTGTTGAGCAGACAAATTTTTCGAACAAATGAAGCAATGGATTAGCAATAGGCTTCAAAATGATTCAGATTGTGATAGATAGTGTGTTACGTAATTAGGGAGCTGGTTGCATAAGTATCATGAAGACGTTTTTTCCATAGATATCCCGTGGTTTCTTTCATAGGCCATAGCCATGAATCGGGCACCAATCCAGAATTTAGCATCAATTAACAAACTCTTACAGAAACTATGAGGAGTCACGAATTTAGCACATGATTCTAGACCTGACTTTTATGTCGATTATAAAAAGAAATCTGCAGTTTTATACAAAATTGCAATAAGTACACACACGGTCAAAAAGTATGGAACAGCTTGTTTTTTTTATATCTTGTTAACATTTTGCGCGTCAAAGTCAAAGTCAAATCATTTATTTCAAATAAGTACATAAAAAGCACTTTTGAACGTCAAAATTTATAAAAATATAGAATTGATTCTAGTTGCCCCTTCCAAAAGGCAGTTTCGTATGGAGAAGAATGGGCAAGAAACTCCACCGTTACTCTTTTAAAATGTTACACAATATTATGTAGGTTCACATTAATTATATAATTATATGTGAAGACGATGCACCTAGAATAAAATTACTATACTACAATAGGTAAAATGAATTAAATATAATGCAATGACAGTTAAATTAATTATCTGATAGATACATGGTGCTCACATATTTACAAATGTTGAAAAGTAGATGATTTTTCCAAAAAAATTAACAAGTAATAATTAAGCATTTAGTGTGTGAGTTAAATTAGTTAAGTACATAATGTAAGTATCAATGCAGTCTGTAACGGTTTACCAACACTCGATTGGTCCATGAACCGTTGGTGAACAGAATCTTTAAACCATTAACTTTTCATCCAAAGTACTTTTCACCCACGAACGTTTCGCCAACATCACGGTCGACGTCAGTGGCATCCCGAGGTTCGGTTGGTTAGGTTCCTTTAAACCCTTTAGACAGAAATAGGAATAGCAAAGCGGGGCTCCGTCGACCAGCTTATTTAAACCATTAACTTTTTATCCAAACGACTTTTCCACCCGGGAAAAAAAAAGGTTAAGTTAGTTATGTTGTGAGTTCAGATCTAGTGCAGAACCCCTCATACGAATAATACTATGGCTACTAGTTGTACACAGGTGCATATAAGACTGCACTTTAAAAAATAGTGTTGTTTTTCCCGATGCAGGGACGTTAATTGTTGAGGAGTTCTCCTGATAGGAAACAAAAGAAGTAGAGCTGATGGTGAAGCCACCATCAGCTCCATTTCACCGTATGCGCTGTGACGAGCATAAATTGCTTAGCAACCGTATTAAAGTAACCGAATCGCAACCCGGGAAATACTTATTATTAGTAGTGAGTAGTTCGGATGGCCACCTCTGGTCTTCATCATCAGTTCCACTTCACCGAATGGTGCTTACCGAGAGCAAATGCACGAGTTACTACAAAAAATACCCAACTCATTATAAGTGTGTTTATAAAATTTGAGGATTTGTCTCAATTTCCATGGGATTCCCTAATCAGATTCTGACTTGGTGACAATGACCACATCAAAAGCCCCTTTAAACAAAAACAGAATTTTCAAAATCGGTCCAAATTGCCGGAGAAATCGGCAAACATACATAAAAAAGTAAAAATACATACATACAGCCGAACATATAAACTCCTCCTACTTTTTGCAAGTCGATTAAAAACATTTGTGCAAGTTCCGATTTTGGCCACGCGCCAAAGATCCTTGTACAGCTGTACTAAACCGATTTCGACAAGAGTATGCTCCTTCATAGATCTAGCTAGAATATATAAGGGCAATTTAATGACCGCTATTGCCATGGTAAAGCGATTCGGGTATAGTATTGTAGATGTCCATAGTCATTGGTGTCCACTAACTTCAGGTGAGTCTGAGTAACCCACTTGATTGCTCAACAAACCAAAAAATACAATCATACATTTTGTGTATTGAACATCTTTAGGTACGCTTTCATCTTATCTGCCCCATATCAGTATAGTCAAGCCCCGTAATTTCTTTACCACTTTTGCCACAAACTCCCCGAAAATTTAAACTTCATTATACTCGTGATAATCAAAGAAGTCTGATTTGACAGCTTTAAAAATACTTTGTGA
This sequence comes from Dryobotodes eremita, assembly GCA_917490735.1. NCBI lineage: Eukaryota > Metazoa > Arthropoda > Insecta > Lepidoptera > Noctuidae > Dryobotodes > Dryobotodes eremita. The sequence continues at coordinate 4,764,622 of OU823263.1, read as the reverse complement.
AATGATGGGAAAAAAATCGGTTACTTTAAAAACCGATTCTCGAGACATATCACTTTATCATACTTAAAGTTTGTAATCGACAATTTATCTATATTGCTTAGAACTGAATGTCGAGGCATACCTATCGTTTTATACACGTATGAGTTTGTAATATTTCACAGTCATTACATAAATCCCAACTAGGTTAAACTTGGGCGAGTTTCAAAGCCAAACCGAGACATAAACTAAAATTCGACATACTGCTTTCTTCCAGAAGGTTTATGATAATAATAGATACATGTATATTATGTACCAGTGGCGTACCTTTTTTTTTTGTTTTCGTGGGGAAACCTTCAAAAGGCACCCGACCTCTGGGGAGGGAGGTCGGAGGGTGTGGGATTTTTACCTCACTATAACCACCCCGGTAAACACCATCAGCACATAGAGGGTGTCCCGGTTCCTCAAAAGACCAATTCCGGAACCCCCCTGTGCAACGCCTGTAAGTAACATTTCTGGAGAGCCTCGCTATGCACGGCAGCACTAGTCCACTGCGCCATCGTCTTCCCTGGGGTCACTCGGTGGGCGGACAGAGTCCCCACTCTGTGCGCCTGCGACCCCAAGGGTCCACCTACCTTGATTGGTAAGCGGATTTCGGCGTATTAGGCGTCAAGGCGGTTGCCTCCCCAACGCCTTCTTCTCCGAACAGGATCAGCCCTCTCCCGATCCCGCTCGGCGGCCTCCTTCTTGACCATCACGGTCTCACAGAAGGAGGCTACTTCCATCCAATTCTCTATCACTGCCAGCATAGCCGTAACTACTGCCGGCAGAAACAGGTCTACCCCGATCCTGGCAATTAGGACCCGCCGCTCGGAGGCCCACGCAGTGCAAACCAGTGGCGTATCTAGAAGCACGCCACTGACATGCACCCGTACGAAGTTATAAGAAGAAAGAAATTATCATCAGTTCTTCGTTGATTACCCTTATGTGGACTCCGGCCATACAGTAACTATGTTTCTCTCTTTTCAAAATGTAATGTTTGTAAAAGGATAGATTGTTCAGAACATCGATTTTATTCAGTCGAAAAACGGCTTATAACGATCACAACACTACGACAATGAACCCAAAGACATGACATTGTAATAACGTCTATTCGGAATATTAATTAGCGATTAATTCGTGTTTTAGAGTGCATTTTTCCAATATAAAGTGAAAATTGGCTAAAAGAGTAACCGTGAAGTTTCTTGCCGGCTCTTCTCCATAGGTAACGACCAGTTGGAACCTGACGTTTATTATGTGCCCATGTAGGTTTATGTCAAAAATATTTTGATTTGATTTGATTTGAATTAAAATGGACTTCCCATATCAGCTTAGTAACCAAACAAATAACTTTATAATAGGTAGGTATTGTTTCCCTAACAGATACATAAAAACAAATATTTTGATGCGGTAACCAATTTATTGAGAGGAAAACAATAATTTAAATGATATAATTTATCCCACAGGGATATTTAGTGATGTAATAATGTATGTGGCGATTAACACATCGTCCACCAAAATGACCATGTAACATCACTACAATAGTGGCACATCACTACCGACCCGTGACAGAAACGGAAAGGTTTTGATTAATTGCTACAATAAAAGCTGTTTAATCTAGAATCTAAGTGATTTATTTTTATTAATATATTCGGTAGCAGCTATCTCCCGCATGTGTACCTACCTAACTTATTGTTTTTCTAGACATTTAATAATAATATATATAATATTAGAATCAATCAGATATATTATCTCTGGGTGTTCTCGTCTAGCTAACGAAAAATACTTGCATAGACACAACCTGGTAGCCAGGATAATCCATCAGCAACTTGCTCTGAAATACAGCCTTGTAGAATCGGAAGTGCCGTACTACAGGTATGTCCCGACCCAGTTCTCGATAACGGAAATATCACAATTTATCCATCCATCATCACTGACAGGACTATTGTTGCCAATAAGCCTGATATAGTGGTGGTGGATCGAATAGAGCGGCGCGCAATGATTGTTGATATAACGGTCCCGCATGAGGGGAACCTCGTGAAAGCTGAGAAAGATGAACAAATCAAGTATCTTGACTTGGCTCGCGAGGTTGTCGACATGTGGGACGTGGACTCAGCGATCATTGTGCCAACAGTCGTGACAGCTAATAGTTTAATAGCCAAGAGCCCCGACCAACACCTGAGGAGGTTGTCGTTGGGCAGCTGGATCAAGGGCTTGATTCAGAAAGCGGTATTTCTGGGCACGGCTAACCGCCGGTAGCTTGGACCCTGTTCCCGATACCGGTGGGCTACTATTTTTTATATTTTTACTAGCGACCCGCCCCGGCTTCGCCCGGGTAGCAAAGCATAATATAATATAGCCTATGTCACCCGGAGATAGTGTAGCTTCCCAACAGTGAAAGAATTTTTGAAATCGGTTTAGTAGTTTCGGAGCCTATTAAATACAAACAAACAATCATATCTTTTCTCTTTATAATATTATAGCAGACCCGGCCACCGGTTTATTACAAAATAAATTTAGGTTATATTTTAGCCTCAGCAACACGTGGTGGTTTTGCTATTAAATTGTAGCTTATATGAAACGTTTGTATTTTTAACATAGCGCCATCTATTGAATACTTACTCAATCTAGTCAACAGATATCGCCATCTGTTAGAATCGTTTGGAGCTAACAGATAATTGTGACTGCCAAATAATAGACAAATAATTTGCAATAAAATAATATTGCGACTATACATTGAGATGTAAGCTAGCCTATCTTTCAAGTTGGATGAAATTGCACACGGTGTGCAAATCAAATTTAAAATCGGTTCAGTAGTTTAGGAGTCCATCGCGGACAAACAACGTAACACGAAATTTTTATATATATAAAAATGATTAGGTATTGGATTATTGGTTTGGGTGCCTAAAGTGGACTAGTTACCTAGAACTATGGAAGGACTATGACCCCTGCCTGATCATTTTTTTCCTTTAGATACACGGATAAAATGGCAAATGGTGACTTGCACACTCAATAACGGGCCCCCGGAAACCGTCGCTAGCACATAGTGACGTAGCGACAAGGGGGTTACACTTCCTGAGGTGCTTGAGCAGTGGAGAGGTATTCCACGGCTATCAGAACAATCCCAGAGCCCGGAAGATGGTCAAGATCCCTACCAGCACTTACTGAAATACTTCCTTCCTCCGAGTACGTTTGCTCTTGAGAATCTCCACTCAAGCCAGCTAATAAAGGCAAGAAAGAGGTGGGAGCTCTGTTCCTCGTCATTGTCCATTGTAATTATTATTATTATTTATTGGCTATTGGCTTTTATCTCTACTAATATTATAAAGAGGTAAGATTTATGAGTTTGTATGTAGAGGGTAATCTTCGGAACTACTGATCCGATTCCGAAAATTCTTTCACTGATAGGAAGCTACAGTAGCTATTGCAGAGTGTCATAGGATATTTTATGTTTAAACAAGAAATTTCACGTGAACGAAGTGGCGGGCAGAAGCCAGTTTATATAAATTTTCCGAACTAATTATCAAAGACCAATTGAACCCATTGATAAATTTTTATTGATAAAAAAAAAACTGTTTGGAAAATTGGTTACTGTTTTCGGTAGCAAAAAGTTCAATGTTTTTATATATATATAATACATACACATATATATAACACAGATTTATATGATGGGTACTTGAATAAAACACACGTTTGGGGGACATAATATTGTTATAATTTTCACCATTTTATAATCAATTACATACGTATTCTCTTAACTAATAGTTTAGTAAGTCGGAAGTCTCTAGTAGATCTGTTTTAGTGGAAAATACCTTCAAATCAACAAAAAATATCAGTGAACTTCGTTTCTATTGGCTGATTCTACAATTATCTTGATTGTGAATGGCTGTTTCTGTAATCTTTTTGGCTCTGATTGGTTTATAAGTTGTTTGAAGCCCACTGATATTTAGATGTAGGTAGTACAAATAGCTATAGTACAAAAATAGAAATATGTGCACGAAGAACAAAGTATAAAGCTTATCTTTTGATTAACTTGACCGAGTTATACATTATGAGGATGTTAACATACAGATCGTTGATTTAGATACCTGCAATTTTAAGGGGACCTAAACGCAAGTTTTATAATGCCTAAAAGTATATGATCCACTGCACTAAACAAAATCAGAAAAATATATGTTATTCTTCAGGATATTTGCTAATTAGATAGTGTGTTGAAAACATAATACAACAAATTTGATACGATAGACAAAAAATCACGAAGATACCTCAAAAAATTTCTTTTAACGATTAAAAACCATACTACTATGCATTAAATCATTTTGTTTTTTTGTCAGGTTATTCTACGAGCAACATACTAACATAATAGTGTTTTAATTTTTTAATCCAATCAATAGATTTTTTTGTAAATAGATAATTGCTTCGTATTTTGCAATAAATTACCAGCGTTATGCCATCGCGCATCTCTTTCTTTTCTATGCAGTCCGACAGTGACCGCGCTTTAGCTGTTGTAAGCCTCTTAACAGGTTTTCTTCACGCATTCGATATCCATTATACGAATTTCACAGGGAAAGCTATGCCTGTAACGTGTATAATTTACCTCATTTACTAGTAATTGCAGGTGAACTCATCAACAGCTTGTATTTATTAGATTTTTTTGAGTTTGCAGTTTAAGCTGTGTCATCCGTTGGATAAAAAATGTCTTTCCAAGAACTTTCTTTTGACGATCTTAAAGTCTAGTTTTAATTCAATTTTGGTAGGCAGCTGGTATCATAAAACCTAGAAAACTTTATGATGATATATTATGGTAATTATCAATGGAAATACATTCAATCGACAGACACTATGACAGAGACTATCAAAGCTGATAGCGGCCTATTTATGGTCTTGTCTATTAGATCCATAGAAAACTCAGAAATTGCTGCAACATAGACACTAATTTCTAGGCAATAAAGATTTAGATAAAGCAATAGTTTCTGCTTACCCCATAGGAAAGGCGTAATTTTATATATGCATGTATGTAGGTATGCTCTACTCGTTACGGGTACCTAGTCTCTAGCCCGAAAGTCTGACTACCAGTCTTAGCAACGGGTATCGTGTTACCCAGTAACTGGGTAGTGGAGGTTAGTTAGGCAGTCACTCCATTTAAATACTGGTATTCAGCATCCGGTTAAGACTGGAAGCCGGCCTGACCGGGAAAAGACGTGCCAGATGATGTATGCTACACTCTAGCTTTAGTAACTGACCTTGTAGCTTTGAACATCGGATAGGCTGCTCTAGAAAAGTATTAGGGCGTGGTACCACACTTGTCCGGGTCGGCATTATTCGGCACAGCCGGGTGGCAATCTCGAATATAAATGTAGTAATTGCTTCGGGTCGGCTTTGTTGTTCAACAATTAATACTGCTGACTATAGAAATAACTGCCTCGTAAGTCTAGTGGACGTAAGCGCTTCTGCTGAGCATGAGGTCCTAGGTTCGATTCCCAGTTCTGGTAGTGTTATTGGGTTTTTCCAACAAGAATTTCTCAGTAAAATCCAGGGTCTGGATTAGTGCCCGGTTGGTAGTAATAGGGTCACCCCCTATTACATGGGACTTAAACACAACTGGCAAAACGTGCTCTGCCTATCCACTCGGGAATTAAAGGCGTGATGTTATGTTATGTAAATACTGCTGAATCGTATGTGCTGAATCCGAACAAACTGTAGCACGCCTGATTAACGTGAGAATTTTCTTCTGACTAACAAAATTATGCGTAATATCAAAACATATAATAATAATACTATGGAAAATGTCCTCCTTTCTCTTTACTATAAAAGAACAAATCATAAGTCTACATAACGAACCACAATTGAATCTATTTCCTTGAAATTACGTATATACGAGTAGGTATAAGTCATTAACTTTTTAATTCGTCAACAGGAAAATCATTAAATAATAATAAAATATAGTTGAAACAATGAACCACTGTGTTACAACTTTTAATCATTTAGAAGCATTGAAAAAGTACGAATAAGTACTCTTTAAAATTTTATGTCGACTGACATGACTCATGGTAGTTATTGAATTTCTTTAATTTTTAAATCGATATCTTGATATAGACTTTAGAATCCATAATCGAGCAACCAACAATCGAATGACAATAACACTAAAGCTTTTTTAAGTATAAGTCATTTTAATCATCACAAAAAAATAATGAGTGCTGCTAATTACAAATAATTGCGAAATGCGGTTCGTACTATATGTGGAATTGTTGCAACTGTCATAATTTTATTTTAAACGGAATGAAATTCAAGATGGCGGTTATGATTCCCATAGGATACTCAGCCTGTTTTGATGACAATTTACGAATGCAAGGAATACTCATTGATTCAACAGCACATAAAGTATCGTATAAAAAGTAGGAATTAAAGTACAATTTTCAGAGAAAAGTTTAGGAAAAAAAACCTTGATTTTCCCCGAAAATGTTCAATTGAAGATTCACAATATTATTAAAAGAAATATTTTACTCTTAATCATAAATATCAGATAGGCCACTTACCCCCCATATATTGAAAGCCTCATCAAATATCATCAGTAAAATAGCTGTCAAATCTTAGCTGCTGTCATTGGTTGGATCAAATTGAGATTAACCAATCGCGACAGACCATCAGTATACGAGGGTTTACCTATCAAGGGTCGACAATTGTCTATTATTGTGTAACTCCCGGGGGGTAATTCGCCTTGTGAATGAAACAGTAACATAATTTGATGTAGTTTCCACTAAAAACAGACATAACATACAGGAGGAAGTTAATTCGGTGATATTAAAATGGACGTTCATACAATTCAACTCAGATATGTGAACATCTACCCTACACAGCTATAAACACGCTTACACTATATTACATATAAACTAGCATTCAGTACTGCTCGTTGCAAAGTATAGAAAAGAGATACAAATCAAACGAGCGAATAGTTTCTAAGATATATATAAAACTATGTTTTTTTTAAATAAAACGTTAGCCTCCTGCCGTTATACAATCACGCTCTTGAAATCCGATTTTAAGAGCTATTTAGGCTTTAAAGTCGGACCTATGTCGACTTTAAGGGCTAACTGTAGTGTAGACCTTAAAGTCGCATTTACTGCAAATAGGTAGCACATAAGCAACCCATGTTTCTCGCTGCAACTTACATGTCAATAAGCTATTTTGACCTTTATATGCAGCGTGAAATCATTGTCTACCTAAAAAACTACAATATTGTTCTATAAAACGCTATATTTAAATATATATGTATAATAATATATTATAAACATTGTGACATATATGTATATTAATGTATGCAAAGATATTTATTTCACAGACACTCAATTAAAAGGTGGTTCCATTGATGCGATTATGCGAACTGTAGCTCACTTGTCAGTCAAGTGAGTTGTCAAAGATATGTGTATTAGAGTTCTGTTTTAATCTTAAAATACTAAGGTTTAAACTATGATTAAACTTTATAAAATGTAACAGAATAATTATGATATAAGTATTAATAGTAAATAAAATTGTGCTCAACACAATTGTATCAAAATATTTAGTAAATTATTCAAAAACACACAAAAAGTCGCAGTTTTTAGTCGCACAATCGCACAAGTGAAACCCCTCACTAATAAGAGACATTTTCAAGTCAAAGGATATGTTGTTAGTGTATATTTCTCAAAGAATTCTCACATTAGATAATATTATACTACAAAATGTTAGAAAACGCGAACACTGACAGATTTGGAAACGATCAATCACGATTGACATTTTGATTGATTTCAATTAAAACAATTTTTTTATTGTTTTCTTTTGTCAATTACAAATGACGCTTCCATTCCATTACATTTTACGGACAACAGTAAAGTCTATCAAATCGGTAGATTATTATTATTTATTAAAAAAATATTTTAATAGCAAAAAAAAGAATCATTTCAATACAATGTTAACAATTGATATTATTTTCCTTATAATCTATTAATTTATAGTTGAAAATCTTATACACTATTGTCCTGAACCCTTTCGTTTTTCGGGATATTTTTTTACTATGAAAACAATGAATACGAATTTTCTGAATTATTCGTAAATTATGGACACTGACAGTTGAAAATATTGGACAGATTACATAAGGATTTTGAAGCAATATTACTCAGTATAATTTAAGCAACTTTAAACCCACCTCGACATAATGTTGCCATTATTATGTTGCTTTATGTAGCGGGAACATCGCGTTGCGGCAACATTGTGTTGCTTACAATGTAGTATTTTTGTTTATACCTTGTAAGATACCTAAGAAACAATGACAAAAAACCTAAGTAATTCTTAGTAATTCACTTATTCAAAAGTGCAAGAATCATAATAACTTGTATAAAATTATTATCACTATTTAGCAAAAATGAAAACGCTTTTTCAAAATTTTATACGACGAAGTAACATCTTATAACCTACTTTTCCAAACATTCGTATCCATGTTTCATAGTAAATCTTCATGTCCTATTTTGTATACAATTATTTTTCGATATTTCGAAATCTCAGTATACTTACTTGCGATGTCCGGTGAAAATTATTTGCCGTTGAATGTTGCAGCATTCTTGAATGTTTCATTCATCCTGTTAACAAAATACATTTTTATTAACTCATTTTTATATACATTAATACTATCTTTTGCCCACGGATTCACTCCGTGATGGTCGGAAATTAACCCAAGGGTACCTCCCTTGGGTTAATACTACAGGGATAAAAAGTATCCTAAGTCCTAATCCAGGTCATGGTCAACCTGTTCGCCAAATTTTACCGAAATCCGTTAACGCGTGAAAAGGTTACAGGTAGACACAGTTACTTTCGCATTTATAATTTATAAGTATAGTATGACTTACTATGGATAATGTTGATGTCAATAAGCTCGCCCCCTATTACATGGGATTGATGACTGGCGAAATGTGGGTGTTAGGCGATTAACGAACTGCCACGCACCACGCAGCGTAGCGCGTGAATGCGTGTTTTAACGTTGCTTGTAAGTATCTCCGTTTGTATAGAAAACACGCACAGTCCAACACACAGAAAATGCATCCACGCGCGTTCATTCAGGTGCGTTGACACGCAACATGCCGCGTGATGCGTGGCAGTGTGATAATCGCCTGCTTTTCACCTCTCCCCAAACTCTTCAGGGGATACACGCGTCATGTTATGTTAATGATCAAGTTTGTTAAACAATTAGAAAAGTCGCTCTAGACTCCAACTCAGGCCCCGTTCACACGCTGTCTTGAACGTTATGTTATGTTTAAAAGTTGGGATCATACGTCAGCATCCCACTGTCCATACGGGTAAAAACAAATGCAGTTTGGAACTGCCATATCATCCCAAACTAATAGAGTCAGTATTCGCCGTGTGGACGAGATATTAAAGAGAAGGGAGTGAATGATAGCGTGACTGTTGACAGGGGAGCATGGAAGAAGAAACTGTGTTACGCAGTGTACGCAGGGCATTGTCAGTCAGAGCTAATATGCTGGCCCGTAGGTTTGCACGCTGTACTGCACAGGTAAAAATAACTTTATTCAACGCGTACTGTCAGTCTTTTTATACGTGCAGCCTATGGGTGAGGTATACGCAGAAGACTTACAGTGCCCTGCGTGTCCAATACAATAATGCGTTAAGGATGTTGATGCGGTTGCCACGCTTTTGTAGCGCATCAGGTATGTTTGCAGACGCTCAAGTGGATGGCTTTCAAGCGATACATCGCAAAAGAATAGCGTCTCTGATGCGCCACATACGGGGCAGCCCCAACAGCTTCCTGCAGCTCATCGCAGAGAGAATGGATGTGGATTGCTCCTTCATGGAGCATTGGACAAAACTACATGTGCGAGTAGTGCGGTCCTGATCCAATGTTTCCATATAGGAAGTAGACACACAACAATGCATTGTTGTGTGTCTATTTCTTGTATTCTTATTCTTATTATATTATATTATTTAAAAATAAAACATGTATGGATTTATAATTAAAGATTGTAATGTATCTGAAATAAATGAAAAATGAATGAATGAATGAATGTTACGTGGACCCTAAGTAAAATAGGACACTAGCAAGAATATGATTATTATTCACCGTGTGTACGGGACCATATAATTCTAAATTTTGTTATTAATTCCACGAAAGAAATAATGTCGCAACATTTACTTCAATCCGTAGGTAAAATGACTTATAAATAGAAGTGCGCCGCTATTATTCAATTGATTATAAGCTGTCGAAATAAACCTAACCACACTGTTGTACTATAATTTCTATAAGTAAAGATTACGCAATAAAGTATGAGAGGTATTATGAAATGAGTATAAAATACTCATTTCATAATACCTCTCATACTTTACAAGGAAACTATCCAACGTTACATTTCTATACAGGGATATCGACGCGCGAACTGTAACCATGAATTCAGTACTTGATGCTCAAACCCCCCTTTTTTTTGGGTGGGAAATCGTCAAAAGACCTCTCCCGCTCTGGGAAGAGCGGAAGGGCGTGTCAGACTCTTACTGACAAAAAAACCCACCCATGTTCCTTCAGTTGCCTGTGGGCCAGGGCTACGGTAACTCTTTCGAACAATCCGCGACCCCGGCAGGCGTCGGCCCTTTCGGACCCCGTCAATGATGCTAACATCTCTTAGAGGCGCGCGTGGAACACGACGCCCCGTCGACCCGGGCCTGGTCCTTACCGGACGGCGAGCTGAGTGCTCGCCGTCCGCAAGCCCGCGCCTACGGTGGCCGGGAGTCGGCAATCGACTCCCGACGCCCAGGGTGTCTCCTCCTGTGGCGACTAGGGACGTGAGGGCGCAACGATTGCCTCTCCCTCACGCGCTCCGCCTCCTCCTTCGCGAGCATGAGTGCTTCGCAGAAGGGGGTGACGGCTTCCAATTCCCTCTCGCTCCGTACCATGGCGGAAAATGGAGAGACGACAAAAATGAAAATGGAGTTTCTGATTTGTTGTTAAAACAATTAAGATTTGAAGATCATGCGGAGTTACAAACTGTGCCGTTGCACGCATTTCTATATTAATATAGAAATGCGTGCAACGGCACAGTTTGTAACTCCGCATGATCTCTCTCTACCTTCTCTAAATCAATTAGGTTTTTGGAATTTCGGTTGAAGCAGCTAACACCGGATTTGAATCTAATATCCGAACATCATTCTGAAACGAGGGTTTAATTCAACAAGCGTCGACATAATGAGACACAAATTATTATTAATTGTCGTCGCTTTGTCGCCGATGTCACACAAAAAGCAGCCAAGCTCAAATGGGACTAGATCGGACACGTTTGCCGTATATCGGATGCATTGTGGGCTATGACTACCACAACATGGGTTCCTGAAAACGTCCAACAGCATCGCCTAAGACCCAGGCGTAGATATCGGGACGAACTTGATGCTTATAGGGGGATGTGATGGGAGTGGTCCCTATAGGCTCAGGATAGAAAGAGTGGTAAAAGGAAAGGCCTTTACCCTAGGTTTTGTCGTTTTGACGGCGTGCGTGTCTGACCAGATGTATGAACGTAAACGAGACAAAAGGATTAAGGCTAAGGATCGCACCAGGTAGCGTTCTGTAGTTTCTGCCTATCCCCATGGGAAGAAGGCGTCGTTTTGTGCATGAAGGATGGCTAGTATAATTTGGTACAATACGAACAAAATTAAAATATTTCTCTTCCCTTTCCTCAATATGAATAGGATATTACAATGCGATTTCGTAACACCTAGACCTCTTTCCTCGAATATTACACCAGTCAATACTAGGAAAATTATAATAATGTGGTCAACTGTTCAGATAATCAGTTTGCGGCATAATTTCGCTGTAAGCCTGTAGGTACATGGTGATAGAAATGATAAATATAATGAAATACCTAATATATTTTTAAAGCTAAACCAGTAAGAGTTACATAATAATTTCATCAATGTCAGAGAATAAAAAACAGTATTTTTTTTGTGTGTTTTCTTTTCTAGGTTTTTTTTCAGCCTACGGGTGACAACGGCCGATTCAAAAATAAACTGATGAGTAAAAGATGAAAAGAAATATTTGCCTGATTACCAGTACAGCTAGTTCAATTGTAGGTAGGTACAGCTGTTGTTAAACTTGGTGAACGAAACCTCGTTATAATTGTCTATGATGAAAGTGTCAAGTTGATTAGATATTTTTTCTATCTTATCTGTTGTTATAGGTATGTCAAAATGTGTGCAAGAACGTGTGCTTAAAAACTAATAATAATATTTTAATCTTTTAATATCTTCTAATTCCACACCCTTTTCCAACTGCTGTATTTCAGAATAGTTCTGTTAACTAAACCATACTGGGCCCGAGCTTACACTTTGTCATACCCATGTTTGAAATAACCGGCGGGATAATTGCGTAACATATTAACAGTAGGGATAGCTTTCATTTTGACAGTTCAACAACATTCATTGCGTTATTTACGTTGCTAAGCAGACAAATTTTTCGAAAATATGAAGCAATGGATTAGCAATAGGCTTCAAAATGATTTAGATTGTGATTGATAGTGTGCAGCTTAGTATTGCTGGTTCTTGCTACGTTAGAAACAAAAACGCTTATAAAGATCTCGCCTCGAATTTAAGGTTCTAAAACTTGCCTTTTCGTTCACTCATTTACCCTATGAGCTTCCTTATTATTAGAAACTCAGGAGACGATTGTTTGTGACAATTCTACGTAAAAACAGGAAAACATCCTTAGGTATGGTTACGTCGCTGTTACGTAGACATAACTTTCATAAACGTGATGAAATCCATTAATTAGGTTCTCAGAACAAAAATATATATTTGATTGCAAAATATAACACAATAATTTTAGAATACTTTTGTTATGCAAATGTCGACCTTAACTGCTTAGAATTACGACGATTTTAGGTTAGACTTATTTGTCGGGAATGTCCTCATTTTGTTTCAAGCAAAAATGATATAATTATGTGTCAATATAATAAGGTTCTTTATCGTAACATGTACCTATGTATTTTCTAATTAACGTTAAATGATAAATGATTTTATTTCTGTAAGTAGGTTTGTACAAACACTTACACGTCAATCATATTTTAAAACTAGATAAGGTCAGCGTTCCCTATCTGACTACTCTGAGAAGAAAGGCCGAAACAAACTCAGAGGTCACAGTCTCTTTTAAAGTCCAGACATAATCTTGGTCAGATCATGTGAAGACCATGTAGATTTGAGTCTGAAATGGTCTTTTGAGGAAAAAATACCACACAGAATGAGTGGACCTGTCCAGTCAGTGCACGCATTTGTCAGTAATCGTGCAGCTCAACTCAAAACTTAAGGAGCTCAACGATTCGTTGTTTCTATAGAATAATAATATTATGCTTAATTATCAATGTCAGAAGAATACTTTGTCCTTTTTGGATTTCAAGTTAAAATAATATTGGTTTTTGTTTTAATTAAACAATACATACATTGTATGTAATTATGGCAGAAATATTATTATATGACTAATGTCATTGGAATGTTCGATGATGTTGCCGCAAACGTTTAAAAAACTTGATGAATTTTATTCTCTTTACTAAAATTCTTGTAATTTGTTATTCCATTAATACATTTTGTCAGTTAGGAATTTCATAAATTTAATAAATTATTGGAATGACTGCGGTAATTTACTTAATATTCTTGCATTAACATTTCCAATAACTTCAGTGAGTTCGCAGCCTACTCACCGGCATGGAAACCAAAGCATTTTTCTTTTACATCATGTTGAAATTCCTGAAATAGAAAAGACATGAGATGGCGGTATCTCTTTTTGTTTTATATTATTGTAACTGCTCTACTTTAAGATTATACACTTAGTTGGTAAAAATAAATAAGAAAATTCTGGATTTACTTATGATTGTTAGTTACATTTAATTCTTTATTTTGTTGCTTTGTAGCGGTATCTACAAACGCCACATGCGAGCTACACGTCATACTGACGTCACGCAAAATCCTGCATCGCGCAAGCAGAGTTTACCGCGCAACTAGCATATATACAACATCCCGACATCAACCGTCGGGCAGTTGCCCACCAGACACGACACCCGTCTGGTCGGAGGATCCTCCCTTTTCAATAGAGTATGAGTGAGCTTTACACCCTGTTCCTCATACCTCTATAGCTTCCTGTAATTTCTTTAGCGTATAAAAAGGTTGGTAAATCTAAATAAATAGCTAGGTACAGTCGGTGTACCGACTCATCCGCCTAAACAAGTAAACAGCTAATATGGGGATAGTGCTTTTCTTTGTACAAGGAACTTAATTCTGTATTAAATTGACACACTACGTAAATTGGCCGTGTGAGAGCCGTTTCATACAACTGCCAAACAATTACTGTTTTGATTTGAATTGACGGTACGGTTGGCGCAGTGGTTAAGAGATTGACTGCTGCGCTGCGTGTCGCGGGTTCGACTCCCGCACGGAACAAATATTTGTATGACCTACAAGTAGTTGTTCTGGGTCTGGCTGTTTGTGTATGTGATTTTGAATGTTTGTAAACGCACCCACAATACAGGAGAAATTCCTAGTGTGGGGCAACGTATAAAAAAAATATATATACTTACGGACACTAAGTTGTTTGTCAATTTGATGAACAATTAATTTCTCTGACTGTACACCAACAGTAAGAGCGCGAACGCACAGAAAATTCTTATAAAAGTATTGACGTAAAAGGATATACAGAATGTTTATTAATAACTTTGACATTATTTATTGTAATTGTACTAAATAAACAACAAAAATAAACTTTGGAAAAACCTTAGTTGATAGGAGGAAATTGACAACAGGCTCTGTTTATGGAAAAATGAAATTATTACTATGTTTATGTAACAATTGTTTATTTCGAATCATAATTTGAATTTTTTAGAATTTAGATGGTAAGACTTCTTCGCAAGATGGCCACTTCTTCTCAGCTAAGAAGCGGTGAAGGGCGGGCGCTTTGATGGACTGTCTTATGTTATTTTCACGTTTAACAAGTGAAGATTCTCAGCTTAATTTGAATATATTACTTTTTAGTTTAAGAAATAGCGAACGAGTAACTATAATGTTTTATGTGGTTATTTTTTCTGAGAATTTGAATAGTCAGATCGTTCGTACCAACTGGCTAAAAATAATATTTTTATGTAACAAACTTTCAATCACAATCTGAATAATTTTGAAGGATATTGCTAATCCAATGCAAACAAATTTTTCGAACATAATAATGAATATTATTATATTATTATTATTAATAATATATTATTGGTCTGCTCAGCAACGAAAATAACGCAATGAATGTTGTTGAATTGTCAAAATGAAAGCCATTGCTTCTGTTAGTGTTTTTAATCATTATGGTTAGGTCTTTTCTTTTTTTGGGTGGGAAATTGTCAAATGACCTCTCCCGCTATGGGCGGAGCGGGAGGGTGTGTCAGACTCTTACTGACTAAAACCCACCCGTGTTCATTCAGTTGCCTGTGCGCCAGGGCCACGGTAACTCTTTCAAACAATCCGCGACCCCGGCGCCTGCATTATGGTAAGGTCTGTAGCGGTATCTACATCGCCACATGCGAGCTACACGTCACACTGACGTTACCTAAAATCCTGCATCGCGCAAGCAGAGTTTACCGCGCAACTAGACTACATAAAACGTCCCGACATCAAACGCCGGGCCGTTGCCCACTAGACAAGACATCCGACTGGTCGGAGGATCCTACCTTTTCTATGGAGGTATGAGTGAACTTTACACCCTGTTCCTCATACCTCTATAGGTCTAACAAACACTTCACATTAGCCGGCCTTAAAAATTGCTTATCAAGTCTTAGAAAAAGTTCGAATTCTAATGCCTCGTGTCATTTCTGATTAGTTAGTCATCCCTTCGTGACAATCTCTTTCCAATGCTTGATGTGTCATTTACGGCCGGGCACTACAGTCCTTTCACAGGTATTTCACCACTGTCCAAACCACAGTGAACTTTATTCTCGTTACAGTAAGGTTGCTGTTGTTTTGCTGCTATCAGAGAGGTAAAATATCTATGTAAGGACTGTATCGTATGTCGTGTTCGAAAACACGAAGTGTCATTTGTTTTCTCGTAAGATATACGTAGTCGAGTCATAAATACTGTCATTGGTTCCGAATTTTGAATTTGGAATGCAGACGTAAAAATACATAAATTACGATCGAATATTGAATGTTTCACGATTTTAAAAATATAGGTTTTGTAGACTTTTCTTTAGTTTTCAACATGGAGTGAACACAAAAAGAAGACAGAGTCGCTGTAATGAGGGCTACCGCGCTTGAGTTCGCCACTAGAGGCGCTAGTTTAGAGTAAGGTCTCTAGATGTCAAAATATGTACTGAACGTTCACTGTTTGCGGGATTTTTTATAATTATATCGAATGATTCATAATAGCTGTAATGGTTGTGCCATTCTTGATTAATTATGGCTTAAGACTTTAAGTAAAAAGTTAGGATCTAATTTGGTAGCACTTGAAGGAAGAATAAGATTTTTCTGCTTCATACTTGCCAATTTTAGGAATATTATAATCTAAATACTCGACAGTGGCGCCAACTGGTGAGCACAAAAACGATAGCCCCCATTGCGTTCTATCGTATACGCTGCAAGTGAAATATTCAAACTTCTGAAAAACTTGAAAATAACACAAAAGTTCGTTTATCGCACTATTAAACGATACGAGGAAGATTCAAGAATAGAAGATGGAGAGAGGAGTGGTCGACCTCGTACGGTTAGCAATCCACCGGTGTTCAAAGCCATCAGTGCGCGAATTCAAAGAAATCCCGTGCGAAAGCAAAAACTGTTGGCTCTTCAGATGGGTACAAACAGAACCACGGTGAAAAGAGTGTTGAATGAAGACCTCGGGCTGCAGGCTTACTGTAAAATAACAGCACACCTCCTGAATGCTCGTTTGAAAAAAAATTGGATTCAACGATCACGCGTTTTGTTGAGACGGTACGTGGGAAAAAATACCGCAAAATCTTTCAGTCGACGAGAGCTTCACTAAGCAAATGACAAGGTGTGTGCTCACTACAGTGATGAAGCGAGCAGGCGTGTCCCGCGGATTCAACGTGGTCATCATCCCTCATCGGTGATGGTTTGGCTTGGAGTATCGTATTTGGGCCCCACTGAGATGTCTTTTTGTTAAAAAGGTGTGAAAACCAGTGTACCAAAATACGGTTTTGCAAAACATCGTAGAGCCTCTTAAACGAACAATGTTCGCAAATCGCCACGGGGTATTCCAGCAAGATTCTGTGCCGGCTCATAAAGCCAAGAGTACGCAAAACTGGTTGGACGCTCATGAAATTGACTTCATCGGGCACGAAGATTGGCCATCCTCCACTCCGGACCTTAATCTCTTGGATTATAAAATATGGCAGTATTTAGAGGAAAAAGCCAGCGCAAAACCCCATAAAAGTTTGGAGTCGCTGAAGCTATCCCTCATCAAAGCAGTGGTCGAAATGGACCTCAATTTCGTGCATGATTCTATCGATGACTGGCCTCGCAGATTACGAGCTTGTATCGAAAATCAAGGAGGTAATTTCGAATAAACTAAAATATACATGTTAAATTGTGTATTTTTACCTATCTTCCCGTAAATAAATTATTATAATAAAATTGAAATGTGTCATTTATTTCACACTTGATATGTGACGGAACTTATGACCCGACTATGTGGTGACCACAGAAATGAATCATTGTAGGTACAACAGGAGGTCAAATGAATGAGAAGTGTGGACGCAAAAGTGTAAGCTGGGTACCTAATACTCTAGGGACTTATTAGGACGATGGAAGGAAAAATCTTTATAAATATTGCGTTTATTCCAAGTTTTTCAAAACCAAAAACCTTATTCAAATAATTTGGAAGCTTATTCTAAATTCGCTTGACTGTTCGAATGCAACCAGAGTTATTTTACTGCCAGCACAACATAAGGTCGACTTTTGCAGACAACTTTTTCAGTACCTACATGGATGATGACTGAAATGGTAGGTAGACAGATTGTGTAGGTAGTTCGCACAGTTGTTTTTTTTTATATTATTGGGTAGCCAAGATCAAAACACGTGTGTAACCGTACGATACATCATGGAAAAAAATTTAATGAAAGAAGAATTAAATGAAGGAAATGCATTAAACCCTCCATAAATAAAATATAATTTTAAAAAATGGGTAATCTAAAAGTACACGCCTCTCTCATTTAATTATATAAAAAAATAACAAAAATAGTTGAGAATACAGAATTAATTGATTAAAAGAGAGGATGAGATGTAATATCCAGCTACTCAGCTATATTTTTCTTAATTTATAACTTTACGGGTTTACATAAAAGTAGAAAAGAAAAACTAAAAAAAAAACTACATTGAATTAGACCGTCATTTTCGAAAGGACTTAGTTTTCGATAATACCGAAGCGTTTAAAAAAAATAACTCGATTAGTTAAGTTTTCCAGGAGTTACCGTGATCACGCTCGCTAGGATCCATACATACAGACACACGTACGGCCACATAATAATTTTTTTAAACAGTTTTTTTCATTACTAAACATTATTTTAAATAGCAAAATGTCTTTTGAAAATAACATGAGTGTTGAAACTAGTGTTTTTTCTTGACGTTTGTGTGTGAATATTATTCTACAAGTGCGATATGAAGTAAATAGAGACATTTTTAGCTCAAGGAATTACTTGTTCTTTGTAAGGCGAGAGTAGAGCACTACCTCATGCGCTTCGCTTATGAGGCGTGCAAAAAAAAGTGCTGCCTAAGTATACTTATAATATTGTATTCAACCAGACACAGAAGCTGACAGCAGTTTTATCGTTTCTAAGTTGACCGATCACTTACATACAGGGTGGCAGGGACATCGACAAACAAACAGTCACCATGAATTCAGCACATGATTCTAGACCCCTAGCGGCCTAGCGTAGATATATTTCGCAGGTTATAAAAAAAACACGTGTGGCACTCGGGACTGCCGCGGTAAAGCTATTGCATAATATTTTTTTCACTTCAGTAGCTCAAACATGTAGGTTTTGCTGCCTGAAATCAGTGAGCAAAATGCGATTTTGCTCACTGAGTGAGACCAAGTAACTTTTTAATTATTTTTTTTCAGAAAGCCGCGAATATCTTATTCATCCTTGGGTTAATCATACAATTCGAAACATTCACACTCTATCTCTTTCCCGCCAGTAGAAAGAGAGAGAGACAAAGACCAGCCCTTTCGAAGTTCCGATTTTGAATTCGACCTCAAAGACACGTTCGGAATTTCGTACTAACTAAAGAAATTTTTCAAAAAGATAATTATGTCTTTTAATGTAATTTATTGAATTTTTAACTTATTGTTGTATTTAAACGAAAATAAGTATTTACTGCAAATAAAATTGATATTTAACATGTACATATTTATTTCTAGTTTCAATAATGTTACGTAATATATTTTGAATAAGAAAATATCATGGGTGCTATTTCCGAACACGCCTTAATTTAAATAAAAGAGCGGGTTACTTTTAATTTGCAGAATTGCAGTAATTTTTGTTTTAAATTTTAAAATGTTCCATTTTATTGAATTGGTACCTCTACCTACAATCTTAATTATTTTGATTCACAATAAATAGTTATTTCAATCTATTCCTGTTTATTATTTTATCTCCTAAAGTGTTCTCGCTGCTGAAGTGAAAAGTTATGTGTGTTACACGAGAGCAAAGTTTTTTGCATCTCGTGCCTTTGAATCCCTCGCCACACTCAGGATTCAACTTTAGAATCACTCGCTACGCTCGTGATTCAATCGTTGAATCCTTCGCTTGCTCAGGATTCAAAATCAGCACTCGCAGCAAAAAACGACTTTGCTCTCTTGTTGCACAAATAACTATTATCAACTTATGCAATTGTAATTATTTTTATTTTTTTTATTTATGCAGTATTTTTTTTTCTTTGTTATTAATTCAAGTACAGTCGTACCATATACATACACGTTAAGCGAACGCTCGGCCGAGCTACATGGTAGGCGGAGTGGGGGTCGTTAGGTTTTATTTTCGTTACAGAATTTCTTGATTCGGTCGCCGCGCTCAAAGCCCGCGATAAAAGCTATGCAATAGCTTAAAAAAATCAGCTGTTTCATAGAAAAGTGCAATATGTTTTTTTTTTTTTTTTTTTTTTTGATGGGAAATCATCAAATGACCTCTCCCGCTCTGGGCGGAGCGGAAGGGCGTGTCAGACTCTTACTGACTAAAACCCACCCGTGTTCCTTCAGTTGCCTGTGCGCCAAGGCCACGGTAACTCTTTCGAACAATCCGCAGCCCCGGCAGGCATCGGTCCTATCGGACCCCGTCACTTTTGCTGACATCTCTTTGAGGCGCGCGTGGAACACGACGCGCCGTCGACCCGGGCCTGGTCCTTACCGGAAGGCGAGCTGCCCATTGCTCGCCGTCCGCAAGCCCGCGCCTACGGTGGCCGGGAGTCGGCAATCGACTCCCGACGCCCAGGGTGTCTCCTCCTCCTGCGGCGGCTAGGGGCGCGAGGGCGTAGAGATTGCCTCTCCCTCTCGCGCTCCGCCTCCTCCTTCGCGAGCATTACTGCTTCGCAGAAGGAGGTGACGGCTTCCCATTCCCTCTCGCTCCGTACCATGGCCTGAACCAGGGCCGGACGCGAGAGGTCGCCGCCGCCGATCGCCGCCACGAGGACACGGCGGTGCTCCGCCCAAGCCGGGCAGACCTCCACCATATGCTCCACCGTGTCCTCCGGTCGATCCACGCAATGATAACACCCTGGCGTTTCCTCCCGCCTTATCCGAAACAGGAACCTCCCGAAACAGCCATGTCCGGTGAGGACCTGCGTCAGGCGGAAGGTGAGGACGCCGTGGCGCCTCTCAAGCCACTCCTCAAAGAGGGGAGTTACCGCCGCAATTGTGGCGTGTCCTGCGCTGGGTTACGACAGTCACACTCTCCATGTCGCCATGAGATCCCGCCGGAGCTCTGTCCGCTGTATCGAAATTTCTCGCGGCAGCGGAGTTACGCCCCGGCGTTTCGAGTCCTCGCGCCACTCCCAAATGTACGCGAGGACCTTTGCCTCCAGATCCCATGGCGGCAATCCGGCAAGGAGGCTCGCCGCCTCGCAGGAGACCGTGCGGTATCCCCGTACCATCCGGATGGCCATGACCCTTTGGGACGCTTTCAACCGGCGGGCTGGCCGGAGCCTTAGCGAACGCGCCCACACCGGTGCCCCGTAAAGGGCCATGGACCGCACGACCCCCGCGTAGAGCCTCCGGCAGGAGGCGTTTGGCCCCCCCAGATTGGGCAAGAGCCGCTTCAAAGCAGCCCCGGCCCGCTAAAGTGCAATATGTAGGCGGTCAAAATGTATGTCACAGATTTTTTTTTTAAATAACCGTTGAAAACTCTCAACGCAGGGGTTTCAGAATCATGTACTGAATCCATGGTAACAGGTTGTGCGTCGATGTCCCTGCCAAAATCTTGGTTGATTTGATACGACTTAAGGCTCCCACAGACAGGTGCGACGCTACCGCGCTACACAAAGGCGCCGCTCGTCGCGCGACGCGCGGTGCCCTTGTGTCAGGCGTCACGTCGCGCCAGTGTGTACGAGCCTTTATTGGTATGATATACGGTAAAGCCTACGGGATAGGTAAATCAAAATAGTCTCCTCAGTCTGCATTAAATTTTGACAACGCCAACTGTCTAGGATGCACTAAAGCTACGGTGGCTAGAAGAGCGTTTCCTTAATATGTATAACGGACGTCATGAAAATTTGTAATTTTCACCAGTATCTGAAATCAAAGTGTCAAAAAATGGATTTGTATTTGGATATAACGGACGATTTTTGCAGTTTTAGTATTTTATGTCATTTATTTGTAATTTGCGTTTTGTTTGTGCAGAATAAACAATTTTTCTTTATTTTGTTATTTGACGTTAATTATTAATATTAATTAATTATTATTTGACGAGGTCATCATTTCGTATGTACCAAGGTGCATTTACAATTTCCCTTAGAACTTTGTTCTGGAATCGTTGTATAATTAATATATTGGTCTGTTTGGTGCAACCCCATAGCTGAATAGCATAAGCCCAAACTGGAATCAGGACTTATCTGTATAGCAACAATTTGTTCTGCTCGGACAGCATGGAGTTTCTTCCAAGCAGCCAATACATTCTTTTGAATCGGAGGTCGAGTTTATCTTTCTTCTTCTTGACGTGGGCTTTCCAGCGTAGCTTTGCGTCAAGAGTCATACCGAGATACTTGGCTGTATTCTCGTATGGGACCTTTTTATTATTAATGTAAACTGAACAGATTTGGATTCAATTAAGTTTAATCCTCCATTTTTAAGTCCAGTCATAAACTTGATTTACAGCCGTTTGAAGCTTTTCTACTGCTTCTTCGTGGCTGTTTCCTACAGCCATTATGGCTGTATCATCAGCAAAGGTCCCAATCGTGTTTTGCTCTAACTCAGGAATATCGCAAGTGTATAATAGGTACAGGACCGGACCTAACACACTTCCTTGCGGTACACCAGCTTCAATTTCTTTCAGTTCTGAGTAGGCGTCTTCCTGTCTTATTCTAAAAACTCTGTTCAGAATGTAGGATTCTAATATATCTGCAAACTGCTTTGGTAACAGGCTCTTCAATTTATGTATAAGGCCTTCATGCCATACTTTATCAAACGCTTGCGCTACGTCTAGGAATACAGTAGAACATACTTTCTTGTCTTCAAGGGCGTTTTCTATTACGTTTGTGATCCTATGTACTTGATCGATGGTAGAGTGTTTTTCTCGAAATCCAAATTGGTGCTCTGGTATTATGTTTTTGCTATCTATTATTGGTTTAAGCCGTTTGAGTAGCAACTTTTCAAATAGCTTGAACATGATGGGTAGCAAGGAAATAGACCTATAAGATGATGTTTCGGTATCCCTGGCTTAGCTATCGTTATTACTTCGGCCACTTTCCATAAGTCTGGTACATATTTAAGCCTTAGTGCGGCATTGATTAGGGTCGTTAACTTAACCAGACCCTTTCTTGGGAGGTTATGAAGTACTTCTCCTATTATTAAATCGTAACCTGGTGATTTTCGTGTACTTATATTATGTTTTATTGCTCGTGCCACTTGGTCGGAAGGTGTCAAATAATGCTCTGTATTTGGACATTACGGACGCATGTGGTAGCCATCACTCTTCTAAGAAACTGTAGCTTTAGCCATAAAAATGTGTTGCACCGACCTTGACCCGACCGACTCCTTATTAAAAAACTAGCTGCTGCCCGCGGCTTCGTCCGCGTGGTGATCGGAAATTATCCCACGGGAACGTGCTACCCGGATAAAAATTTGTCTATGCCTCATAACATCAGCTATCTGCCCGTGAAAGTCCCATCAAAATCGGTCCAGCTGTTTCGGAGATTAGCCGAAAGAAACAAACAGACAAAAATTAAAAAAAAAAAAATGTTGTAAGTACCGTATATACTATCATATGCATTTAGTAAAAAGCTGTTATTTTGACATTACAAACAGACACTTCAATTTTATTTATTTTATATATAATATAGATATATTTAATTTTATTTGTATAGACACCAGCCTATTATTGTCCCACTGCAGGGCAAAGACATCTCATACAGAGAGGGCACGAGCATTGACCACCACACTTGCTCAAGACCCGTTGGCGATTTCAGATTTACATTATAAGATATTTAGACATGTTTTAAAGCGTATCGAAAGTTCTCATTCAACGCGTCACAAAGAACATCAAAGGTATTATGACAGGTCAACTTAACAATCACAAAAACCAATTAGACAAGCCTCCATCCAGCGTCCTAATTACGTCACACTATCTATCACAATCTGATTCATTTTGAAGCCTATTGCTAATCCATTGCTTCATATGTTCGAAAAGTTTGTCAGCTCAACAACGTCAGTGTGTTACGTAATTACCCTGCTGATAATATAACAGGGTTTCACAAATCACAAGTTACTCTCATAAATAAACGTCACAGATTGAAGCACGCTATGTTTACTTAGGTACTTCTGACGTCATGAGAAATTTATTTGTAAACATGGAGGTATATCTTCCTTATACATGCATCAGAGGACGCGACACAGATCATTGGGATTTGACTTACTCATTGACTTGTAGGTAGGTATGGATGCCTTGTATTCGTGCTAAACAAAACTAGTTGTTAGTTGATATTTACCTCAATCTTACCAACACTGCAATTCTTAGTATTGGCAACTTTTATTTACTTTGATCAAAAATACACCAGCACCCTAATAACGTAACGCACTATCTATCACAATCTGAATAATTTTGAAGCCTATTGCTAATCCATTGCTTTATATGTTCGATAAATTTGTCTGCTCAATAACGTAAATAATGCAATAAATGTTGTTGAACTGTCAAAATGAAACCCATTCCTACTGTTAGTGTGTTACGTAACTACCCCGCTGATATAGTATCACGAACAAAATCCTTTTGTTCAACTGGCCACGATTAATAGTTTCTTTATTAAATTAAAAATATTTAAAAAAGGTATTCTTTAACTGCATTTGACGCTAAACGTATTTGAATCATCATTGTGTCTCTGTCATCTTCAAATGATTGACAGAAATATAAGGATGTTTTAAATTCCTTTAGCGCTAAATGCATTCAGTGATTTTTGTTGGAAAGCGCCTAAATAGCATGTGCTTCTGATTTTTATCAACCTCGATACTTGAAAATAAAGTTAAATTATGTGTGCGACATAATAATAATTAGGACTGCCTGTCATCTGAGAAAATATAAAAACAAATTCGTTTGAAGTATAAAATAAAGGAATTTTAAAATAGGTACAAAAAGACAACCTAAAATTTGAAGTTGCAGATCAATGATAGTAGATGATGATAGTAGATAGTAGATGATCGATGATAGTAGCAAGTTCAAAGAAAAATAACCTTGTCGAAAAGGATATCAGTTTGAACGCTACTGATGTCGTGTCGTGGCCAGATCTTAGAGTTGATCATTTCGTCATTTTATGAAATGCTTGTTTCATGAAATATAACATCGACCGCTGGTCACATCATGATGTAGTCTGGCCAGATCATTGAATACTCAACGTTTGACGATATGAACAATTAAAATCACGACTAGTTCATGATGTGGCCAAAAAATTGTGATTATATCGTTAAATAGTTAGATTATTCACCGGTAGAGGCGTTGATGTCGCTTATATAACAAATCTCGACTTAGTAAAACGGCAATGTTACTAGGAGAACTTAGGATGCAAGAGCGAGCGAAGCGAACCCGGGACTTGGGGCACCCCGACTCGGACATAGCTGAACTTACTATAAAGAGCGCCGGGCGTACACTCACGGAACAAAAAGATAAAGCAATTTCACATACAATTAATTCATCGGAGCAGTGGTGGCCCAGAGGTAACAGTCCCGACTTACGAGTTGTAAGGTCATAAGTTCAAACTCAGGCAGGCGCTTTACTTTGAGTAATTTATTTCATCACCACTGCTAACAAAACGGTGAAGGAAAACATCGTGAGGTAACCGGCATGTTCTAGAACCAAAAATTCGAAGACATGTGACATCTATCAACCCGCACTGGGCCCGCGTGGTGGATTACAGCCCACTCCCTCTCATAGTGAGGAGTCCGTGTCCCAGCAGTGGGAACGTTATAGGTTGATTCATTGGCCACATACCGGGTACATGCCACCTTTTCGAACAGTGTCTGAGACACGGTGCAAGTAAAAATTTACCTAATCGTGTATAAACTATTAATTCCTCGACTGTAAAGTGACGCCAATGTTTATAGTATAAGTATATACAAATTAGTGCTCGTGACTGTACTTAGGTTTTTTAATTCCTCATTTAACATCCCTTGCAGGACGGCTCAGTTCAGCGGCATACGCTGTGAGAAAAATCCGTCAATTTACTGATGTAGGTACCGCGAGGCTAGTCTATTTTAGTTACTTTCATAGTATTATGTCGTACGGTATTTTACTATGGGGACGGGCTGCAGACGTTGAGTCTATTTTTATTCTGCAGAAAAGAGCCATCAGAGCCATATATGGCCTCCGCAGGCGCGACTCTCTAAGGGAACGGTTTAAAGATATTAACATCATGACGGTACCTTGTCAATATATTTATGAAAACATCATGTACGTAAGGAAAAATCTACATAGTTTTAGTAAAAGAGGTGAAAGACACAATTATATCACTAGAAATAGGGACCAATTAGTTCAACCAGGTTTCAGGCTGGCTAAAGTAGACTCTTCTTTCATGGGGTACTGTTTAAAATGTTACAACAAAATACCTCCCCATATACTTCAATTGAATGAAACGAAATTTAAATCCTGTATAAAACGCACACTATGCAGTCAAGCATATTATAAGTTGGGGGATTACATCGCTGATAAAAATGCTTGGCTCAACGCTGGTCCTGCTCCACAAGGGCGCATTAACTAATTGATTAGCATTTGTAACTACTGAAGATTGTAAAAACTGTCTTTACATTGTATAAATTCAATCTTGTAGTATTGTATAATTGCATAGCACATGTGTGAGTACTATGTACCTACTATAAAGCTACCATTTTCTAGGTTTGTCTTTCATTGACTTGAATGTGCCCTGGCGGCTGAGAGTATGTCATGCTCACTCAAATGTCTCGCTGGTGGTGGCGTGTGTTTTGGATCATTAAGTTCCCTTCAAAATGGTTGAGCTAAATGGTGCTGATCCATACGTCATGTTCGTGAACGGGCGCCGTCAGTGGGGACTGGTCATCTCTTGGCTGCCACGGCTTATTTTAATTTAATATTGGAATTGTTGTCGTCTCTTTATTACGGACGCTTTTAACGTTCTGCATCGTTCTCACATGCATAATTTCAACATGAATGATGTAACCAATAATTTGTAACCATATTTTGATTTAAAAGAGTGTCCATGGAGTTTCTTGCCCGTTCTTCTCCATAGGTACCTACTACGCTTTGGAATGGGCAACTAGCTTCATCTTTCTGACTGACCGACCCCTTGACAATTCAAAAGTGCCTGTAATTGGTTTATTTGAAATAAATGCTTTGAGTTTTGAGTTTAATAAAATCCGTACTATGGGTACTATGGGTGGGGATGCTGGTCAATCATACATCCCTAATGATAAGAAAGGGATGCTTGATATCTAACGTCATAATAATTAGACATAGAAAATCTTCTGTACAATTTTAATATGGGAATACCAGACCGTACGAAAATAGTAATGAGGAAAAAGAGAAGTTGCTGTTTATGTTGTATTGTTGACAGTGACGTCGGTTATTCGGTTCCTATTTGCATAGCGAATGAGTTTACAGTAGCCTGTTAAAAATACTTAGAAAGGAAGCGAAACTTGATGTATTATATACCGAAACTCATAGGGCAATTTTGCAAGTACACACACATCCAGAGCGAACAATATTAAAAATAATTAAATTCACTTAAGAACACTGTCCTTCAAGATATGCGATTTTTCAAGTATGAAGGACAGGGATCTTAAAAACAAGGCTGAAACAACACTGCTGTTACCTACGATAAGTTTTTGAAGTGAAACTTCGTAAGCGGCGATTCGTAATTGGACGAGAATTGAGCGTGAAATATCAAGGACGCGTCACGTTTAGGCACATTTCGTTACATGAGAGAGAAGAAAGATATATTTCTGTCTCTCACACTAAATCTCCCTAATTCTTTATTTAAGAAGTTTCACTTCTATCACTTGTAGGGTGCTTCACGCGCAATATTTTTGGTAAATAAATGATTTGTTACTACAAAATTGGTACGTATGATTACAATAGTTATTGTGAGCAAACGAATTTTAGGCAGAATATGGGTAAACTATTTATTTAATAGCATCTTTTTTAACACGCAGCTATTGTAGATCGTTAGTACACTCTACGATACCACGGATAATAGTAAATTGTTATACAAGGGGAGAAAATGACCCATATACGCGGTAGTTTTACTCCCGACCTTTAGCGAGGGAGTATATCGAAACCGAGTTTTAATGGGTTTTTAGCGCCGTGTGTTACACTCTACTTTTCACTTAGATTGCGAGAAAATAAAATAATCCAATACAATATTAAATAGTTTACTTTTTTTTCATTTCTTCTGTAGTCGCAATGCAATGCACGCATTCTACTGAAGAGATCGCTATTTTTAGTTCCATTTTCAAAAACAAAATATCCTTCATTTTTTATGAAACAGTAATAAGTCGAGTCTTTATTCATGATTATTCTACTTATGAATAAATACTTTTTCATTTTGTAGGCTCGTTGGTAACAGTCAAAAATTCAAACAAAAAAAAAAAATCTCCTAGAGGAAAATATGCCATTTTATCCCCGCTCTGGTACGCTACAATAACGGACTTTTTGAGCAAGAGGAGTGAAAATAAAATTTATCTGGAGGTATATCATTACACTGGTAAGAATAGTTAAGCCATATACACATTATTTGTAACACAACGTGCAATGCAATATTTCCTATGCATTTATTTCCGTGCATTTGCAAACACATTGCGTTGCCCATAATATGTACGCGACTCTATAATATGTGATGTTGCATGTAGCGCTACATGTAACGTTAACGATACATCATTATAAAAATACATAACATAACGCCTGTATTCCCCGACGGATTGGATAGAGGTGTACCTATAGTACACCCACATTTCGTCAGGTATGTTTAAGTCCCATGTAATAGGGGGCAAGCCTAATGCCATTAACCGAGCACAAATCCAGACTCCGGGCTGCTACTGAGAAATTCCAGATGGAAAACTCCAATAACACTTCGGCCGACCTGGTAATCGAACCCAGGACTTCATTCTCAGCAGTTGCGCTTGCAACCACTAGACCAACGACAATATTATTAATAGTTAAAACTAATTGAAGTATTGTTACCTAGCGTATTTTAGGCGCAGATCTATCGTTGCAATGCTTGTTGCGGCGTAACGTTGCGCCGCGTTTGATTTGTTCCATCAGCGAGGTGTGGCAGATTCGAGGGTCGGGCTGAAGGGAGAAAATAAACAGTGAAAATCTTAGTCATTTTAACCAAGTTTAAACGGTCGAATGGATTCAGGCGGTTTACACGATAGAAAAAGATTAAAAGGGATGGTGCTATTCGTCATTTATTCGTACCTGTGATATTATAAATTAATGTGAAAGTAACCCTGTCTGTTACTTTTTCACACCTTAACGGTTGAACGGATTTCAATTGGCACACAGGTAGACCATGCCCTGGGTTAGGATATAGAATACTTTAATATCACGGTTGTACGTTCCCGTGTGATAATTTCCGAGAAAAACCACGGCTAAAAGCACGTATCCATATAAAGGACGAATAGCGCCATTACTTTTTCGCCAAGGAACAGTGAATCACCAGAACAGGCTTTGATACTTCATAATTAATATTATTAAAAACCTGTATATTTTGTACATACCAATGTCGTTTATAATACCCAGAAAGGCTTAAGGGGGAAGCGCCAGGGTAGCCTGCGGAATTCAAATTTTCTTACGTGTTTTGCAATTGGCAGGTCAGTGTCAGGTTGTATGTTAATTAAAATATTATATGATTCGTGGCCGTAACAAATAAGGCTTTACAGAATTATAATCATTAGAATCAGCAATACAACTCCTTAAGTTAGAATTGGCCTCAAATGTCAAGATTTCATGAAGTAGTCATTCAATAGGGTAATATGAACTTAGAGAGCTGTATTGATGATTTTTGTGATTATTATTCTATAAATACATATTTGTTACGGCCGCGAATCATATTTAGATCAACATAAAACCTAATACTGACCTGCAAATTGCAAAAAACGATAAGCAAATTTGAATTTCATGGGCTACCCTGACGCTTTCGCCTTAAGAACCAATTAAGATAAAAAAATTGCTTGCCTATATGTTAACACCGTACACCACCTTAACCTACTTACAAATCATACATGTCATGCTTGTCACTTTAACTTTTAAAAAAAATATTACTAGTCATACTACGCCTACTGTTCTGTGGGTAAAACCATAAGATGGGACGTAGTCACGCGGCGTTGCTCCATTGTTTTATGAGTCAAATTACAATGAGACGATGTGTCAGTGGTCTAGGTAGTATGTAGTAGGTACTCCTCGTAGGTGACCATATAATTATGCGTAGTCATATAAGTTACACAGAAACACCATCTTTTTTTGGTGTAATTATCTTTATTTAAGCTATTTAATTAATATTCATTATGTGTTACTTATTATTCCACAATAATATTTCTATTATGCGGCGTGTTTTAATTATTATGTTCGTCGACAACAACTAAAACCTATAGCCGTGTACGCACGTACGAACAAATTTGTTGCGTTGCATGATACGCAACAACTTGGTTCGCACGTGTGTACCATTAACGAACATCGAACAGTCTGATCGTCAAACATATTTGCGGCGATCCTATTTGTTTGGCCCTAAGGACGGTGTTCGAATAGCTTTAATAAATGTTACGTAACAAAACTGTTCGTATATAACTTGGCGGGATCTAGAATCGCTAAACAATATCTCGTGAATCACTGCAAACACCAAAAATCTTTCCGCTACTTCAAAATCGACCACTTCCAACGGCGCCGCCATGGCTATTGAGATAGAGTTCACAACTGTTGTGCGTGAACTCGATTCGAACTATGTTCGCGTTCGTGTTCGAATATGCCGTCCATACGTTCAAACCAAATGTTCATGTTTGATGTTTGTGTTCACTATGTTCGTGTTCGTACGTGCGTACACGGCTTATGAGAACTGTTTGGTCGAGCCTTGTTTTTTATTAGTAAAAGTTTTCATACGAAATTGATCGTCGAAGTTCCAAATTAAAATCACATTATGCACATAATGAAACTCAGTACAATATCATTGCCCGGCTAGAGCCTAGGGTTTTAATGTCTAGCTTTAAGTTAGGTTTGTATGACATATAATTTGACATTTTCGAGCAGGTGATGTGAAAACGTATTAGGTGATTATTTTGTGGTGCGAGAGGGACTGTGTAATTGGTTACTACGCTTGTACCCGATTTAACAAAAAAAAATAACAAATTTTATTGGCCCTGATTAAAATTTGATATAGCATTAACTATACCTGAACTTCAAGTAACTATCTAAAACTTAAAAATCCAAGAAAAAAATGGACATCAAATAAGGGTTTTTCAAACCATAAATGCAAACCAAGTTTAGATGACGCGACGTCTCAAGACTTTGGTAATCCGGAAAAAACTGCAGTAATACCATCGATATATTGCTCTGCTTTCTCTTCGGCACTAATATTGACGTAGGTACAGTCGAGTTTTAGATTTTTGTCTGTTTTAATAATTCCTTTTGAAGCTACGACATTGAGCTGCGGGGTAATTACGTAATACACTAACAGTAGGAATGGGTTTCATTTTGACAGTTCTACAACATTCATTGAGTTATTTACGTTGTTGAGCAGACAATTTTTTCGAAAATGTGAAGTAATGGAATAGCAATAGGCTTCAAAATGATTCAGATTGTGATAGATAGTGTGCTACGTAATTAGAGTGCAGATTATTTTTTCGAAAACTATAATGTTGGAGTACCATGGATGGCGTTCTGTTAGGTTTCCCTTTGTAGCTTTTGTTTGTGTACTCTTTATGTTTTTAGCTAGCTTTTCACCTATTTTGGCAAAAAAGTCATTGACATAGTTTACAGAATTTTGTGATTTTACATGATGAGGCTAATAATTGTGATGATGTGTTGGCTTTCCTTGTCGACCTGCTTGAGATATTATTTATAGCCGACCATACATAACTGTTAAGTATTTTTTGAATAGAATATAATAGAAAAGAATAATTTTATTTTTGCAAATATGGGTAGATGATACATCAATAGGTGTTAGTATAGTTCAAAGATCAGCTTTTCTGATCTAATTTTTTTCAAATTCTATTGTTAAATACTTTAATAATTTATTACAACAATTTCTGTACCACGTAAAATAAATTTGTAATATATCGCTATTAGGCGCCTGTTTAAATTTTCTATGCAATGTGTCTCGATGTCGCATATAGCGAAGTAAACCAGGAGTAATTCATGGCTTTAATATTTGTTTACGGTTCTGAGACTTATCAGATTTGCGTTTTTACGTGTTTTATTAATTTATTATAGTTATTGTTTCCCCTGTCACATGAGGATCTTGGGTCTTGTATACTTCACTAAAGTCTAGTTGTTTTAGGTCTGTCTCTATCTTAACATAATTAAAACGTATACAATTTTTTTTAATTTTTTTCGGCATTCGTTTTACAAGAATATCATTGTATGACCAGGTAAAAGGCCATGGGTAGCCAGTAAGTTTAGGTAGGAATATTTAGCGGAATCCTTGGAGTATTCGTGTATATTTATATTTATGTACATACATACATCAACTCACCCACTTCCCATGGGGGTAGGTTGAAGCTACAGA
Source organism: Dryobotodes eremita (assembly GCA_917490735.1). Classification (NCBI taxonomy): domain Eukaryota; kingdom Metazoa; phylum Arthropoda; class Insecta; order Lepidoptera; family Noctuidae; genus Dryobotodes; species Dryobotodes eremita. The sequence goes on along the minus strand of OU823263.1, from coordinate 4,732,168 downwards.
ACGCCACCTGCTACGATTCTTACATACTCCTTTCGCCTCGTTTACGTTCATACATCTGGTCATACACGCACGCCGGTTGCTAGTACTACGCACCTGACCTTTCTGAGGAACATCACCAATAAGGTCACTATATGTCTACCTAGGGCGTCCCCTCCCGGGACGTGTATATATATATATATATATATATATATATATATTATATTTATTTCTCCCGTAATAATTATGTTGTTATGATGTATCAAAATATTAAAAGTATTTCTATTTAGCTACTAGTAACGCTATCTATTGTGCAATGTAAAAACTATACCTCTACTGCATTGTGTATAATCTGTGGTACAATGACTTGTTATATATCTTTTTGTATGAAATAAATTTTAGTCTGTTAGCGACATTCACTTGTTTGATTATAAATTAAAGTATTGTATTTGGATAGTGCACTTAGGGTAATATTTAGGGAGTTTAGAAAATTATCTAAGTCTTTGTAACCTGGCGGGCGGTATATCGCTAAGAGAACAGTGTTTCTATCGTTTTTTACTTGGAGACAGTTAGCATCTAAGAATGACGGCTGCTCTACAACTAGTTGCAGTTTTTTATGCACATACAGGACTACACCTCCATTTTGTGTATGATTATTGTTGGTAAGGTAATAGTTATAGTTCGTCAACTCGGGAGTATTATGGGTGTTAGGGAGCCAACATTCGGTTAGTGCGAATATGTTCCAGTCAAGTTTTGTCCGAACAAGTGTAGTCATAAAGCCCGTTACGTTTTTATTTATACTTCTTATGTTCTGTGTAATGATTAAATATAATAAGTAAACGAGTGTTACCTGCGCATGTTGGTTGATCATGTCCCGCACACATTTAGCGCGCGTGGTCTCGAGCTGGCGACGCTGCTGTTGTATCGTCGCCGACAGCTTGTCTAAAAACGCGGGCTGCACTGGAATTGTTCCTGTCGATAAAATAACATATAAAAAGGAGCGAAGGCGACTTTTGTAAAAAAAGAATTGGCATTTAATTTGTTGCCGCTCGCGGGAATCTGTTGTATGTAAGTAGCATAGGACCTGTCGATGCGGCGACGCATGAGAGACGCCTATGTCTAGGAGTGAAAGTATTTCGGGTAAATTATGATGATGATTAAGTCATAATAATATTTTTAAATTCTTAAATGTACAGGTTTAGAGGTAGACAGTTATAGAGTATTTAATTTACTAACAAATACTTTACACCAACTAAGTATAGAGTTTATCAAGCCACGCAGTAATATACTCTCCAATTTCATCCCTTCAAGAGTTGATTTTAGGAATACCCTTAACGAGTGTTTTTGTTTGTTAAAAGAAATTATACGTAATTTCGAGTTACTTTCCACCCCACTTTTTATTTATTTTACAGTTTTAGGAAAACTTACAGCTAAACATTTTCACACGAGTAACAGTAACAAAAATAAGGCCAATTAAAAGTTTTCACAGATAGAAGAGAGCATAGGTATAAACAAAAATATTTGAGAAGGTAGACAGGGTTTTAAGTGAAGACAGTAGGTATGTGTATAAATAAAAGTGTTTCAAACAGCGTAAACTGTAATATATTAGTTTATGTTATCAAAGAAGAAAGTACAAAGAGTCCTTTTTAATTTTGGAATGCTAGTACTGAAAACATCGATTTTCGTCCATGTGTGAATGTGAATAGAATAAAGTGTAATAATAAAACAGAGGTATGATACCTTTCCCCTTGGCGGGCGCGTCGGGCGGCGCGGCGGCGCGGCGCGCGGCGCGCGGCGACTGCGGCGGCGCCAGCTTGGCGCTCAGCTGCGCTATGAGGCCGCCTGCGGGCGCCCGGGTAGGCAATCACGTGGCCGCAATGGAGCCGAGTATTCATCGGAAACAGTTGCGTATACACTGTATACGCAACTGTTTCCCTAGCTACTTTAATTTGACCCTGTATAGCAAGTCTGGCCAATAGATATTCCAGGTGAGCAAACTTTCTTAGACTGTGGCAGCGCCGGGCCACCACTACTACCATATTCATAAGGTAATTTAAAAACCAAAAATAGGCAAAAATATGCTTTAATTTACTTTAACAAATTATCATCAAACCGATTAGTAATCCAATGTACCCGAACATTTAAGGGGGAAGCGCAAGGGTAGGCCGCGAAATTCAAATTTTCTTACGTTTTTTGCAATTTGAAGGTCAATGTCAGGTTGTATTTTGATAAAAATATGATTCGCGGTCGTAACAAATATGGCTTTACAGAATTATAATCATTAGAATCAGCAAGACAACTCCTTAAGTTAGAATTGGTGTCAAATGTCATGATTTCATGAAATAGTCATTTAATACAGTACCTAATATGAACTCAGAGAGATGTATTGCTGATTCTAATAATTATAATTCCGTAAAACCATATTTGTTACGACCACGAATCCATATTTTAATCAAAATACAATCTGACAGTGACCTGCAAATTGCAAAAACCGTAAGTAAATTTGAATTTCACGGGCTACCCTGAAGGTTCCGCCTTAAGTGGTACGAAGAAATAGCAACAATCCAAAACGACGCGGATCGGTTGCGTTCGGGCGGGCACGTTTTCTTTTCAAACGACCAATCAGGTGGAAGCGGTGACACCGCGCGCCGGCTAGCCGACCGACCGAAGTGCTGGCGGGCAAATTCAAATGCCTTGGCGAGCCACTTTGTGGCCCACGTGCCTGGGTTTGGTCGGCCTTGCTGTATAGTATCAATCAATCTGCCAAGCTTTTTCCCATCTATGTTGTGGTCGGCTTCCAGTCTAACGGGATGCAGCTGAATACCAGTATTTTACATTGAGCGACTGCCTATCGGACCTCCACACGACCTACAGTCGTTGACCCCAAAAGGAAAATCAGCAAATAATTTTTTTTTCGTTGTTTTTTTGTTTTGATATCGATACCCATTACGTCAGTGAAGTTTCACTTGCTAATTTATTTTAACCCTTTGACCAAGTAGACATGAAATACGTATGTATGAGGCCTTTGGCCTGAAGTGAGACAATACAGCCTAGTTAGATTTATATGTTATGCTCTGCTACTTCAGTATGATACTTTCAACCAGTCGGTATTGTAAGGGATGCTTCACACGTTCGGGTCCGCACAGTCGATACGGCAATATTTTTTTACAGCGAAGCCGGCCCATGATGACAGCCGAATATGTGTAGTAATTGCTTCGGGTTGGGTTTATTGTTTAAAAATACTACCGAATCGTATATTCCGAATCGAACGCGTGTGTAACACCCCTCACTTAGACACAAGTTCCTGGGCCGGCAGTCTTGACATAGATAGCGACAAAAATCGGTCGCTAAGTCGTATCGATGTCAAATTTCTTTAATAGATTTTCAACTTTATTTCCAAAGTATAAGGTTGAAAGTATAATGTCGAGACTGCAGGGCCTGGTATGGAGGCTAGTGCAACTACGGGGCTAAAGCAACCAACAGCAATATCTTCTATTCTATTGTTTTTTAGTACAAAAAAAAACCGTAAAAAAAAAACCTTTTCGTATAATTAAAGCAAAGTTTTATTATAAAACGAAGAAAAATTAAAAAATTAACTACTCTTTACACTTATTTTTATAACGTTTTATCTTATATTTCGTAAGATAATGTAATAGTTACATTACCCTCAATCTCGCGTTGCGGGGATATTGTGTTTAAATTTTTTAGTTGTGCCCCTTCGTATTTGTATCAAAAAGATAAATGTTAGTGATGTCAAATATCGATAACTGTAAATTGATATACTAAAGGCTCCTACACACTATACCGGCGGCACAGCCGGCGGGTTTTTGCCGTGCGGGTATGCCGGCATTATCAGGCAAGCCCCGGTGGCTTAAATATCTGCCGGCAGTGCCGCCGGGCTTGTTGGTGGCATGGCCGCCGGCCGGGCCGCCGGCATAGTGTGTAGGAAGGAGCCTTTAGAGCACAGTTTAGAACATGTACATATGAACTAAATGCATTCGTGGCCTGAGGCAAATTGCGGTTTATTACAATTTAATTTGAGATTTGAATTTATTTTCCTTTTATGAAGTACATGGTATGATTAGAAAGATTAATTAGCAGTTTACCTCAGGCTCCGTCCGAGTGTATTCAGTTTCCTGGTGAACTATACCTATCTACGAGTAAACTATTTGAAAAGCTGTGAACTTATTTGATATTTGACTTGTTTTAGATGGTCCGAAATTATATACGGAAAAAGAAAAGATATATTCAAAAGTAAAGCTTCTCGAGCCGGTTAACCTTGTTAAAAATAAAACATTAAACAGTTATGAGGCAGCAAAAAACTGTAATATACCGAGATCAACTATAATTTTACAAAAACAGGTGAATGCTGGAATTCATTTATTGAAATTTGAATTGAATGAAAACATTAATTAAAAACAAAGCGTAGTTTTATTTTACTAAGGCATCCATCAGTATCGATTACCTACATATTTTACAATGTATCGATATAATTATCTCTACACAACACTACTCCTACATAAAATAGTTACATTAGCCCCCAAGAATACAAAATATACTTTTAGTCGGATTGGGACTTTACTGGTTCAACTAAGAGATCATTTTTGAGTAAATTTTACGCTGGAACATCATGCCTCTGATTGTGAGCACATAAGCTACAAAAATCAATAAGCTGTTTTAAATAGTTGCATTTACCCCAACATGGGGCTAATACGACTGTTTCTGCCCGCGTGGGTTATTATTTAGATTTTAAGCAAATCTTACAAGCTTTTTGACATTATTTTAGGTCGAATCTAATCTCAGATTTAAGCTTAATCGTACAGATTTAATAATATATTACCCAATAAAGTAAGGAAATATTTGCACAGGATGTAATCTGAAATTGAATATTTGCACACCACATGTATTGGTAGAATGTAAATGGGCCATATTTATAATAACATCATACTACTTTGTACACCTACATTTTGGCAAATAAAGTATTATAATTAGTATAATTATTAAGGTGGACATTTTTGGCAAAGGTTAAAGATTTTTTTTGTTGCAATAGCCTCCATTGTTCTAGTATTTTTATGTCACGAAGCGACGCGCGCTTTACTTGTGGTTACCAAGCGTACAAATACGCTGTGAATGTGTGTGTAAGCGCAGGAGCTCTCGGAACCGCCCGAGACAATGGCGAAGTCGGAAGTGTGTGTGTGTGTGTGTGTTTTTAGCACAACAAACACACACACTTCCGACTTCGCCATTACGCTACGACGAGCAGCGTCAGCACGCTACTCGTCTTCACACACATATTGACAGCGTGTTTGTACACTTGGTTACCAAGAGCGAGCATTATGAAGGCTAAATAAAAAAAGGACTCACGTTCGAGATGATGTCTGTCAGCGCTGTGCGATCTGGCTGCGATGTTCTTCCTCATCGCTAAAGGACTGAGTGTGTCGTGTCGCGACATGTTGTTGAAGCCGGCTATTATTTCCGATGGTTGTGCGTAGATCGTGTTCTGGCCGTATTTCTTGTCTTGTTGCAGTTTGAAACCTGTAAGATTTCTCATGGGTAATACTTATGGTCTGTTCTAAAAGTATTTGAAGAAAATGTAAACAAATGGATCAGAAAACGTACTTGTGGATACCACTCGAAAATTGAGTGCTTTGATTTGATTATTTGTAGACTTACACCCGAAATTGTAATTCTAAATTACCGTAAAAATGTTTTTCATTTGCTTAATGAGGAAAATTGTATGTAATTAATAGAAAACAAACAGTTTATTTGTCAAATTAAATTTCATTTGAAAACATCCATCGGTTTCTTACTAAACTTCAACTATTTCCGACGACCCTGGTTACTTATCTCTTTTGGTGACTGTACATACAAAAATTCATCACAGGCTCCTACACAATAATTATACCAGCACCCTAATTACGTAACGCACTATCTATCACAATCTGAATCATTTTGAAGCCTATTGCTACTTCATTGCTTCATATGTTCGAAAAATTTGTCTGCTCAAGAACGTAAATAACGCAATGAATGTTGTTGAACTGTCAAAATGAAACCCATTCCGACTGTTAGTGTGTTACGTAATGACCCCGCAGGCTACCAGGTACCTAACTGTGACGTACAAATAAGCCAAATAAGACGCAAATTAATATTGATAATGCGGGCGGCAATAGGCTGAGCCGTATTGCCGTCATTGTGTGAACCTACTTGTGAATGTGCCATTATATGAGGCACTGAAACCTTTTAATCATGAATACCCTCCGTATTGGGAATTTGAATACGTAAGACGGATCTTAGACATAAATTTTATTACGCAATATCACGCTGCACTGGGTTGATATTAAAGATCATTTATGTGGTAATAATATTATTGAATAAAATTATTGCAGAACTATATATTGTAGGTCTAGGGCACGACTAATCTAGCATTACTGACGAGTGCTCAAAGTGAGTCATGCCAGTTAACGCTTATTTTGGCACCACCCTAAGCGTAATTATCTGTTCAGGGTGCCTAGACAAAATTTCTTTTCTGTAAGCGTTAACGCCAACGGAAAAATCAAATTGTGTGGAGTTGACATTTGCTTACCACGTGACATTACGTATCTTTTCCGCAGGTAATGTCATTGCCATACATTTTGACGTTAGCGTCTGGCGTTAACGCTATCAGAACAGTTTTTGTTTAGACCTACAGTCCGGAAACTTGACTGTAGAGCAGATTGATACACTACGATATTTTCAGTTGTTTTATGGACAGTTAATAGTCCTTTTGATTTATCAATCATGTTCCTTAACTATACACAAATCTCACCTGTTTGTCCGTAATGTGACTCGTTCGACATTCTCGGTCCAAAACTAGAGAATGAGTTGTTTTCTCCATAAATCGGTGTGGAGGGAGAGGAGCCGTGTGGCGAGCCGCGACCTTCGGCGTATATACCTGCAGTGATACAATGTAAAATTAGGGATTGGCCGAACGTTTTTTGAACCGAATACGAACTTCGGCCGAACATTCGGTGAAAATAATAAGTTCGGCCGAAATTCGGTTATAATCACCGCGCTTTTTCTAGGTGACACGACGAATCTTGTGGAAATTTACCACTAGGTAATAAGATTTCATTTAACAAGTTTATAAAAATAAAAAATAGTGTATTTTGGTGCTAATTATTTCAAAGTTTAGATGTCAAAATTCTGATAAAGTTTAGAATAAGTACATTCAATTGTTGAATCAGTAAAAACTAACAAACAATAAATAAATGCTTATGATTTTATTTTACTAGTTCAGTTTTATTATTTTAGTCAAAACAGTTGAGTTATTATTAAAATTTTCTTGCACTGAATGTTCAGCATTTGAACCGAACTTCGGTATTCGGCCGAGTAGTAATCTACCGCACAGGCCCAGTGCGGTTTGGTAGATGTCACATGTCTTCAAATTTTTGCTTCTAGGACATGCCGGTTTCCTCACGATGTTTTCCTTCACTGTTTTGAGAGCAGTGGTCATGAAATTATTTATACAAAGTAAAGCGCCTGTCTGGGTTCGACCCCACGACCTACACGTCGTAAGTTGCGGCCGTTACCACTGGGCCACTACTGCTCCATGTTGTGTCTGTAGCGGCATCTACAACGCCACATGCGAGCTACGCGTCTCACTGACGTCACGCAAAGTCCTGCATCGCGCAAGTAGAGTTTACCGCACAATTAGCATATATACAACGTCCCGACATCAATCGTCGGGCAGTTGCCCACCAGACACGACACCCGTCTGGTCGGAGAATCCTCCCTTTTCTATGAAGGTATGAGTGAGCTTTACACCCTGTTCCTCATACCTCTATATGCCTATATTATAAAAATAATCATCACCATCTGCTTGCCATTTCCCAACTATGTCGGGATCGACTTCCAGTCTAACCGGATGCAGCTGAATAACAGTATTTTACATGGAGCGACTGCTTATCTGACCTCCACAACTTAGTTACTGGGTAACACGATACCCCTTGGTAAGACTGGTTGTCAAACTTTCGAGCTTCTGACGACCCGAAACGACTGCCAAAGATCCACGAATGACAGCCGGGACCCACGGCTTAACGTACTTTCTGAGGGGTCTTGGTATGTAAAGATTGTCACCCATCCACGGACCAGCCGCGGCAAGCGTAGCTCTTAACCTGATCGATCGATCCGTGCGGCTGCTATTACTTAGCCACAAGCCCCAATATAAAAATAAACTAAAGAAACAACTCACCAGCATTAATCAAGTCCGAATTCGAGCTATTCAAGCTATTCTTCCTCACGTACATAGAATTCTCCACGTACGCCATTATCCTATGCCCAGTTTGCCCATATATAGGGTTCAAATTCCCCGTACTATTCAAACTTGTGGAGGACGAGAAGTTACTTTTCGCTTGTTGAAACGTGCTCAGAGACGGTGTTGTTGGGGACTGTGGTTGTTGTTGTTGGTTCGCGTTGTTGGAGTTGTTGGTTGTGGTCAGTTGTTGGAGACTGCGGCGAACGATGCCGGGCGATGCGGGCATGTGTTTTAGTTCCGTTAGTTGTTTTACTGTTTCGGCTACGTTGATGTGGGCTGAAAGAAATTAGCTGGTTGGTTTATATCGACTTGTAATCTGCCTTTTATGTTACAGGTAGGAAAACAGACCGAAAATACACTCGATGGAAAGTTTTGTTTTTTTAACTCAGTTCCAAGAATACTCTAAATTTGACTACTATCAAAAATATACATTAATTAATACTTATTTTAAACATATTACTAAAAAAACACGATTCGTAAACAAATAAATCACATCGGTGGAAAAATGGAGAAGGTACCCACTTTTGAAATTATTCTTTTATCCTTGTCACGCAAAACGTGTCGTTGTTATTGAACTGAACGGCACGAAGTTACTATACCGTTCCTGCGTTGTGACGTCAGGTGCTAATAATGCTGTCTCTGTCTAGCATCGACTTAAAAACGCATACATCTTCACCATTGTTTGAGACACTTTAACATTTTTTTAGTGTGGCTTATTTTATTTTTAGGTTTCAAAAATCAAATCAAAAAAATAGAGTCAAATAGTATATTCTTCCTGTTTCATGATCCCATCAAAAAATTGAGTCTGTTTAAACATGTTGAGGAATTGAACCCGTGTGAAGCTTATGTAGAACAGAAACAGAAAGAACATGAGGAAACATGATAAAACTGGAGATATTTTCCCTGATTGTCAGGACTAAATCATTGCTTGTCAATTGATTATATTATTAAAGCGATGTCCAAGTTGAAGTGCGTTAAGCCAGCCTGTGTGTCGCATTGGTGTGTTTAAGCTTTTACGCAGTGCACGCAATAAAAATATTCTTTGTGCAAACTTAGCGCTTCAATATGTTTTGTACAGTGAACGCGGATTCTGTAATTTCAAATTATGTTTTTAGTATTTGTTATAGTAAAATAGCCAAAGTATAATTGAGATAGTGTAATGAATCAGGCCCCAGGCGGCCTGCTAGAGCGCCATAACAATAGATAATCAATTGTGTCTCATTAGCGATGCTTCACTAGTATGTGCTACACAATTGTGTCTCATTAGCGATGCTTCACTAGTATGTGCTACACAATTGTGTCTCATTAGCGATGCTTGACTAGTATGTGCTACACAATTGTGTCTCATCAGCGATGCTTAACTAGTAGGTGCTACACAATTGTGTCTCATTAGCGATGCTTGACTAGTATGTGTTACACAATCCCTAAAAATATTCAATTTGGCTACACATATCAATTACTAAATTTAACAGGATGACAACATGTATGCAAGCAATCTTTTTTAGGCTTGTCAATCCGACTCACTCCACAACCGGTGCCTTAACCCCATCTTTGACTATTTTACTGCAAGAAATTCATACGACCAATCTAGTTGGTGTATTTCTCCATAGCGGCTGGATTTTTGAGACGGGACAGTAAGGGCCGTTAAGCTACAAAAAAAAAAATGCTGAAGAGACTGTCCTTAACTTTTTGAGTACTTAATTGCTAAGTGTCTTCACAGATTTTGAAAACATGGCACAAAGGAAAACGTCAAATTTATATCTTTTATTTTTATGATGTCAACCGGTCAGTATCGTATAAGGATAAAAAGACTCTTCTAGACCAATTGAGTTGAGAGTACTAGAAAAACCATAAGACGCAAAAAATATATTACATTAATATCTTAAGAAATTGACGCTGTGCTTGGGATGGTTCAGATTATTGATAGCCATGCTTTGATGGTAAAACTTTTGTATTTTCTCCATGCATTTCAAGAGACCACATGTTATCGGAGCCTTTTGGTAAGTCCAGTGTCACATTACACAATGTATCAGACCTTTGGCAGGCTGTCCCACTAGTGACCGCCCACCAAGGAGTTCTGTTAGAACGAAGGAGTTCATTCGGTCATTACAACGAGTATAAAACGTATGTACCTCCACAGACTGCCCTGTCTCCAAAATCCACTCTGTATTCTAGACTAAATAATAATAATAATAGTGCATAAAATTCAATACAGTCATAATCACCGGCTGCGTCGCCGTCGGGCTGCAGCAGGAAGGCTGGAGGCGGCGGCAAGTTGTCCGCGTCTGTAGAACACATCGGAGGGGTTTGTGTGTTCTGTGGAACCAATTGTATTAGTTAGTTGGTTGACTATCACAAGGGTATAGGGTAGGGTACCTTGCAGTAAATTGCGACGGCGTAAAGTTACCATCAGCGCCTTTTAAGCAGTCAGTAACTAACATGGTCTTTTAACTATAATAATCATTAATCATTAATCATTTTTCTAATCCAGTATTCTGGATTAGAAAAATGATTATACCAGCCAGAGACAATGAATATCCTTTACAGATTTATCCTCATACTATAGCCTCTGAGCGGGGAAGTGCTATTCAGGCCTTTGCTTATGTCGCTAATTTCATAGCAATGTCATCGCAACGACATTCCTATGTTATACACTAGCTTTTGTCCGCGGCTTCGCTCGCGTTAATTTAGAATTTGACAATCTATTCGGGTTGGTCAGCGAATTATAGTTAGGAGGATGAAAAACCGGTCTATCGACACTCTAGACTCACAAAATGTATTAAGTTATTAAATAAAAAACTCTTAACACACTACTTAAGTTTCTACAATAATATAATTCAATCATGATTCGAAAGTCACGTGGCGCCATCTATTATCATAAGAACGTTATTGTTTTTTTCCTCGGGAACAGTACTTTTTTCAGGATAAAAGGTACCCTATGTTTGTTTCTGTACACCTGACAACGTATATGCAAAATTTCAGGATGATCGGTTCAGTGGTTTAGGCGTGAAAAGGTAACAAACAAACTTACTTTCGCATTTATAATATTAGTCAGGAAGTCAGGATAAGTACAGTAAGTGGTACGGACTTTTGCAAAATACATAATTTATTTATTAAGCTATTGCATAGCTTTTATCGCGGGCTTTGAGCGCGGCGACCGAATCAAGAAATTCCGTAACGAAAATAAAACCTACCACCCCCACTCCGCCTACCATGTAGCTCGGCTGAGCGTTCGCTTAACGTGTATGTATATGGTACGACTGTACGAAGCTCGCACGGATCGAGACGAGCTGCTCCGAAATCGGACGAATACGTAAGCAGATTGCATAAGTTGATAAAAAATGCTATGCAATAGCTTTACCGCGGCAGTCCCCGAGTGCCACACGTGTTTTTTTTTATCTATGTATAGGTAACGATAGCCTCGTACTTACACAGTCGCCAATTAGTTAACAAGCATTCTCAGAAATATGCACAAACAGCCTATAACGTTCCCACTGCTGAGACACAGGCCTCCTCTCTTTGAGAGGGAATGGGCTGTAATCCACCACGCGGGCCCAGTGCGGGTTGGTAGATGTCACATGTCTTCGAATTGTTGGTTCTAGGACATGCCGATTTCCTCACTATGTTTTTTTCTTCACCGTTTTAAGAGCAGTTGTGATGAAAAAAATTACACAAAGTAAAGCGCCTGTCTGGGTTCGAACCTACGACATACAACTCATAAGTCACGGCCTTTACCACTGGCTCATCACTGCTCTCAGAAATAAGTTTGAACACTTATAAATAACAAAAGTAGTGGCTCTAGTAAAATGTGCACACAGTGCTTGAACGGTCTTGTCTTCAGGTAATAAAAAGTAAGCCGATTATCTTTTATATATATAAAAATTACGTGTCACGTTGTTTGTCCGCGATGGACTCCTAAACTACTGAACCGATTTTAAATTTGATTAGCACACCGTGTGCAATTTGATCCAACTTGAAAGATAGGATAGCTTACATCTCAATTTATAGTCGCAATATTATTTTATTGCAAATTATTTGTCTATTATTTGACAGTCACAATTATCTGTGTAGTAGCTCCAAACGATTCTAACAGATGGCGATATCTGTTGCCTGGATTGAGTAAGTATTCAATAGATGGCGCTATGTTAAAAATACTAACGTTTCATATAAGCTACAATTTAATAAAGATAAAAGATATGATTGTTTGTTTGTATTGAATAGGCTCCGAAACTACAGAACCGATTTCAAAAATTATTTCAATGTTGGGAAGCTACACTATCTCCGGGTGACATAGGCTATATTATATTATGCTTTGCTACCCGGGCGAAGCCGGGGCGGGTCGCTAGTTACATTATAATTTTAATATAATTAAGTCTTTCCGTCAATATTCTTTTGTCCCTTCTTGTGTCTTATCTGTCATGTAATTTTTCTATACAGCTAGTCGTCGTTGTCACTATTGAGGTTGGACAGCCCCGACAGTGCTCTTTTCTCCAGTGGAACAAACCGACTTGTCAAGGTGCATATTCCAAGGTGATGATGGTTGATGATGTCGGTGTGTTGTTTGATTATGGTTGTGTTCTCCAATTTAAATGTACGATGACTTTAGGCTAACTTCAAAGGTATTTCAATCTTTTACACTCTTCCTACTTACGCATTATAATAATTGTTTTCTGTTTTTTTTTTTAGTTTTAAGGTGTATTTTTTTGCTGTAATGTCAATAAACGCATTTTTCTTACCTTCTTTCTTTCTTTAATGTTGTCATGGTAACTTACTTGCACATAAGGCGGTCGCTGCGGCCTCGATATGGAAGAGGAGCGTCGCACCGGCGGCGGCGGCTTGCCCAGCGAGCTGGACGAGCCGCGGCGAGACCATACTGTCGCTGGGAGGAACGGAATGAGGTTAACACTAGTTTGAACGTTATAATATAACGTACAGAGTTCGTTTGTGCATTTTTGGAGGAACTTACAGTTGCATATTTGGTCAAAGAACCGTTTTTAATGGACTATACAAATAAATAAAATTGAAGTGTCTGTTTGTAATGTCAAAATAACAGCTTTTTTACTAAAAAAGTATACCAACACGGTACTTATAACATTTTTTTTTCATTTTTGTCTGTCTGTCTGTTTGTTCTGTCTAATATCCGAAACGGTTGGACCAATTTTGATGAAATTTGGTATGGGGATACTTTGAACCCTAGGGAAGGGTAGGACACAGGCTACTTTTTATCAACATACCACGAGGGCCAAACCGCGCGCGGAAGTTAATAGAAAATATTACTATTTGCCAAAAAATCAGTATTTTCAGACTTGACCAGCATTTAGATTTTATAACAAGAGCTTGATAAGTACCAGGTAACATGATCCAATACCGCTTCAAATTAAATGCCTGAGTTATTTTGAATACTAACATAGCATATAATCACGCCTGTAATCCCTGAAGTGTTAGGCAGAGGTGTACATATAGTACACCCTAATTTCGCCAGTTATGTTTAAGTCCCATGTACCATGTTATTTTGAATTTATAGACCAAAGCCTTCCATTTCCGGATCGATAATTTTTTTATGGTACTTATAAGTAATTTTATATGTTTTTAAGTGATGTGTTAATTGTAATAAAAACGAGATCAGAAACTTATAAAAGAATTGAGCTTAACAAAACAATAATAACATAACCATGCACATTAATCTTCAGAGTAATACAGGGAGAAATTTTAACCAGTGCGAAAACTGTAACCGTAAATTCAGCATATTATTCTAGACCCCCCCCCCCCATCCTAGGGTAGAAATACGTCGTCGGTAATTAAAAAAAAATGCTGTTCCATACATTTTGACCGCGTAGTTACCTATTGCACTTTTCTATGAAACAGCAGGTTTTTTTTTATAACCGACGTAAAATTTGTATTCTAGGGGGTCTAGAATCATATGCTGAATTCATGGTTACAGTTTGGTTAAAATTTCTTCCTGTATAAACTTACTTCCTTGTATTGTTGCCGGACATTCTGGTAATTTAACAACATACTCGCAGAATGGTGGTAACTAAATAATATGTATGATGAATTGATGTGTACCGTTTCATTCGGAAACTTACTCGAACTGGCTGACGATGACGCGATCAGCATAAGTTTTCTTACACCAAGTTTCAGTTATCATACCTACTTTATATTCCGATATGTTTCTCCTTAGCATTCCGATTCTTCCCCTTGTTTTGGCTGAACAAATGTATGTATGGACATCAAACCCTATTTGTCTTTACATTGATTGCTAAAGACGTTGCCAAACTTGGGTACCACCACCTATAACTCCAATTTTATCTTCACCGGTCATAGGCACAAGTCTTCTGATGTTGCTATAACATTGTTCTATTACGTTGCAGCAACATTTTTGCGCAACCTTTGTATTCTTACCTCAGAAGGTTGTCTTTAAATATTCAAAGAACTATAATAGACTGGGTTTGGCTATCCCACAACGATGTCTTGAAAAACCCTGTCCCTACTTTTCGGCCACCACCTATTTGCTTCTTGTCCTTACCAGTCATAGACACAGGTCTACGTTTAGGCACGGCGGGCTTCTTGCCGATGGTCGCGAACGCCGGCGTCTCGCTGGCCTCGTCCAACGACCGCACAGCCTCTTCCAGCGACCCGAGCGAGATAGAGAAACTCTCCCGAGCGGCCGCGACCGAAGCTTCGCTGTCACGCCGAAGAGTTACGATCTCGGATTCGACTAGGTAATGCATGCGAAGCGGTATTACAACACAAATAAAAGTGATACGAAAATAATAAAAATTAAAAGCTTTGTAAATGTTTTCGGAATTTAAAATGTCAAAAACAAAATAGGTTTTTAGGACTTTAACAATAAAAAAAGGAATTAAGGCAAAGACAATAATCTACCCAAGGCATAGACAAATTTCACACAGCACACTGCTATATTATATATCAACATTGAAAACACAACGTAAAAGTAAAGACGGACTGCACTATAACGACAATAATGTCAAGGGTTAAATCATATTTGAGACTATTATAATAATACATTATTATTCATTCATTATTATTATAACCGAACCTACAATAAAGCTTTTTATTTCGTGGTTCCATAGGTAAACAGTTTTAGAGCTAACTTCAAACCCCATATTTTAGAGAAACGATAAATGCTTTCGTTTCTTCTATCTTTTTAATATTCTTAACAGAGTTTTGAACAACTTGTACATAACAAGTTTAATATAATAATTATTATGGTAGACTTGTTATGTACATCATTACCTTTCCCTAACCTTTATCGCGTTTTATGTCGCCAAAATGCAGTCCATTATCACACATGTAACACAACACATTGCTACTTTATATCACAGCCCTACGCTACACACAATAAGGTTGACATTCACTCACCATCCGCGTGTTGGACCTGATGCTGCAGAGCATGGTCTTCGGCTGCGAATGCACCTTGACTGCCGTAACCGCTTGAGGATTCTAGGGACGATTCGCTGGCACTGCTTTCTGAGCAGACCTGGAATGAAAGAGAAATACAAGTCAATAAAGAGTTTCTATAACTGATTCTAGATCCATTTAAAATACCCTTGTTTGTTTGAAAATGAAATATGCCAATAATTTTTAGATTTCATTCTTATATGGAGCAGTGGTGGCCCAGTGGTAACGGCCCTGATTTACGAGTTTAAGAGTGTGGGATCGAACCCAGACAGGTGCTTTAATTTGTGTTGTTTATTTCATCACTACTGTTTTCAAAACGGTGAAGGACAACCTGAAGAAACCGGCATGTCCTAGAACCAAAAATTCAAAGACATGTGACATCTACCAAGCCGCACTGGGCCCGCGTAGTGGATTACTTCCCACTCCTTCACAAAAAGGAGGCTTCTGTCCCAACAGTGGGAACGTTATAGGCTGATTATGCTGTATTCTCATAATAATTATGAGACTTGACTTGACTTGATGACTTGTGTCGGCACGAATGAAGAAAATACACATCTTAAAACCAAAAAAAATTCAACCACATGTCTGTAAGCTTTAACAGTTGCTTTTGGTTCCTCAAGAACTAAATCAAAAGGATAGGCAGATTGGGCAGTAGCACCGTCCTTTGATGGCCCATGTTCCATCTCGGAAAACTAAAGTTCAACTTACGTTCCTAACAGAATTTCTCTTTCTTCTGTCTTTTTTGAGAACCACTTTACCTACGGAGTGAGGTCTTTTTTTACTAGTTATTTGATCAGATATAAGAACCATGGAAAAATAATTTTATTCCCAAGGGTTGTGTATGTTAGTACATGTTCCCAAGCCGAAAATCAAAAGGCATATTAGTATAAAATTGTCATTGTGATACAAGTTATACAAACAAACCCTATGTTTTGTACGTCACACACTCTGCGTCGTATACGACGGTATTTAATCAAAGTTTCCATGCTTGGAACAATGATATGTACAGTAACGTGTAGTAAATAGTTGGATGGAACGGTTTTGATACTTTGAAGAAACTACACTGGACGGGCTTTTGAGATTTTCATATCAGAACAAGATAATTGTGGCGAAAATTTTACGTCTTCCTGCCCTTACATAATCTGCCTATAATGTTCCCACTGCTGGGACAAAGACCATCTCTTTGTGAGTGCGAGCGGGCCATAATCCACCATGCGGGCTCAGTACGGGTTGGTCACCCTTGTCCCATGTTATTTGAAGTCGACGCAAAACGCCCCATGACTTGAAAACACTTAACACTCATACATCACGCCTGCGTACCCCGAAGAGTTAAGCAGGGATGTATTTTGCCAGTTATATTTATTTCCCATGTAATAAGGGGCGAGCCTCTTGCTATCAACCGGGAATAAATCTAGCCTAACTATTAGAGTAATAATACACTTGTCTATGAATAAAAAAGTAACAACATAACGCTAATATACTTAATTCTATGTTGATTAAGAAATCGTAGGAAAGGTAGAAATCGATGTTACCATATAAGGCGAAAAGCAATAACTGCTCAGATGCTCGTTAACATAAGGTTTGCTATCTTATCACAGCATAGAAATCGCGAGACCCTGTTGTTACATTGAAGAGACATTACTGGTTACAATCTGCTGTAATCAATCTGATTCAAAGCCTCTTGGAAAGGTATTCCTTAAAGGGTTAAAATTCTTAATTTGTTTTAAATAAGAAAGTAAGCATAGACTTTTTGCCTCTATAAGAAACGAAAAATTGGAACTATGCACCAACATTATTGAGTCACTGTGGCAAAGCCTGCTGGGAGAAAATCTTATCGTCTTTGCGTTGTGGGTTCAGAATTATGCCCAAGCATCCAAAACTGGTGTTAACACAATAAAATTGACTTTATTTAAATTTGATTGTATTGACGCCAGTTTTGGATATATAACCGAACAACAGAAAGCTGATCATTAAACCCAAAATTCTTAATTGCCATATTTTCAAGACACGCAACGATCAAGACACCTCAATCCATGCAAATGCACCGATTTCATTGAGGGCTAAGCAATATAACTCAGTGTTGCGCATTTAACATCACGTAACAAATCGCTGGTCAGTCGAGTGCTATCGTGCAGTGTAAAGTAACGCGTTCAGTCAAGTTACCGATGATGGCTACAACGTTCAAAGTCTTGGTTAATTTATTGTGAGTATTTTTTTGAGGTGCAGTTTAGGAGAACTTTTGTTTTTGTCAATTGATTAAGTTAACTTTTAAAGTATGGTCTTTATTTTCGAAAAATAGTACGCGCAAGTAATACCAATAAGGACTCTTATCATATCAATAAGAAAATAAAACTGAAAAGCACATTTTGAAAAACTTGAAATAATTATCACATGAGTCATTTAGATGCAAAGGTAGCCACATCCAATTTTTCAATTATAGCAACTTTTAATGCAGTCTGTCAATGTCAAATCTGCTTCATTATTTGACTTAATAAGTCGGTAGCAAAAACAGCAATATCCAATAGTAAGTGCACTGCTTTAAAACCAAAAATATTGTTTACCGCCATTTTGTTTTATCTGGATGTTGCTACATTTGCATCTGTATGACTCACATACATCTTTTTGTAAACGTTTAGGACATTTATCCCTATTAATAAACAAATGAATGATCCTACAATCTTTCTGAGCTAACTCACCAGAATAAAGTCCTTAATTTTTTGGTCCTTTGGTCCTGGTTTTAAGTAGGGGACTAAAAATTTAAAAAGTATTGTTCAACTTAGTTAAATACCCGGTATTATTTCGATGTATGTTGATTATTATTATTATGCTTACTTTTCCTGCCTGACGTCGTGTCAATTGACAAACTATTAATAGGAAGCGAAGTTGATCTCGGAACTTGTTATCAAAACAATTGATAGTTGTTGTTAGCAAGTACTTCTAGCCTTCTGTCAGAACTACATTACAGGATGATTGGTAATTCGATGTAATCCTTGAAAGGGTTATATCTCAATAACCGTTTGAGCTGTATTTATGAAATTTGGAGTTCTAGTTAATCTAAGGGGTTTTAATAAATAAACCAAATTTCATGTGTTTATTTTAAATAGATTTTGAGAGTTATTAAGGGGTCAAAAGTGTCTCCAAATGGTTCGTGTAATAAACACACGGCTGCTGCGTCGCCAGTTCCTTTTTCTTTGAACTTGTCTTGACACGCTGCCGCGTGTCTAGATAAATACTAAAGCTATTTCGCAATAGAGACCCGACCAATAGAACTGACTTGTTTTAGAGTTAAAGCACTTTTTATGTTTTCGCCCTTCAACCAAAAACTGATTATTGTGAGACATCTATTCAACCCCAGGCGTAAGTCTTATACTTTTCCGATAGCTGATAAACGAATAACATCCTTAAAAAAACAATTCCCATAAAAGTACCCATTACGTTCCCATCCCGTTACCCATACAATGTTCTGGCCATGCTTGATGATATAAAATTATCCTGAAGTGGTAGGTGTACAGTACACCCACATACATACATACATAAACTCACGACTTCTCCCCATGGAGGTAAGCAGAAATTACAGAACGCCACCTGCTACGATCCTTAAATAATCCTTGTGCCTCGTTTCCTCTTTTGATTGACACCCACATTTCACCAGTTATTTTGTTAAGTCCCATGTAATAGATTGCGAATTTATTTTCATTATCTGTAGACAAAACTAGACAGTTGCTACTGACAATTTCCTGAGAGAAAAACCCATTAACACTGCCCGGTCCGAGGACTCTACCCTCAACCCCTGAATTAGACCAAAGAGGAAGTCTGGCAACCTCGCTAGAATGCCTCTTTGATCTTTCCGTTGGCTAACCTTTTCCCAACTATGTTAGGGTCGATTCCAGTGGCTTCCAGTCTAACAGCTCAATACAAGTATTCTACATGGAGCAACTTCCTGTCTTACCTCCACAACCTAGTAACTGGGTAGCATATTGGGTACCCCTTGGTAAGACTGTTCGTCAGATCATTGGACTTTTTAATACTTGTAAAGTCGGTGCTTGTCAAAGATCTACGAATGATAGCCGGGGTCAATGGCTTAGCGTTCTTTCCGAGGCACGGAGGGATTTCGACATGTGATGGATAGTTACCCATATCCTGCACGAACTAACCGAGGCATGCTTAATCTTTATCGATCGACCCGAAAAGCGGCTTCCACTCAGCCACGAGCACCTTAGCAGTTGGTAAACAAATGATTTATTTCGGAGTAAACCTTTTCTTGGGAATAAAAATTGTTTGACGAGTTGTTCCTGTTTAACTACAGTGAGAAGACGAAAAGAATAATGGGAATACAAAGTCTTTTCTTGAGGATGTGATTCGACAATGATGTGAATTTATAAACAAATCATCATTGTTGTAAAACCATTGATGTTCTCTCACATACATTCATTGTTAGGTACTACAGAAGATGTAACAAAAAGGATTTGTTTATCGCACACGATACAAGAAATCTTTGTAGCTTGAAATTGCTTGATATCTTTTCAGTCTCAATTCGACTGTATTTTATTTTTTTATGTGTGTTAGCTCAGAACTTTTTTCTGGGTGAACCGATTTAGATGATTCTTTTTTTATTTGAAAGTTGGTGCTTCACATGTGGTCCACACACTTAGTTTACTTATATTGATGATGTTTTAAAAATTTCCTTTCGCTGTTATTTACATATCAAGTAGTGGTATACGAATTTGTGTGGGGTAGGCAGTTACCACAACTAAAAAGTGAAACTAAAAACTTTTTTACAAAATAACTTTAATTTCGGAAGTCGGTGGCTTGGCCACCGAATTCTGTAATTTAAGTTATTTTTCTCGTTATTTAGTGTTTTTTTGGAAGTCGGTCGTTTTTTTGTAAAAAGTTTTTTATGAAGAGAATACTGACTTCCGAAATTAAAGTTATTATTCACGTGTCTTAGTGTTTTTTTTTTGGAAGTCGGTTGTTTTTTTTGTAAAAAAGTTTTTTATGAAGAGGATACGTAGCTTATATTTGGCAGGAAATGGCAACGTAATATTATTAAGTCTTAAGTCCTGACTTCCTGAGTCGAGCTGCACGATTACTGACAAATGCGTGCACTGACTGGACAGGTCCACTCAAACTGTGTGGTTCTTTCCTCAAAAGACCATTTCAGATACCAATCTGCATGGTCTTCGCATGACCTGACCAAGATTATGTCTGGACTTTAAAAGAGACTGTGACCTCTGAGTTTGTTTCGGCCTTTCTTCTCAGAGTAGTCAGATAGGAAACGCCGACCTCATCTAGTTTAAAAAACATGATTGACGTGTAAAAGTGTTTGTACAAACCTACTTACAGAAATAAAATCATTTATCATTTATCATTTATCATTTATTCTATTAGTAAATCTATTATTATCAAGTAAACACAATTTCTATTTTGTTGGCTAACAACTACAATAATTGTGGTGGAACTACTTTCTTATCTTTCCGCTAAATTGAACAAATTCAATAACAAAATCCTGTTGCTCGGGTGGCGAACATAATTTTAGCTGGCTAATTCTTAACTTAGCAATATACTACTATAGACATATTTTCATTTATTATATATATTTTTTTTTTTTGGATGGCTTACAGACTAATAATAATAATATTTATCTGAGTTGCTAATTACAGGCCCCCACAGATAAATACAAAATGGGTACTCCCTCATAGTCTAAGTTCCGCATTACAGAACGCCACTCAACACCCAAGCACTACCTAAAACCAGTCTCAACCAATCAAATGGCTTGAACCACGGCTTTCCCTGACTTTACTTAACAGATGTTGGAAGACCCAGTCAACCACACCATTTTCCTTTAGCCTTTTTCCAATAAAATGTGTGGTTCTTTTGTACGCTGATCCTCATTTAGTTGGCAGTGACAGTGACACATTCTATTTATATAATTAATAAAAATATAAAAATGGTCTTTTGTGCCGAATGATATGGTTTGCAAATAAATGGATAAATATTGCTAACGATTAAATTGATTCGTTTATCTAATTATATACAAAACATACGAACTTGAGTTTTAATTGTTAATACAATTTTTTTTTGTATAACGACTGTCTCATTGATGTAGTGGTCGCAAGCGCTACTGCCTAACATGACCTCTTGGGTTCGATTCGCAGATCGAGCAAAATGTTATAGTAATTTCTCAGTAGCAGCCCGAAGTCTAGATTTGTATCCGCTTGATGGCAATAGGGTCACCTCCTATTACATGGGACTTATACATAACTCGCAAAATGTGGGTGTACTATAGGTGACCTCTGCCTAAACCTTTCGGGGATTACAGGCGTGATTTTATGTTATGCCTGTAACGTTTTGAACCATACTTAATTAATTGGAACAAAAGACACAATTTTAATATTAGTTTTCTACGAGTAGTGTGTGCAATAAGCGATTAGATTCGCGTTTAAATTGGTGCGTGTCGATAATTATTTCATTCATTCAATCCATGAATATTTACTTAGATAAAAATTATGTAGACCGTACTTCACATGTCATTCATTCAATATGGATGAAGCGTACTTGCTTTTAATTTTTAATACACGATAAATATTCAGTTTATTTCATTCTGTTCGTTGGTTACATAATTAATGTAGGTAACACTCTTTCTTAACAATAATTATGTGTCATGAAACTCAAAAGACCGGGTTTCTTTTTAAATCCAGAAATCTTGGTTTCCTTAGAAATCTATTGGAGGAGATGAGTTATTATATTATTATACTCTTACTATAACAGGTACTATAGGCTATTGTTTTTATAATATAAATGTAGTTGATTTATTGTAGAATCATAATAGGTAGTTTACTAGCAACTTAGTACTTTGGAATAGGCTGGAATTAAATTAATCGCTCAGTGCGCAGATACAGGCCAGCGTTCTTTTTACGTGACGGGACGTGTACATACTACATTAGCGATAATAAGAACTCCATTATTTATAACAAAAGACGTGTCCAATATTAGTGAATTCTAACAGGTCACAGGTTCACATCTTTTTGAAGCATATGAAACATCCTATATGTTGGCATTGCATGTCTCGTCAGGTACTATTGGTGTTCCTTCGATGTCAAATATTTGTGCTGCCACTTCCACAAATGATCACATATATTGGCCGTCATCTTGACGACAGATATTAATGGATGAATCATGAAATCAGATATTATTGCCGAGCTGTCCATAGTAATATATTTATGCTCGAGCCTGTACGTGGGCTAGAATACTATTTACTACTAATTTAACCAAATTCTTTCTCCATTCTTTCCTCAGAATAGCAGTAAACATACAACACATTGGGTCATGGTGAGTCAAACAAATTATTTTTATAGTGAATCGATTGATACGGTCGGAATACCTGTTTAATGGGAATTTTAACGACTTGCAATAAGTATGAGGACAATAAGCACTTCTGTGAATCATAAAGTTCAGAACCTGGCAGCGTTTTAAAACGGTTTTAAGTACACATAATCTCACGCCTGTATTCTCGGAAGTGTTAGGCAGAGATGTACCTAGTATACACATTAGAGTGACAAATGCGTGCCTCACTGGACAGGTCCACTCAATCTGTGTGGTTCTTTCCTCAAAAGACCATTTCTGACATCAATCTACGTGGTCTTTACATGATCTGACCAAGATTATTTCTGGACTTTAAAAGAGACTGTGACCTCTGAGTTTGTTTCGGTCTTTCTTCTCAGAGTAGTCAGATAGGAGACACCGACCTCATCTGGTTTTTAAAATATGATTGACGTGTAAAATGTACAAACCTACTTACAGAAATAAAATAACAGACAGGCGATTTATTTTGTGTAAATTATTTCATAACCACTGCTCTTAAGACGGTGACGGAAAATATCCTGAAGAAACCGGCATGTCCTAGAACCGAAAATTCGAAGACGTGACATCTGCCAACATGCAACTTTGTTTGAGCAACATGTTTCTTTGTTATGGGAAATATTTTACTCCGGAAACATGCTCTGTTCCGTATTCGTGTGAAACAAAATACGCGCGTTGTTTCCAATGAATATGGGGCTTAGGCATCTGTTCCACCGCCGCGCCGACGAGGAAGAGACCATGCAGCTATCAACATTTTCTCGCTCAAGAAGCGTACCTGAGATCGGTCTCCCCGTTTAAGTTAAAGAGATACATACAAGGTCACATTAAATTAACTAGCGAAACTCCGCCGACTTGATGGGTATCGATATCTAAACATGATAACACAAAAAATTAATTGATACGATGTTTTTTTTTTTGTGGGGTCATCCACCGACGCCGTTAGTGTATTCACTTGAAATATCAGTTTAAAAATTATCGAAGACGTGATTGATATCGGTATCTCAACTCGATAAAACATATTTTTTCAACTCATACTTCATGTAACAACACTACCAGCGGTCGTTGACCCCTTAAAAAACATCAAATCTTTTTATTTTATTGTGTTTAGATATCGATACACATCACGCCTGCGAAGTTTCGCTACCTAATTTAATTTGATCCTGTATATTAATAGTTGATCGCTGACTGTTCACACCGCCTGCGAGTACTCGTTGATCGCAGAAACAAGAGCTATCAGTCGTACTTGCTCAGCGACGCTCGCTTTGCGGGCAGAACACTCGCTTAGTGACTCACTTTTGGTGCATACGCATACCAGCTAGTAATCGCTCGTCGCCGTCGCGCACGCACTGCTCGTGACTCGCCAACTCCTTTTTAGTTGCTAGCTCCACTCCGCCGTTAAACGCCAGCGGGGGGCGGTGGGGGGAGGGGGACATGTGGCTAAAGGGTGAGCATCTGGTAGAATAGATTCACTGTTTTTATTACTGAAATAATAAATTTGCTTTAACTTTCAAAAACAAAAACCCGTTTAATCAGAAAATCAATCTTAGTTTATGAAGCGTTCCTTTCTTAGAAATCACGACGTTATCGATTTTTATTACTGAAAACTCAATGTACGGAAAACCCCAATTATACTACGGATATTCACGTAAGGCGTATGCTGGGAAAACCCAAAGAATAAAATATCGCATAAGCTTACACTAGGTAATATTATAAATGTATCTTGGCTATATTCTTTCATTTATTTGGCAAAGAGCATCAACAAACAGAGATAGGTATCGCGAAGAATACAGCTCGGGTGGGCCACATTTAGCAAATTGGACGAAGTTCTGAAATCAGCCAAAATTCCACAATGCCTGAAGTCCCTCTATAACCAGTGTGTTCTGCCCACCATGACGAACGGTGCTGAGACGTGGACGTTCACGCAGGAAGCTGTGTACAGGATGACAGTTGCACTGAGAGCCATGGAGCGTTCCATGCTTGGCATAAGGCTTACAGACAGAGTCCCAAACGTCGAGATCCGCAGACGTACGAAGGTTTTCGATATCGGAAAACGAGTTATGGAATTCAAATGGAGTTGGGCATTTGTCAAGGCGCAGAGATGGCTGGTGGAGTAAGGCAGTGACCGAGTGGCGTCCAAGGACTGGGAGACGAAGTGTCGGTCGTCCGGCGGCGAGATGAGCAGACGACATTGTTGCCATCGTGGGTAGAACCTGGATGAGGCTTGCTTAGGAGCGTGGGGATTGGCACAAGAAAAGAAAGGCCTGTGCTCAGCAGTGGGTGAAGTGGGGCTGTGGGTGATGATGAATATTATAAAGAGGTAGAATTTGTGAGTTTGTGTGTAGGGATTAATCTTCGGAACTGCTGATCCGATTCCGAAAATTCTTTTACTAACGGGTAGCTCTAGTATTTTCGAGTGTCGTAGGATTTATTTTTATGTTAAAACCAGATACTTCGCGCGGGCGTCGCGAGCAGAAGCTAGTTTAGAATAAAGTTGTCTACGAGCAAGTCTTTCTACATCGTTCTCACAATATGTACCTACCTATAATTTCAACATGGATCATGTTACCAATATTTTGATTTAAAAGAGTGTCCGTGGAGTTTGTTGCGCGTTCTTGTCCATAGAAAATAGTTATTTACGTAGTTACGCTTTGGGATGGGCAACTAGCTTCATCTTTCTGACTGGCCGACTACTTGACAATAGACTCGTTGACAGTAAGAAAAATTCCTCATGAATGTTGCATTGTAGAATGGTTGTGAGCTTAAAAATATCAAAAACCAACATAATAATGTGAATGATTTTAGATTAATTAATATTTTTAAGAAATAATTGCGTAAAAATTAAGCCATTGGTCACGTGACATTGAAAGCGAATCAGAGCGCGACGCGCCACTACTTCTAAACGCCTTTTTCAAATTGTAAATAGAAACAAACTGTATGCATCAGACATAGAAATAACGAAAAGGAGAAAGAAAATACGTTTATTTGAGGTAAACATGACGTACATAAAGTTTCTGTTGCATTATCAGTAGACATGCGAAAGGAATGGTCTTGAAATTAACAATACTGGTTGGTAGTGTATCCCTCTCGCACGATGTGGTCATTCTCATTTGTGAGGTCCTGACTGCCGGTGTATAATTATCATTGATAGAGGTTATTTTAAATACCTCGCTCTCTGCCTAGCCTTGATCCATTTTATTTGGGGTGGGCTCCCTTCGTCATTCTTTATCGATGGAGAGTGTATACCTGACATGACATTTTTATTTTACATTGTTTTAAGATTCGATTAAATCTGTTTCTATAATTCTTCCGTCGAAGGTAAAATGGGTCGTTGCTGTCTACAATATAATTTGAGTAAAAAATGTGTTCGACCGAAATAGCATGTTAATTACAAAATTTATTTCAAACACCAAACTAATCTAAACCTGCATTCTCTCATTCCAGTCCCCTAGAAGACCTAATCCAAACAGAACTGAAAGCAGCCTACAAATCAGGTGAAATCCACGACGGTCAGGAACCACCGATAACGTTGGAGAAAATAAAGACCAAGTTGAGAGAGAGTGAGATCTTCAACTGGGAGGACCCCACGCTAAGTGACAGAGAGAAGAAAGAGATGAGCAAGCTGTTTGATGCTGTTGAGATTATGGTAAGAGAATTAGCGTTTTTATAATTTCTAACTTGACGATATTACCGTGGACGTCCACGTCCATAAAATGTATGGGAAATACGTGAACGTTATAACGTTATCGTTGAAGGAAATTTAAAAGCATCTTTATATAATTCCATACATTTTACTTCCCACCTTTCACAGCACTTACAGATGAATATCTTTAGCGGGAACGACACGGTACTTACAATCTTACATTTCTTATCGATGCAAAATAACTTAACGCTAAGCGAAATCTAACGAAGCTAACCAAACGTTATGCAAATATTAGTTTACCAATAAATCTTAGTTTATATTAAGATCCTTAACCTTTAACTAACCCTGTAATTATACTGGGCAAGAGTAGTTTTGTATGAACCTTTAAGATTTCGTTACAACTAATCACTAACGCTAAAAGACAAAATACTACAAGTTCAAATTCTATATAAGATCTATGGAGCAACTAATATCTGTTCCAAAAGTATCTAATGAAAGTGTAAACAAACCCTGTCCAGGTTAAATTCTTTCGCAATCACTCAATAAAGGAAATTAGCAACATATTCCAAATATGTATTTAGAAGGTTTCAACTTTATAACTTTTCCAACAAAATTGTTTGAATAACATTATTAAATTGTAATTGAAAAATCGAGACTGTAAAATTAACCTCAATTGTCAAATTATGAATACATTAAAGGTGGTTTCAAAATTAGAATTTCGGATATAGGTATTATCAAATGTAAGCACTTAATTTTTAAGTGGCACTACATATTGGCATCTACTGATACGTTTTCTGATCTATTTGTTTTCATTTTCATCAGAGTCTTTTGGAACAGACCATAGGTACCTTACCTTGCTGCGGATTGTTCGAAAGAGTTACCGTGGCCCTGGCGCACAGGCAACTGAAGGAACACGGGTGGGTTTTAGTCAGTAAGAGTCTGACACGCCCTTCCGCTCCGCCCAGAGCGGGAGACGTCATTTGATGATTTCCCACCCAAAAAAAAAAAAAAAAAAAAGGTACCTTACCTTGGTTGTCTACATATCGAAAACTTTCGCATCAAAGATTTTCTCAGAATAGTTATTGTTCTTCCTAGTACCTACTCGCCAAGACGATTTTTAAGCTATTGCATAGCTTTTATCGCGGGCTTTGAGCGCGGCGACCGAATCAAGAAATTCCGTAACGAAAATAAAACCTAACACCCCCCACTCCGCCTACCATGTAACTCGGCCGAGCGTTCGCTTAACGTGTATGTATATGGTACGACTGTACTTGAATTAATATCAAAGAAAACAAAATACTGCATAAATAAAAAATAAATAAATAATTATAATTGCATAAGTTGATAAAAAATGCTATGCAATAGCTTTACCGCGGCAGTCCGCGAGTGCCACACGTGTTTTATTTTTTTATTTGGTTGCAATCTTTTGCTGATTAAACTTATAATGTTAACATTCCAGGTAAGTTCCCGTAATCGCCAGCCGTCTTCGGTTCAGAACATGTTCTCATCCTTACGTCTAGTCGAGAGAGTGGTCAAAAAGCAACTGAAGGAGGGACAGATATCTGAGGTGCTCGCTGGCAAATTCAACTGGGATAAATTGTGAGTTCTTTGAAAGATTTCTTTACAATATTAGAGGCTGTACAGACTGGTTTTTCATCAGTGCTGTGGGAAAAACTAGGTCAAGTCAAAGACCCTAATATCTGGGTCAATTTCTACAAAAGCGGAGAGTATTATAAAGAACCAACAGGCTATGTATTGCATGAAAGTTACGCGGTTGTTTTTTAAATTACGCAAATCTATTGGTTGTTCGACACATCTCTTCGCTATGGTCAGCCTTTACTAGGTTTGCTTCATTTTCTAATCCGAAGAGGATTTTAGAATGTATTTTATTCATGGGAGCGCACTTGGTGAAAGG
The DNA here is from genome assembly GCA_917490735.1 of Dryobotodes eremita. Taxonomy (NCBI): domain Eukaryota; kingdom Metazoa; phylum Arthropoda; class Insecta; order Lepidoptera; family Noctuidae; genus Dryobotodes; species Dryobotodes eremita. Next base: position 4,703,563 of record OU823263.1, on the reverse strand, counting down.
CCTGCCTTATAATTTTCTCAAGATTGCGTGTTCAAAACCAAATAAATGCATTTCAATCGCAAATACACGCCAAATGCAGGGGATCAGTCCTCGTTTTTTCTCTATGCCCTTGTCCTCCAGTGGATCAAATACAACTTCATATTATTATTATTCTTTAAGGAGGTACAGGATACTTACGTCATGCTAATCGCTCCTCTTATAGTAGACCGCAACCCTCAAACACAGTGCAGCGTTCACTACAAACCATTTATACTTTTACCGAGCAAATGCTGATGAAAACTCTTTGTTCCCAGATCAAACAGACAAAGGCGGGATCAACCACTCTTCACACTGGACAAAACTACCAACATGAGAAATTTTCATTTGAACTAATATATCAATGCTTATAGGGTTAAACTACTAGGGTTACTTAAGTTATAGAGCTAATAGGTTCTTTTGGCGCGCGGCTAAAATAAAGACTAACGCCGCCATTTTGTTTTTGAAGTGAAATCTACTATAACCGCACTTTGCGCTTCTCCTGAACTGTGAACGAAACTGAACCGTCACGATCGGATCGGTGACGCTGAATCGAGTATACCCGGTTGCAGGCGGTCGGTGACGCTGAATCGGGTATACTCGGCTCCAGTCGGTCGATGACGCTGAATCGGGTATACTCTACTGCAGTCGGTCGGTGACATTGATTCGGGTATACTCGGCTTCAGACGGTCGGTGACGCTGAATCGAGTATACCCGGCTGCAGTCGGTCGGTGACGCTGAATCGGGTATACTCGGCTGCAGTCGGTCGGTGACACTGATTCGGGTATACTCGGCTTCAGACGGTCGGTGACGCTGAAACGAGTATACTCGGCTGCAGTCGGTCGGTGACGCTGAATCAGGTATACTCGGCTTCAGACGGTCGGTGATGCTGAATCGAGTATACCCGGCTGCAGTCGGTCGATGACGCTGAATCGGGTATACTCGGCTGCAGTCGGTCGGTGACACTGATTCGGGTATACTCGGCTACAGACGGTCGGTGACGCTGAATCGAGTATACCCGGTTGCAGGCGGTCGGTGACGCTGAATCGGGTATACTCGGCTCCAGTCGGTCAATGACGCTGAATCGGGTATACTCGGCTGCAGTCGGTCGGTGACACTGATTCGGGTATACTCGGCTTCAGACGGTCGGTGACGCTGAAACGAGTATACTCGGCTGCAGTCGGTCGGTGACGCTGAATCAGGTATACTCGGCTTCAGACGGTCGGTGACGCTGAATCGAGTATACCCGGCTGCAGTCGGTCGGTGACGCTGAATCGGGTATACTCGGCTGCAGTCGGTCGGTGACGCTGAATCAGGTATACTCGGCTTCAGACGGTCGGTGACGCTGAATCGAGTATACCCGGCTGCAGTCGGTCGGTGACGCTGAATCGGGTATACTCGGCTCCAGTCGGTTGGTGACGCTGAATCTGGTATACTCGGCTCCAGTCGTCATCAGCTGTCATTAGCCACGTTTACTGTAAGTGTTTACTTCTATCTTGTGGTCACACATGATAGAAGCACACACCATCTTTTTCATAAATTTCACTAAACAATTGCACAGACGTTTACCAACAACGTCCCCCAGCCAGTGTCATCCGAACGCCAAAAGAACCTCGTAGTAGTGTAAGCAGAGCCAGACAATAAGAAATATCTTAGTCGTCCGGAACTCGGCCGATACGCCATCTTGGTTGGCAGTTTGTAATTATTTATTAGATAAGTTAGTTTTATTTTTAATATTTAAATCAACATTTTATTTCCCATATTGCTTTACACATTTAAAAAATCGAATTTTTTGTAATAACATTATTAATTTACTAAAAACAAGCCGTTGGTGTTTAATACCCAGAAATGCTGACATGGTGTCCCTTCCTAAACATATCGAGAATTGACTTGTTTGAAGACTGCAAGTCGGGATGAAAATTGCAAAATAATTTGCAATTTGTGGTTAAACTTTGAAACCGTGCTCAAATACCCGTAGCCCGTACCCGTCTTATTAATATTACTCGTATAATCTAATAAATTGAAACTTATAAAATGGGGTACAAAGTATAATGAGCCTATAATCAGTCCGAATTGAGTTATATCAGGTTTTGTTGAGTTGTTTTTTGTGAATCAGCTAAATTAAGAAACTTTAAATAGTAGAGAAAAATGGTTAAAGGAACCATGTAAGTACTTATTTGAAGAACAATAAAAATGCAGTTTTAGTTTTATTCATAATCAAGTATATATTTCCTTCAACCATTGTGCTCCACTTTTAGTAATTTCGGAATTGACCCTAAAGTCCTATTTCCAAAACTCTGTACCTGTACCACAGATTTGGACAGATAGTTCACTCCATAGGAAAAGATAGAATCTAACGCTATAATTACCTACAAAAATATTACAGGCGGTCGTGCGCGCTAAAATGTACCTTACGCGGACGCCCGAGAGTATCTATTACGTCGTCTGCTGTGATGTCGGGCGATCACGTGCGTCATTGAACGCAACGCTAGCGTCTTTGCTAAGAAATTATTACACAAAAGAATGGGTGACAAAAAAAAACAGTATTTTTTTACATTGAAAACACAATTTTACTTATTGAAAATCACAAATGCCTTACTTTAATATAATGGTCAATGAACTTTTTACCCTCCCGTAAATTTCGATTATTAAAAATCTAATCGTCGTAAAAATTCTAAATCTAACAAATAACTTTAACAAGTTAGGAAAACTTGTACATAAATGTGTAAATTTCGCTTCCTTTAGAATGTTATACAGGCTGCTTCCTGATCGGCTAGTTAATGTTTTTTTCAAAATCATTTAAAAATAATGTTTCTAATTCTTTTCTAAAAACAGACAAACCTTTGTTGGTCGTTTTATTTTGACAGCCGTCTACACTGCAATATGCACAAGATTTTGCGCGGGTGCGGTACGTACTCTCGAACACGCGCGTAGCAACCGACTGGGTTTTGTTCGCCCGGGCGAACGCGAGCCGTAGGTACACAAAGCAACATATCAAGCTATATATTTCCAGTATAAGCTGACCTCTTATTGTACGAAAATCCTATAAGATGCGAGATCAGCTTATACTGGAAATGTATAGCTTGATATGTAGCCGTGTGTATGTTAGCGCATGACCTCGAACGAGTGAACTATCTGCCCTAATCTGTGCCCTTACCCTGTATAAATTGATATAAGTCAGCTCGAACTCAGTTTTAAACTTAAAACAAAATTTTGTTAATAATGGTGTTTTCTACTTAATTTATAAAGATTCGTAAAACGCCACGCTTGCATTCCCCAAGGGGTTAGGCAGAGATTCGTAAAAAGCCGCCGAAAAAAAAGGCACACCACTTTGGTCTTCTGCTTGAACTGTGTATTATCATGCCAATAGATGATTAAAATTTTAGTCGTAAAAATGTCACCAAAGAATTATTGACCGTATATTTCTTTATCGTGTATGTAAAATGGCATTTATATGACCAATGCCTACAAAATAGTTCTAGATTGGTGCAAATCGGTACTTAACATATTTTATTTTTAGACTGATGTATGATATTTTTTTTACATAATGAATAAAGTGGAATTAAGAAGAAGGTGCGGCTTTTATTTAAGTGTTTTCGGCACCTGATAGCTCGCTTTCGTCTTTTCGACCGATATCGATTTTCATCAACCGTCGCTTCGCCTCAAATGTCACCTCGTTCTTTTTATGTCACAAAATGAAGTCAAATGTCGTCGATCGCCACCTATTTTTTTTTTGTTGGGTAATCATCAAATAATTCCTCCCGCTCTGGGCGGAGCGGTAGGGCATGTCAGACTACTACTGACTAAAACCCACCCGTGTTCCTTAAGTTGCCTGTGCGCCAGGGCCACGGTAACTCTTTCGAACAATCCGCAGCCCCGGCAGGCATCGGCCCTATCGGACCCCGTCAATTGTGCTGACATCTCTTAGAGGCGCGCGTGGAACACGACGCGCCGTCAGCCCGGGCCTGGTCCTTACCGGACGGCGAGCTGGTCGATCGACACCTGTCGTGTTTTGTTAGACCTTTTGTCGTACCTAGCGGTATGAAGATGGTTACAATAATAATAAAGACATACCTTCTCCTGTTGTGGATGTTCGGCGTTATGTTGCTGTTGTTGTTGCTGTTGCGCACGCGACGCCGCTAGTGTTGCCAGCTCTGACATGTTCACGTACAGGGCTTGAGGCATTTCTGAGAGGAGAAAGAATGTTTAATATTAGAGATTTTTTATTTTTATATTATTATTCACAAACATGTAGGTACATAATTTCTGTTTTTACAATTTTACTCGCCAAACTTTAAAGTTTGATAGCGAGAAGCAGTTACTACACTATAAAATATAATAGTATGGAAAAAGACTTCAAATAATTTGAGATAATAGTGGTGGCAATAAAGAAGAATACCGTTAAATCCCTAAGTATGACTACTTAGGGATCTAACGGTGTTCTTCTGAACTACGTCTGAAATATGACGTGCAAAGTAGCTACCAGCTTATGAGTATACAATTAAATAGAAAGCTGTTTACTCATAAATCCAGTAATATAGAGGGTCAAATTAAATTAGCTAGCGAAACTCCGCATACGTGATGGGTATCGATATCTAAACATGATAAAACAAAAAATAATTTTATTTGATGGTTTTTTTGTGGGGTCATCGACCGCAGTTAGTTTAGTCACTTGAAATATCAGTTTAAAAACCTGTTTTTAAGCTATTGCATAGCTTTTATCGCGGGCTTTGAGCGCGGCGACCGAATCAAGAAATTCCGTAAAGAAAATAAAACCTAACACCCCCCACTCCGCCTACCATGTAGCTCGGCCGAGCGTTCGCTTAACGTGTATGTATATGGTACGACTGTACGAAGCTCGCACGGATCGAGACGAGCTGCTCCGAAATCGGACGAATACGTAAGCAGCTGTTTGTGAGAAAGTATATAGGTGTATAGGTATATCTTTATAATGCAACTCACCGCATAAAAAATAAAATAAAAATATTTTAAACGATATTAACTTCTCATTTATTCAATAAAAGAAAAAAAAATGTTTTCTTATCGGTCACCACGCTCAAAAAGTGTAACTTGAATTAATATCAAAGAAAAAAAATACTGCATAAATAAATAATTATAATTGCATAAGTTGACAAAAAATGCTATGCAATAGCTTTACCGCGGCAGTCCCCGAGTGCCACTCGTGTTTTTTTTGGTGTAAACTTTACAGATGTGATGGGTTTCGATATCCAAACGCAATAAAATAAAATAAACTGATTTTCTCAACTCAAACTTCAAGTAACAAAACTACCAGCGTTCGTTGAACCCAAAAAAAACCATCAAATCATTTTATTTTATCGTGTTTAGATAACCTTACCCATAACGTCTGCAGAGGTTTGCTAGCTAAATTAATTTGACCCTGTAAATCGTGCCTATCGCAATCGTCTGAGCAAAAGTTGTAGGTATAGCTGGGAATAATTGTTTCATGTGGCCAATGCATATATCCTGCAAATCAGTAACGTACTTAATTCCAAAACAGTCTAGGCTAACCCATGGTCTAAAAAAACAAGGTCTAGCATTCCGGGAGTGACACATGGTTACGTCACAATCCAGTTGCCACTTTATTGCAACAAAACACGAATTATGGAAACATTTTCAGTCACCATTGTGTTAAAAAATATATATAAAGCATTTAAATTGTCGTTTCGTTTTTCTAATCAAACGAAACAATTCGATTTAAACATATACCAACGTAATTTTTAGTGAAAACCTCATTGTTTTATCGGATTCGCACAGGTAATAAAGGCGGTTGGGGAGTTATTATTACACACTACTGGTAACACAGCGGTGATGACGTAGGCTTGTGTCTCGCACGTGACCATTATGTCTCGACATGCTATACCTGGCGAAGTACATTATTATACCATGGGCTATCCAAAGCTTTGTACCTCTTTCAACTATTTGCAGTAATAATGTCGGGTGTTTTGAAATTTAAAATAAATTAAAATAAAACACAGTTTTTTTTTATATCCATGAAATTGGCTTTATTTGACAGATAATTTTATGGCATTCATGTTTGAATATAATTTAGTGCATATGGCCGCCGCGGCTGACGCGTACCTGACTTACCCTGGAGGTCATTTGACCTCCTTTGCAGTAAATCAGGCTCTATGTCGGCAACAATACGTCGAATTTTGGCAGCAAAATGCTCAATTGTTTCTGGTTTATCGGCGAGAGTAGACACCGAGCCCACCGAGAAAACTTCACTTGGTATTCTCGGTGGGCATTACCCGTAAGTTATGTGGTAGGTTAACAGACTGAATAGTTACCTTTAGTAAGATGCGGCGGTAAAGACGAAGGTTTGCTCGCCTTGAACTCCTGCTGGCAAGTATTCGCGTTGCCCGACTTGTTGGGCACGGCCGGACGCTCTAACGACGAGCATCTCTGTCAAATAAATAAAAGTAAAGGTTATTTTCAATTATAACAACATTAAATAGTCGTCCTACGGGGCGGGCACGGCCACTGTGACATGGCTTGAGTCACACATTTTATGCGACACAGTTTGGGCGATAAAACCGTCCATACCTTAACCGCATGTCTTGTCACAAACGTCTTGGGTACGCACAGGCTCACCCCCTGGTGGAGATTTCATTTGGTAGTCAATCAACCTATTTCATCTATATTCATAGAAGAATCCTTAGGAAGTTTGGGCAAAAAACGTCCAATAGCAGATCAAATTCGTCCACATTGGAGAACTGACGTCTAAAATGTTAACACGTGAAAACAATGAATCCTGAAACTTTTGTTTTACGTGTTTATCGCCACAAAATTCGATTGTTTTAGATAAATGTGCCAGACAATTTGCGAGACATGTACCATAACTTTAAGATGTAGTGGGTCTTCTGGTATTGAATCTAGCAGTCCACTTCTAGTCCAAAAACAAATAAGTTTGTTTCATATATCTTATTTGGCTTACACTGCATGTCGAGGAGTCTCCATTTAGGCATAAAAATGCCTGTAGTTGAAGGCTCCGCTCTTCTCTTACATTATAAACGTACAAGTACAAACGGGAATATAAAGAAACAAGGGAAAAAAATAAAAATAAAAAATACGATACATTTTTACGAGTGTGTGTGTGTGTGAGTGTGTGTGTGTGAGTGTGTGTGTGTGAGTGAGTGTGTGTGTGTGAGTGTGTGTGTGTGTGTGTATGAGAGAGAGAGATTTTGAGTGTACATGAGTGACTAAATAAGCAGATAACATCACTATAATAGTAGTTATTATTAAGTCACGCGTTGCAAAAGTAACTCTGTATCATTATAATTTAAACTGTGAAGCCATATTATTTACTTTTTTTTCCATTCATATTTTTTTTAATCATAAATATAAGTATATTAGTTTATTAATTTTATTGTATAAAAAAACAGAGCGTTTTTTATATTGTCTGCTGGCAAATTCTGTCCTAGTTATGGGAATGTTTATTACGTAGTGTTTATTTCTTTTCTTAGTATTTAAGCATCATATGGTATCTCTGTGCGTTTTGAGGATGATAAGAAGTATATACAATTTTATCACTGACAGCAGATTACATTATTCATAAAGCGTGTCAGTAGAGAATCTTCCTTTTTTTAAGTACATCACCTTAAGTATCGCTCTTTTAGCGCGTTCTATCCCTAGAAAACTAGATTTCGCTGCTCCACCCCATGCAGTTATGCAATACACTGTAACAGACTGGACCAAATATACATAAATTTCATTTAATTGATTTCTTTGGTTGTTCTTATTTTTATTTACATGTATTCTCCTTGGTACAATATATCACAGCTCTTTGAATATCCAATATCCATTCCAAGTTTCCTTACTCGACTCATGACTTGTTCCAGTTGAGGATACCAGGAAAGACGCTGGTCAATAAGCACTCCCAGATATTTTGCTTGGGTAACTTGTTAGATAGTTGGGCAATTGCAGCAAGTTCTATCTGTACCAATGTCGCACGTGTGGATTCTTAAATTAAATTATTTATCTGCTTGAACCTGATTATAAATATTAAAGCAAATGTAGTTGGTATTGCTAACGTTCAGGGTGAGCAGATTATCTTTTAACCTAGTTGCAACAAGAGCAAGCTCTTCTTCTGCACTATTTTTAACAGGATCCCGTGTTTTCCCTGTGAAGACGACAGCTGTATCTTCGGCGTATGAGAATACTTCGGCATTATTAATCTTCATATTGCAGAGGTTATTTATATAAACAAAAAACAGCGTAGGTCCTAGGGCACTTCCCTGAGGTACGCCGTATAATACGTCTGCATCCTCACCAACAATATGTCCGAGATTCACTTTTTGTGTACTACCAGAAAGATAATCTTTAAACAGTGCCAGTGGTCCAGTCCACGTACTCCAATAGCTTCAAGCTTAGGTAAAAGAATGGGAGTAGAGACAGTGTCAAAGGCTTTTCTTAGATCCAGAAAGGCTGCCACACATTTATTTCCTTTATCGAGATGTTAGGTTACTAGTGAACTTAGTGTTATAACAGCATCTTCGGTTGACTTTTTTTGCCTAAATCCAAATTGAGAAGGTGACAGAATATCAAATCTATTTAAATACTGCAAAAGGCGAGTATTTATAAATTTTTCTATGATCAATTTTTCTATAATTTTGGAAATTGCACTTCAAACAGAAATAGGTCGATAATTGTTGACATCGTCTTTACTACCACCGTTATCCACAGGTGTAATAAAGTTTTTTTTTAATGAAGCTGGAAAAACACCTTCTTGAAAACATAGATTGGCAAGGTACGTGATAATTGGTATAACTTCGTTTTTAGCAAGCTTCATGAAGTCAGTAGGTATATTGTCCCATCCGGGGACACTGTTAGATCGTAGATTCATAAGCGTAGTACAAACTTCTGATTGATCAGTTTCCAGAAATACCATTGAGCTTAACTGTGATAGCGAATTATTTAGGAGTTTGCTAAATAATAGTACCAGATGCTATGTTTTGGGCCAGATCTCTGCATTGGCAGAGATTGAGAGATGGAAATATTTTGCAAGTATTGACTTGCAAAATATTTACATATTTATAAAGTTTGCAGATTTTATGGGAGATGATTCTATTCTATTCATATAATATTGACTGATACTGTAGCAAGTAGTAGCTTAATTAATAATATGAGTTCGTTTGTATGGAGCACCGGTCTGTCCACGCACAAATAAGTGCCTGGGTGGTCATTGTCTGAGCCAAGCCAGTACTGTGTGAGCGTCGCTTCTTTATGTAGTTAATAGTAATGTATCTTGGGTAAGAACTCACAGTAGGCAGCGGCGGGCGCGCGTATATCTGCGCGTCACGCGCGCACGCGTCCAGGGGCGCGTGCGGCGCGGCCGCGAACGTGTGCACGCTCAGCGCCGCGCGTGGGTGGCCGCGCTCGTACGCTGAGGGACAATACATTATGTATACATTAAGACAATTATAAATAACTAAAAAAATAAACTATCACTAATGAGTGGTAGTTTATTTTTTTAGGATTTTTGGTTTAGCGTTAGTAGTAGGTCAATGGACATACTAGTAAATGGACGGTGGGTCTAGAAAAAAATCACAAAAAATGTGTCCCGAGTCAGGTTATAGCGTAGGTCATGCTAATCCAAACCGTATCGTCATTAGCAAATAATTTTATTTTATTTGCGACAATTTATCAGCCATGCAACTTCGACATGACGCCGCACTTTTTTCACCTTATGAAGCTTCTAGCGAACGTCTTATTTGTTGCTAGGTCATACTTTTTGGGTATGATCGGTTCAGTGATCTGTTTTTACACTTAATATATGTTTGGATGCAAAATATTACTTTTAATTGATTAAACATTAAGTCCTTACCGAAAATATTATACACCATCCTCTTTTCTCACTTTATTAAAGTCGTTTTTACACGTTTTCACAAAACAGTACGGCATTTTTGACGTCTATTATGTCAGTCAACAATACAATGAATTGCGCGCGATTGGAAATCTCTCAATCATGTGTCTGTGTCTGTCCGTCTGTCACAGCCAATTTACTCCGAGTCTACTGGACCAATTAAGTTGAAATTTAATATAACTTTTAATATGACTTTCTGTGGCCCAAACACGGTCGTGTAGCGTTATTTCCTTTTGGAACTCTATTGGCTCGGACACTTGAGTGCGGACCCGATGTCCATTTAGTAGTAGGTCAATGCTACCACTCCTAATACTGTGTACTATAGGTACCTCTGCCTAACTCTTCGGGAATTACAGGTGATGTGTGTTATAATATCGATATTATTTTGAGACTATTACTATTACTTTCTATTAGGACACGGGGCCAGGCTTATCTTTTTAGCACACTCTATCCTGTCGGCAAGAGTTACCTCAAAAAAGCTATTGCCTATACGTTAGAAAAGGAAGAAATGTGATATTTAGAATTGTTTCTTCGTTTTATTTTTTTCTATCTAGGATTCTACTCTTTAGGATTTTGTAATATCTTGATTTAAAAGAGTGTCCTTGGAGTTACTTGCCCGTTCTTCTCCATAGAGATCTATGTTTTGGAATGGGCAACTAGCTTCAACTTTCTGACTAACTAACCGACTCTTTGACAGTTCAAAAGTGCCTGTCATAAGTTTAATTGAAATAAATCCCTTGAGTTTGAAGAATTTGATTGTTTTGTAGCGACATAATATGGTGAAGTATTACGTAATCAGAACTCAACCTGTAGATGGCATCACTACCACTGAGGTCACACAATCCTACATCGCGCAAGCAATAATCTGCGAAATTGTTTTATACAGCATGTATCAGAAAAATACCATACATTTGGGTCGAGTAGATATTGAAGTTTTGTATGGGATAGTTGACAATTTTCTCGCGATTATGACGTTGGTCCCATGGAGAAAGTTGTTCAATTAGATGGTCTGTACTACTCCTTTAATTTTTTTTTTTATTAGACCACTCAATTTACTGTTGTTTTCCAACATCCACGCGAAGAAAATCATGGGCACAGATAATCAAAAATAAAAATTCTACCTATTGACAGTACAACTGAGGTCCAGCCTTTTACTTTAAAGTTCATGAGATATTCTATATTGTTAAAAGTCATACCTGCTGAAATTGTGTGAGGTCTACCACCCATGATGGCGGAAGCTGCCCTCTCGAATTGAGCTGTGTCCTTTAAATCTGGCCAAGTTGCCGATGCTGCGAAGTTACAAAGAAACTGTTCAACAACAATAACCAAGTGCAGAAAATGTTTTGCCAACAAATTCATTGTACAACTAAGGCACAGAAAGGCATCCATACAACAAGCGAAAATAGGCGCACGCACACATAGACACGATGTACGTGAAGCGTGTCTATGTGTGCGTGCGCTTTCGCTCATTGTATGGAGCCGACCTTCCGTACTATTATTCTACGGCTAAGGCGTGATACTCCCTGCCCGAGTCTGTGTTCCTAGGAGTCTTCAAGTCTACATTGAATAGGTTATTTCAAGGTAATCTATGTGATAATAACCGTTACATTGTGTATTTATTGCTCACCTGCATTGCTGATGACGTCATGCACGTCGTCGGAGTGGTCGTCTTCGATATGACTCTTCGCCTGAGTTATACATTCGCTGCTAACGCTCTGATTGTCTGAACCCTGGAATGTTATCGATTAAAGGATTTTAATATTTTTACTACTTATTTTGTTTGCATTGGGACTTACAACAGCCTGACCTGTTGGTTTTAATAAAAAACAGATTCAGAAACTTCTTGAAAATTCAATATTTGGACTTTTAGAAAACACGTTGTTATCGAAATCGTTCATTAAATAAAAGAAAATAAAATACTACAGTCATTCAAACAATTCTACAACTACAATATAATGCAATACAAATCAGATTAAAAAAATGCAAAATAAAATAAGTTGGGAGGTATCATGTGCTCTAATCTTTAATCTCACCTTTATCACATCACATAAATACATCAGTGTCCAAGTTCGTGCCTGATATGGTTATTAACCAATTAAACTATCAAACAGTTGAGTACAATCCCAGCCTGAGCCTGTTATCCAATGACAGCTCGGGACGTATATGGTTTATTCGAATGTTCAGGATTATTAGGAAAAGTGATCTCATTGATTATATGAAGTGACATCTGGGGTACTTTTTAATTTCGTCAACGCAAGTACCCAGTTTATCTTAGCAACAAATGACGGCGCGGCTACTGTTTGCTAAGTCCATAAACTTGAATTAAATGTCAATTTCAGATGTCAGTAGCCCTCAATGAATGCTAGTAAGGACGTAGACTGATACTCGCTACCACAAGCCGCATTAAGGTAGTTTGGTTTCAAAAGGTTTTAAAGTACTTATGTAAAGTTCCTATTTGTGCGCTGCCTGTCAGAACACAGTGAGCATACGTATCCCTACGTAGTTACATGATCAACGTAGAGTGAGCGGCGCAGCAGCGCGTCCTGCGAGCGGAAGCCGGAGTCTGCGCTGCACGCGCTGGGCAGGCGGGGGGCGGGGGGTAATAGTTACATGATCAACGTAGAGTGAGCGGCGCAGCAGCGCGTCCTGCGAGCGGAAGCCGGAGTCTGCGCTGCACGCGCTGGGCAGGCGGGGGGCGGGGGGTAATAGTTACATGATCAACGTAGAGTGAGCGGCGCAGCAGCGCGTCCTGCGAGCGGAAGCCGGAGTCTGCGCTGCACGCGCTGGGCAGGCGGGGGGCGGGGGGTAATAGTTACATGATCAACGTAGAGTGAGCGGCGCAGCAGCGCGTCCTGCGAGCGGAAGCCGGAGTCTGCGCTGCACGCGCTGGGCAGGCGGGGGGCGGGGGGTAATAGTTACATGATCAACGTAGAGTGAGCGGCGCAGCAGCGCGTCCTGCGAGCGGAAGCCGGAGTCTGCGCTGCACGCGCTGGGCAGGCGGGGGGCGGGGGGTAATAGTTACATGATCAACGTAGAGTGAGCGGCGCAGCAGCGCGTCCTGCGAGCGGAAGCCGGAGTCTGCGCTGCACGCGCTGGGCAGGCGGGGGGCGGGGGGTAATAGTTACATGATCAACGTAGAGTGAGCGGCGCAGCAGCGCGTCCTGCGAGCGGAAGCCGGAGTCTGCGCTGCACGCGCTGGGCAGGCGGGGGGCGGGGGGTAATAGTTACATGATCAACGTAGAGTGAGCGGCGCAGCAGCGCGTCCTGCGAGCGGAAGCCGGAGTCTGCGCTGCACGCGCTGGGCAGGCGGGGGGCGGGGGGTAATAGTTACATGATCAACGTAGAGTGAGCGGCGCAGCAGCGCGTCCTGCGAGCGGAAGCCGGAGTCTGCGCTGCACGCGCTAGGCAGGCGGGGGGCGGGGGGTAATAGTTACATGATCAACGTAGAGTGAGCGGCGCAGCAGCGCGTCCTGCGAGCGGAAGCCGGAGTCTGCGCTGCACGCGCTAGGCAGGCGGGGGGCGGGGGGTAATAGTTACATGATCAACGTAGAGTGAGCGGCGCAGCAGCGCGTCCTGCGAGCGGAAGCCGGAGTCTGCGCTGCACGCGCTAGGCAGGCGGGGGGCGGGGGGTAATAGTTACATGATCAACGTAGAGTGAGCGGCGCAGCAGCGCGTCCTGCGAGCGGAAGCCGGAGTCTGCGCTGCACGCGCTAGGCAGGCGGGGGGCGGGGGGTAATAGTTACATGATCAACGTAGAGTGAGCGGCGCAGCAGCGCGTCCTGCGAGCGGAAGCCGGAGTCTGCGCTGCACGCGCTAGGCAGGCGGGGGGCGGGGGGTAATAGTTACATGATCAACGTAGAGTGAGCGGCGCAGCAGCGCGTCCTGCGAGCGGAAGCCGGAGTCTGCGCTGCACACGCTGGGCAGGCGGGGGGTGGGGGGGTAATAGTTACATGATCAACGTAGAGCGAGCGGCGCAGCAGCGCGTCCTGCGAGCGGAAGCCGGAGTCTGCGCTGCACGCGCTAGGCAGGCGGGGGGCGGGGGGTAATAGTTACATGATCAACGTAGAGCGAGCGGCGCAGCAGCGCGTCCTGCGAGCGGAAGCCGGAGTCTGCGCTGCACACGCTGGGCAGGCGGGGGGTGGGGGGGTAATAGTTACATGATCAACGTAGAGCGAGCGGCGCAGCAGCGCGTCCTGCGAGCGGAAGCCGGAGTCTGCGCTGCACGCGCTGGGCAGGCGGGCCGCGGGCTAGGGGGGGGGGAATAGCTGGGTAATAGTGTGGAAGCAAAAAGTGATATCAAATAAAATGTGGGTGAAACAAAAGCAAAATTCTTTTGAAACTGTTTAAAACATTTTTAACTTACATTCTTAACAGTTGGAATATGCCTGCAGCAGTTTCATAACGTAAGATAAATAATTTTTTGTTTCAATAATGTATCTCTATAAAAATAAATAAACTCTTAATTTTTTCTAAAATTAAACTGTTTAATATGTGGGTCAATCGTATAATAAGAAAAGTTTTAAGTATATTTTGAGTTTATTCGAGGTTTTCCAACAACAACGAACATTTTCCAACTGTCAAACTGGAAGAGCAATCCAAAATTTTCTGGAACAAGATCTAACTTCACGTTCACTTCGACAATCTATAAAACGACTACTTTACTTCTACAAATACTAATCTATCACACCACACTACACATAAACCCTATATATGTAAACATATAGTTTTTTATCTCACGTAGCGACGCGTGCTTTACTTGTGGTTACCAAGTGTACAAACACGCTGTGAATGTGTGTGTAAGCGCAGGAGCTCTCGGAACCGCCCGAGACAATGGCGAAATCGGAAGTGTATACGTGTTATGTGCTGACGTTACTCGTCTTCACGCATACATTTGCAGCGTGTTTGTACACTTGGTTACCACAAGTAAAGCGCGCGTCGCTTGGTGAGATAAAAAATATTGTACACATAAACCCTATACATGTAAACATACCTGTGACAGACAGTGTTGTGAGTCGCTGTTGGGCGCGGGAATGGTGCCAGAGGATGACGCGTTCGATATCGGAGTGGAGCAGCTCACTGTGGAGCTTGATACACCTGGAAAGGAAGAGTAATTTTAAGAAGTTACGTTTAGAAGAAAGATCAGACACATCAAGTAGTTTTAGGGCGGACACAGACTTGGCGAAGCACAGAAAAGCGCGGTTTTCCTTGCCAAAACAACGATTGCATCTTTCTAAAATAAAATCGAAAGAAATATCTATAACCGTGTTGATGCTTCCTCGGAATAAATGTTTTTTTTTTTTTAATTACAACTTTATTTCAACTAACTTAAGGTAGATGTTTGTTTGCCTGTGAAAATCTCGTTTCACAGCGCCTCATAGAATTGGATCTACAATGTGCACCAAATGTAATTCTCTTTTGTTTTACGAGGTATTCTAATGCAGGATCTTTCCTCTGGGGACACTACTTTACGTCGCAAATACTCATTGCACTTACCATGCTGCTGGTCGGAACACTGCGAGTTCAGCGAGGATATGGACGTGAGCGAGGACTTGCGGCTCCCGAGGCGGGAGGACGTGGACGGAGAGTGCGGCGCGGACCCGCTCTCTGCCCAGCCGGAGTAGCACGACTTTATGTCGCATATTACCTGGAAATATTATGTTGAAGTTTAGATTTGGGGTTTTTATTAAAGAACGTGATCAAAATTCGAAAATCTTATGCGCAATTTAGATTTTGATTATTTTTGAATGTCGAAAATAATTTAAGCAGTCCCTGAAACGGCCATTCTTCAGCATTTTCTAGTGAGCAGAAAAAGTAGCCCTCAGTAAATATTTTGCCATTGATCTGGTGTAAGACATCTACCAACCCGCACTGGGGCCCGCGTGGTAGATTACAGCCCATTCCCTCTCAAAGAGAGGAGGCCTGTATCCGAGCAGTGGGAACATTATAGACTGATTATGCTGGTGTCAGAAGGCTTATTTCCACTTCTTCACAACACAACACCAATAATTCGCGTATTTATCTCATCTGCTCGATGTCCGTATATCACTGAAGGGATCCAGCAGAATATCAGCGTCAGGTACATTTGCCTGAGACATGCTGAGCCGGACTCTCATTTAGTGCAACCTTGAGACGCACACCACACTTTGTATGTTCGTTATTTCATTGTTTTAAAGTGTGTCGTAGCCAATAGTGTGACCACAATAATTGTTTTCTTCTATTTTTATTTGTATATTGGAACCTTGTAGTTATTTCCTACCATTCATGTAATTAATTATTATTTAATCGTGCCTTTGTATGCTGTGCTGTCTTTTGTGAGCACCAAATAAATCATCTATCTATCTATTTATTAAATCTGCTATGAAATGTAATGTTACCTGTTAAGAAAGAAATAATAACATTATACCAAATCACTTGACTCAAGTTTCTAGACTTATAGTCCATCCACTTGTCGAAGATAATTACTTCTTGTAAGGCGGAAGCGTCAGGACAGCCTGCAAAATTCAAATTTTCTTACGTTTTTTGCAATTTGCAAGTCAGTATCAGGTTGTATGTTGATCTAAATATGATTCGCGGCTGTAGCAAATATTTATTTATAGAATTATAATCACAAAAATCATCAGCACATCTCTTTAAGTTCATATTACCGTATTGAATGACTGCTTCATGAAATCTTGAAATTTGAGGCCAATTAAAGAAAGAAAGAAAAAGAAAAGAAGAAGAAGATTTCTTACTATAATTATGTAAAGCCATATTTGTTACGGCCGCGAATATTATTTTAATCAACATACAAACTGACACTGACCTGCAAATTGCAAAAAACGTAACTAATTTGGAATTTCACGGGTTACCTTAGCGCATCCCCCTTAAGAACGCGGGTGCGGGGAAACGTGTACACAACTGAAACGTTCGCTAGCTTACAACACACTCATTTATTACAGAGTTGGACTCGCCGTTACAGTAAAGGGCGCGCGGGAGCGAGCCCCTTGCACACATACATAACACTTTTAAATATGTATTTAATATGATATCTGATCTAGTTGTTTCGCACATCAACCATCTACCCAAAACTGGTCAGTAAAAGAACAATGCAATGCTATAGTTACCTGTAAACTGGCAGCAGGTAATGTCCTAGGTTCGGCTGTGTGTCTGATGAGCTGCTCGGTACCTTCCTGTAGGTGACCAACTTCCGCTAGCATTGCCACTTCAGATTCCTGCAAACGTAGTTTATGGACCTATTAATTTTGGTAAAAAAGTACCTACAGTCGTTACTTTCACGAAAGCGCGTCACTCATTGCTATTTGTACCTTATAACAATGAAACATTCGAGTCAAAATTCAAATGACGCGCGTTCGTGAATTGCAAGTACTGTATCACCTTCTCCCTTCCCGCAAAAACGATGAAGGGATTTTTTCTAATAGATGCACCCCAGAAATATCGAAATATACCTACATCAGAAGAACAAGTTAAGCAATTTCCAAAAACATTATTTTCCCGCATAGTGGGCAAATGTCATCTTTTCGAAATGTCATTTGCATTTATAATGTTGGCAACACATAGACAGAAAAATAATAAGTGTCAGTGCAGTCCACATAGAGTCGGATAAGATATTTGGAATACAGATTGATAACTTGCAACTACATCTTAACAAAATTGTGTGTGTTGAGTACACAATTCTCGTACATCTTAATCCGACAAAGGTCATAGACCCAACGATTGTTTATAAGAAAAATACACTCGAAACGACAATAAACATAATCGTGAAAAACGTCAAGCGCTTACATGCGAACGGTTTCTAGTAGGCGATCTTTTGACGAGTTAAATATGACGTACGCTTAAAAGTTATTACGCACACAATTAAAATGAATATATTAGCAGTGTAGTGGAAGGTAAAATATTTTTGCCTGTATGTATGCTATTTTTTTTCCATTGTACAAATAGCAATGGCCTCAAAGGCCACCCCTGGAATGAAAAGGCTCCCTTTTCATTCCTCGACTGTATAGTGTATACTCACCACTACGGGGTTCAGCAACGACACGAAGTGACAGAAGCGGCTTCGCTCCTCGATGAGCGCGGCCTTCACCGCCTTCTCCTCCATGTCTTCCAACTGCTGCTTGCGTTCTTGTATGTCCTGGAAGAAGAGAGTTTTTGTCAAAACATAATTTGAACGGTTTAATTAACATTGCCTTTGAGATGCGTTAGGTACTCATGTACAATCAGTATACAAAACTCAAACTCAAAGCATTTATTTCAAAAAAATAAACCGATTACAGGCACTTTTGAATTGTCAAGGGGTCGGTCAGACAGAAATATGAAGCTAGTTGCCCATTCCAAAGCGTAGTAGGAACCTAAGGAGAAGAACGGGCAAGAAACTCCATGGACACTCGTACAAAGATACGTATCCACCTTACCTTGTAGTCGCTGTAACAGCCATGACTCTCGGCTGTTATACGCACATCTGTGACGGTCGTTACGGGTAGTCAGACGCCCGAAAGTCTGCCACCATTCAAGCCAAGATGTTTCGTGTTATCCAGTAGCTGGGTTGTGTGCATGTTAGATAGACAGTCGCTTCATTTCAAATACTTCTTTCTATTCAGCTGTGTCTGGTAAGACTGGAAGCCGTCTCCAACATATGTTGGAAAAGGCTAGGTAGATGACGATGTCTGTTGGGATATCACAGCAAGTAAACAACATCTCTCACCTGCATGCAAACGTCAGCACGTCGCTTAGCATCAGGCGGCGCTCTCCTCGCCTTCCTCGCGTGCCGTTGCGCCTCAGTCACTCGACGCCTGAGTTCTGCCCGAGCACGCTTGCATTCTCGAGCATGCTCGCGGCTTAGCGCGCCGGTTGAGCAGGCCCCGCGGCGCCATTCGTCAGCTCGCTCTGATAGTGGTGTTATTAGCGTGTCCATTAGGGCGCTAAAAAAAAGATATTCAATACTTTATTGCGGAATACAGTTAGTAGGTTTATTTAAATAAATTGAAACATGTTGGGTGAATTTGTAGTAAAAGTTAGCCTGTGTAAATGCTCTTTAGGGTTATTTATTTGGTGATATCAGGTAAAAATACTTTTTAGTTGCGACGCCATAGTGTAGGTTCCTATATATGGTAGGTACAATTTGTGAAATATTTCAAAAGGAGGCAGCTCCTTTTGAAATGTTTCACAAGTTATTCCGGTAGGTATATACGGCGTCACGGATACATGTGCAGGTGATGTTACGTAATACTGTCTAGGGCATAAGCAAACTGTAACTAATTTGGAAAGTGATAGTCATTTATTGAAGCTATTTGAACAAAAGGGAAACCAATACTCTAAATTGACATTCCTCTCTCTACGTTCTTTTACAAAAATTAAATTAAAATGTTTGATGTTTGTTGTGTTGTTTTAATGGTTTTGTTGTGTTGTGGTTTTTGTTTGTGTGTTTTGTTTTATAAGACACCATTGCTAAGTTTAAAAGATATGAGAGGTGTACTCCGTGCAGTTTCCTGTAACGTAGAAAAACCCTCTTTGTTCTGCTGCAGCCTCGAAAAGTCACTCTTATCAAGGAGGTCGACATAAAATAAATTGCAATTAAACAATATACGTGAGGTAAAGCCATAAAGCAGATAGAATATCCCAACGCTATGTTCGCAACTGGACAGGAAAAACCAAAGTTTATTATATCTACAGTTCAAGTGAAATCTGGGTGCTTTGTGTATGAAAGGTTGAACAAATAGGCATAATTCGTTACACTATTTTACGACCCCAGAAAAACCAGTTCGACATGTGACAATATCATGAAAGTGATCCGTGAAAGGTAATATGGAAAGAAAGAAAGAAAGAAAGAAAGAAAGAAAGAAAGAAAGAAAAGGTATTTATTGGGACTCGCACAGGATTATCACAAACTAAACTAAACACACTCATAAAAACAAAAAAAAAGTACAAGTACTTATATGGCTGGAAAGTGATCCGTGAAAGATAATATGGTTGGAAAGGTGGTGACAAATGAGATGACGGCTGATAGAGATGTGTGGATGCTGCGCCGGCGCCGACCAGAAAGTAATCCGGGATAAGGGGTGGCTCCTAGGCAGGAATAAAAGGATCCAGCCGAGTTTGAAACTGGTTGAGCTAGCAATACTCAAAAAAAATAACATACGTCCTGTACCTACTCCCCGAAGGGTTAGGCACAGGCTAAGTACACCTGTGCCAGTGCCTGTGTGTGTGTGTATGTGTGTGTGTGTGTGTGTATGTGTGTGTGTGTGTGTGTAACTGTGTGTGTGTGTGTGTGTAACTGTGTGTGTGTGTGTGGAACTATGTGTGTGTGTGTGTTTCGCCAGTTATGTTTAAGTCCTATGTAATAGAGGGCGAGTCTTGCCATCAAAACAAAGACATGAGAAAAAGCGTAAATAGTAAATACCATTTTTCCTAGTATATAGCTGACACCTATTATTAAAGAAAATCTCATTCCTTTGTATAAATAATAAACTGGTAGTACAGGAAAATATTGAAACCGGTTAAACTGCAGGACTTGGTTGCGGTAGGAACCGGTTTTCAAGAAGCGTTATGTTTTTCCTATAAACGTAGTTCTCTCGCTTTTTTCCAGAAATTACTAAATACTTTTTGAAAAATATATAAAGTATAGGTAGGAAGGTTTCATTCACAGGATGACAATAAGTTTGATTTTAGCAAAGCTAAAGCTCAGCGCTGAAGTGAAGTTAAGATGACATAAATCTGCGTAATTTTGACGTCATTAAAATAATTATGTTCACACCACAAAATACCGTTGTAAAGACGTAGGTTGTGTGACGCATCAATGCATACCTAGATTTACTAGTACGACACACACCCGGTTTCTGAATTGAGAATTTGAAGTTGAGAACTAGTCAAACCTTACTTTACCATTACTCAGGTGATTCCTGCAATGAAATCCGCGAAATTAAAAATTTATTTCGTTTTCTACAAATTGCAGCGCTGTTTCGGGTACGTTTAATTAACCGACTTCTTAAAATAGGAGAATGTTTTCAATTCTTCTGTATATTTTTTTGTATACTTACTTAAATGTTCATCGATATTTTCGTCAATTGTGGACCGATTTTGAAAAATCTTTTTTATTTATTAGAGGATGCTTGCGCGGCGGTCCCATAAATTTCTTATTAACTTTGCTTGGGTAGTTTTTGAATTAGCTTCAATAATAGGTTTTTTTTTCACTAAGTGTGTATTGATGATGTTATAATAACTTACTGTCACTGTTATTTATATAGCAATTAGTGGTATACGAATTTGTGTGGGATAGGTTTCACAACGAAATAAAGTAAACTTTTTTATATAAAAAAAAACAACAACAAAAAAAGTATTTTGTAAAAAAAAAATATGTTATGAAATACTAAATTACAATAATAAAATTTTAAGGCTTCAATCTAGTCCCGAAAGTATATTTGATGGACACGTTGTTTATTTTCACGAAATAGTCTCATTTCCATGAAATATAATTTTCAGATATATATATTTTGATATGTTTCAAATCAATACGAGGGCGGCACTGAAAAATTTCGGGAATCAAGGAAGTGACACAACATTACTATTTAAAAATGTATTTATTGCTTTTCGAAGTATTCTCCGCGAAATTTGACACATTTTTCCATACGATGGAACCAATCATTGAAGCAACTATTCCATTCGGAAGTTGAGGTCTCCAAAATAGCCGTTTTGTAGGCGTCCACAGCTTCTTCAGGTGACGAAAATCTCTGTCCACGCAATTTATTCTTTATTTTAGGGAAAGTATAGAAATCATTAGGGCTTAGGTAGGGGCTGTACGGCGAATGGTCTAACAATTCTATGTTTTCTTGCTCTAAAAACTCTTTTGTTCTGTGCGCGGTGTGAGAACTCGCATTGTCGTGATGGAGGATGATGCGGCGGTTGCAGTTCTCTTTACGGAGTTCAGAAACGACCTGTGGCAAACAAATGCTAGCATACCATTCTGCATTAACCGTTCTTTGTCCCTCAAGAGGAATAGTCGTAACATTGCCGGTTTTGGAGACAAACGTGGCCACCATTTTTTTTGCAACACTCCGTGAACGAACAATTTTTGTTGGCTTTAACTCATTTTCGAACACCCAAACTCGTGACTGGTTTTTTGTTTCGGGTTCGTACGCGTACATCCAGGATTCGTCACCTGATACGATGTTGTATACAGCATTTGAGGATCCTGCGTGGAATCTTTCGAGAGTTCTGACGCACCAAATAACGCGAGCCGCTTTTTGCTCTTCACAGAGCGAATGCGGTATCCATCGGGAAAACAACTTTTTGACACCTAATTGTTCATGCAAGATTATTTGTATTTGACTCATGCCAATGTCTAAAGTTGCCTGAATTTCGCAGTATGTCACATGTCGATCTTCCTCAATCAGCTTACGCACAGCATCAACGTTTTCTTGGGTGACTGCAGTTTTTGGACGATCTTGACGGGGATCATCACTGAGCTTGACACGTCCACGTTGAAATTCAGCAAACCAGCGATAAATTGTGGTTTTGGATAGGGCTTCATCACCAAATGCAGAAATCATCCGGTCAACACACTGTTTTTGTGTTAAACCGCTTCGAAAGTCATAATAAATCATCGCTCTTGAATTTTCTCGAGTCAATTCCATTTTCTCAACGACTAAACAAGTTTGACAAAACCTTGTGACAAGACCGAGAATCTTTTTTTAAATAAATAAATGGTATTCGATTTTTAAAACCAAGGAGTTTTCAATTAAAAAGATTTTAATATGACAGGAACAGTGGAAATATTCCATTCCCGGTACTTTTAGTGCAGCCCTCGTATATTAATTTGGTAAGTAATGAGAGTTTGACTAGTTCTTAACTTCAAATTCTCAATTCAGAAACCGCTTGTATAGTTAACACAGTATTGTAGTTCATGAAAGTGAATTCAAAAGATAACGCAGGACATTACTTTTCTAGGAAAACCACCGCAAAGTAACCACTAATTATTTTTCATTATTCACTAAGAATTTCCAGACGGCACGCTAATTAAAAAAAAAATGTTCTTTTTCTTACCTGACTGCGGCGAAGCCCGAAAGGCGGGTTATTTTCATGATGCAAGAGCACATCCGAATTGGATACGTAGGTATTACACGTGAGATTAAATCAAGAGAAAGAATATCCTAAGTTAAATGACGTCATAACGTGTATAACTACTCACCTTATAAACGTCTTCATCCTGGTCTCGATAGCTCTGTGACGTAGGCAGACGCGAGTCAATGCTGTGCCGATCTCCTTCGTAGCACCTGTAATAAGGAAAGGTCAGGTTAATTACTGAGGGTATTACAATACTGGTTCTCGGTTCTTCTACCTCGTAAAAAAAAGTCAGTCAGCAAGGTTGCTACCGGGGCTAACTGCTATTTGAACTATTTTAACCCTGAGTCCCGAGTTCGCGATATCGGGCGAGACAAAATAGTTAATCATTGTGTCTAATTACTCGGCATTCAAGAGGTTAATGCAACCCAATGCGTCAATCTTCGTTATGGCCAAAATCGAACACAGTCAAAATGTTCGAGATGTGATCTTCTTGTATACCTACATCTCTATCAGCCGCAAAGATCAGCCGTCACTCAATATTCACAGGAGGTGAATACTTCAAGCCATATCATCGATTACAAAATCCATGCATCTTTTGTTTGGTCTTGCAGGTATTCTGGAAGGTATTTCTTTAGAAATAAGCATCACCTTTGTACCTAATTTTCTGTCTTTTTCTTCTTGTCTGTTTATATGTGTGACACATAAATGGTTAAATAAATAAATGGTGTTATGTAGATGATTAAAAATTGCGTGTTTCGAAACAAACATTTAAAAAAAAACACGTGTGGCACTCGGGAACTGCCGCGGTAAAGCTTATTGCCTAGCATTTTTTATCAACTTATGCAAGTATAATTATTTATTTATTTTTATTTATGCAGTATTTTTTTTTCTTTGATATTAATTCAAGTACAGTCGTACCATATACATACACGTTAAGCGAACGCTCGGCCGAGCTACATGGTAGGCGGAGTGGGGGGTGTTAGGTTTTATTTTCGTTACGGAATTTCTTGATTCGGTCGCCGCGCTCAAAGCCCGCGATAAAAGCTATGCAATAGCTTAAAACTTAATTCAATACCTACTTAAGGATTTTTAACATACAAATACTTATTAATGTTAAATGGAGTTATACAATACTACGCATCAAATCTTTCATTAAAATATCAATACAAATTTCATATAGCGTATTATTAAAAAAAGGAGACGTACATCGCGATTTGTTTTGAAAAGAAAAAAAAAAAAAACATTATTTTATCACTCACTAAAAATTATAAAATAATTAAATTTACTTGTTCTTGTTTCTTCTTTTATATCTCTTCTTTATTTTATCTATTAAGTTTTTCGTAAGAAAAACTAATAAAAAAAAGCATGGAGCGCTTCGTTTGAATTAATAAAAACTACACAAAACTAGTTTTAATAAATTTAAACAAAGCGCCCCACGCTTTTTGATTGGATATAAAAGGAGAACTGATACACGTCAATTTAGTCATTTTATTTTTTTTTTTTTGTGAATGATAACAGCGTGTTTTTTTTTAAACTACGTATTTTTGTTTTTTACTTTTTAGTCTAGTATACAGTACAGTCTAGAATATAACTTAAACTAAATGAAGAATACAGGGTGGCAGGGACATCGACGCACAACCCATTAACATGGATTCAGTACATGATTCTGAACCTCCCTGCGATGAAATTTTTCGTAGGTTATTCAAAAAAAAAATTGCGGTTCAGTACATCTTGACCGCGTACGCATTGATTGCACTTGTCTATGAATAGGCAGATTTTTTTTTTGATAACCTACGAAAAATTTCTACGCTAGGCGGTCTAGAATCATGTGCTGAATTCATGGTTACAGTTTGCGGGTCGATGTCCCTGCCACCCTGTAACCACTGAAGAGTTCCACTATCCACTTCCTGGCTCCATCATCAGACCCTCGTTGCTTAAGCCCAATGTATTGGACTCGTCAAAAATATAATCATATGAGCCCAAACTCGAGGTGTTTACTAGTAGCCACTGAAGAGTTCCACTATCAGACTCCTGGCTCCATCATCAGATCAGCTCCAAGATACCAAATTATAGTTTTGTCATCCGAACTACATATACATACAAAGTTTCGTTTCGATACGACAATTAGAAGTAGGTTAAAATTGACTTCTAAGATTTTATTACATTGTTTGTAAGTTACAAGTGAAGCTAATAAAAGCGTGTCAAAAATAAGCCGCAGGTAGCTAGGAGAACAGATTCCTAGCCCGAACAACAAGCAAAATACTATAAGTCACATTTTTCCTATCAGCATAGACGAACTATCGATGTTTTTACAGCGGTATGTGAGCGCATTTGGAACTAAACAATAATTATTATCTTCATAAAATATAGTATGTGATTGGGACTGGACAACTTTCATTTCTGCGTTTACCTAATATTGAATTTTAACGTAAAAAGAGTCAAAATAAAACATCATTCATCAAAAACCATAAAATCTTCATAAAATACAATTTTCAAGGAAAATATTCTTTACAGTTTATTAAAGCTTATTAAAATGATTCATCCCTCAGCAATTTATCATTAATCATACTTCGTTTAGACACTTGTAATGCAACATCGCAACATAACTAAGTTGATGTATTTTCTTACATTTATTGTTATTTTCCTTAACGCTGGTTTCCTTTTATGAAGACATACCTACTTAACGTGTGTACCTGTTTCTGTTTTGGTCCTGTACTGCAGTGACAAAGTATATTTTGTCTTCTAAAAATATTTAATATGTTATCGGGTAAAAACCCAGATCTTTAAAATATACCGACGAAATATACCGTGACCGCATAAAACACTGTATACAATTAACAATATTTAGGTAAATCATTAGGTCATCACCCGTCTAGGTTGGAATTTGAACCAGCACCCTAATTGCCTAACACACTATCCATCACAATCAGAATTATTTTGGAGCCTATTGCTAATCCATTGCTTCATATGTTCGAAATGTTTGTCTACTCAACAACGTAACGCAATGAATGTTGTTGAACCGTCAAAATGAAAGCCATTCCTACTGTTAGTGTGTTACACATTTACCCTGCTGATTAACACGGAAAGACTCTGACCTCGGCTCTGATCCGAGAAGCCAAAGATGAAGGAAAAGGGATAAATACTGAGTTGACGGCTGATACAGATTTATAAAGAAAAAGACGCTGATCCCAAATAAATTAGGATAAGGGCTCCTGCCCTTATCCTAATTTAATATCATCGTGCTCCTGAATGATGATGACAAATAGATGCCACGATCGATCTCCTTCACATAACCATAAGCCCCTCAATCAGTGAACACACAATAAGTATAGTTGAGCATGTGTTGCTACATAATTATTGCCAAATTACCGAAGTTGTCAGTATATCGGCGACAACACAACAGTTTCAATGGTTCAGAAAATTGAATTATTCAAAGTTACATTGCGTTATACTGTTACTACAAATCTCATTTAGTTATTGAGTTATTACTACAAGTAATAACGGAGGTGCATTAGAGAGCCGACGAGTGACGATACTGTAGTATTCCTACACACAACACAATGATCCACTACCAATCGAGCCTACTCAATCTTTTCACCACAATCCGAGCTACAAAACTGTTTCCGATTCTTGAATTGACCTTGGAGTTAATCAAAGACGCATTTCCTTGATTAAAAGTCTTAAGAGCCCAATGCAAGGCGAAATCATCTCTTTTCATACAGCCCTAGAACGATAATTATTGATCACCCAATTTTGTGACTAGGCGTTGGGGATTTCAGACTCTGCCATGTTTTCCTTCATCGTTTTCATTAGTCATATCATTGGAGTCCGACCTTCACAAACGTAGAAATAATGAATTAATTTGAATCAGTTACATTAATAAGTGCGATGTAGGTTGCCATTCAATTAAAGGTTTCTTTAAATTCTTTAATAATTATGTATGTGGTACAAATTATACGACGCGAAAATACTTCTTTTTTGATGGAATCAACGAACAATACAGCCTGAACAAGTCATAGGCATAAAGGATCGCAATAATCTTCCGGGCTCTGGGATTGCCCTGATAGCCGTGGAATACTTCTCCACTCCTCAAGAACCTCAGGACATGTTTCCCCCTTTTGTCGCTACGTCACTATGTGTTAGGGACAGTTCCCGAGGGCCCACTATTGAGTGCGCAAGTCATCCCTTGCCATTTTATCTGTGTATTGAATATAAAACATTGGTCAGGCAAAAGTTATAGTCTTTCCACAGTTCTAGGTAACCAGTCCATTTTAGCTACCCAAACCCATAGTTCAATGTTTTATTTTTCCATATCCCGCAATAGTCCTGCACCAACCGGGGGCTGTCCTTGAGTACACTTGCATAGTGCATACAGGGATAATTGTCGGTTGGTGCCACCTTGTCATTTAAAATTGTCAAAGGGGCCTCTGCGAGTTGTCGTCAGCCACTCGTACGCCTTCCAAAGGTCCGGTATACGAGGGTCCCGAGATATGTCAAAGACATTTTAAAAATAATAATAATACATCTATTATAATCACGAATAATATAGGTATAACTAACTGATGAATCAGTCGAAAGGGAAAATTCACTTAACGGTCATAAATGAAATAGTGGTTCTAAGTTTTTATTATTTCTATATAAAGATTACTGACATTAAGGAAAATATGCAAAAGCTCATTTATTAATGAAGTGGTGAGCTGGACCATACGAAGCACGTAGGTTACTTTTATCCCTTCTATAGTCTACCTACAGATACTATTGACCACGTCGATAAAGCGCTGGAGGAAAAGCTGATTTCACATAAACATTCAAAGAAACATATAGACATACAGCCCGACATACATCCTATGATCCTACCAATATACCGCGCTATGCAATGCATTGCTTCATCCACACAGGCACCCATGCTCTCAAATAGCTTGGTGGCAGAATTGATATTGTATGGCTTGTTACTACTTTTATATCCGTACATATCATCTTCTTGCTTTTATCCTAATTATTTGAGGTCGTCGCAGGCCGTTCTGTTCTACCATGCATCTCTATCTGCCGTCCTTTCAGTGTTTACTTATTAGCTAGCCATATCATCCTTCACACAATCTAACCATCTTTTCTTAGGTCTGACTCTTATATTATAGTCATCCACATTCATTCTTCACACTTTTCTTTTCTCGTCCTCATTTCTTGCTTTCCCGTTGAAACTGTTTGCAAAATAAACTGTATTATTTACTGCTACACCTAATTTAGTAACATGAAGTAATTTCGCAATTAAAACAATATGTCTAATTATGTGAACATGATTACACGATTGCTTTCCTGTTGAGATTGTAGGGGCATGAATCAAGTTGTATTAACGATCGATAATCTTTGATTAGTACATTTGTACAAATTACAGATTAGTGTTAAGCTTTTGAAAATGACAGTATATTTGCAGCAATCTTGCTGTTTTTTTTTTTTATTAAGATAAATTATAGAAATAACCATTTTCTTTGATTTTACGTTATGTTTCTACGATGAAATACTGCATAATGTTTACATGCATTATTCCATTTTTATCTCAATTATATTGTATAGTACAATAAAACAGTCCTGTTTTTGCAAAAAGGATCAGGTGCGATTCCTGGTTGAGAAGTTTCATTTTGACCACCGAATCAGAAAATCTCAAATTTCGGTCTTTGGCTTTCCCTAATATACCTACTGTCGTGGAACTGAAGTGCTGACTACCATGAAATGAGAGGTGGCAATGCTAACGCTGTTTCAGATCCAGAATTGAAAAATGAAGATAATACTTCTAAGTAAAAAACAGGACTGGCTAAGAAGAACTAAAAATAAAGGATCTCTGTTAATTTACGCACCCACCAGTTTACCTACATTACCATTATTACTTTAAGTTGACATTGAACCTAGTTACAGTAAACGAAAACAATCTATATAATAAAGCCACTAGACCGTAAACAAACACTAATATCGGAATGGGACATTCCAAGAAACTGTATGAAGTCACAGCTATACCAGTTCTACGCACAAGTTCATCATCATTACTGAGTTCGCACAAGCAATTAGTAAAGGTTGTAACAAAGGCATAGAGATGAAAATCGCTTGGAGGTTTGATGTGACTCGATGACCGTGCGAGATTGTCAGTCGGTAAAACATATTGGGCATTGGTTTGTCCGATCACAGTTCGGCTGACCACGGACCGGCACAGACGGGTTAAAAGTGTTTGTGTATAATGCTGTGATATTCTCATTTTAAATTAATAATGAATTTAATATTCTTTGCTGTTTTCGCCGCGTGCGCCTGCTTCGTTAATGGACGTAAGTTATTTTTTTAAGTTTTTGTTATTAAAAGTTGCGAGTTTTACACACACGGTATTCTTTAAGTAATACTGTGAAAGCAATTATGTAAATACGGCTTAAAGTTGTGTGTGCAAACACAATTCTTGCGAATTTTTAATAAGTACAGGTTTTTGAAGATTTTATAATATACGTCAAGTTTTAATAAGTGTCTTCTATTTCACATGAGTTTTCTTTAAACGGTAAGTATAATAGTTATGGATGTACATATTTACCTTGTGATTAAACTAATGGCATTCTAACAGGTTGGTGTCATTAATTAACCATTCAATTAATGAATAATCACCATCGTAATTAATTAATAGAATTCGTCTTTATACGTTACATAGAATACAATTAATAAATAGTTAGATGAAGATATTGTTATCATGAATTACGCATACCTGCTTGAATATATTTAAAAACAATTATTAACATATCAAAGAGCATATTTCTATGTCAAAGCGTTTGAAAACCATAATAATGCTATGTTTAGTTTATTAAATGCATTGAATTCATCAACATTTATAAAAATATTAAAAGCTACAAGTCTCTACGGCTCAGGTATTTTTTTCTCATTGACCTTAAGTGAAATCATTATCATCCTCTATTACCTTTAATATCCCAAAACTGGGTTTATGCCTCCACCAAATTAAGCAAAAAAAAACTTTTTCAAAAGCAAAAACCCGGCAGCACCCAGCATGTCGAGTAATCGATAACACAACATTAAGGAAATCGATTTTATTGAACATGTCTACAGCATTTACTATTTAATTGAACATGACCAAAACACAAGGCGAATAAACGGTTATTTTGATGTACTAATTTTATATTTTGCTTTTGTGGCTACATTTTTCGGGGCACATAAACAGAGCCTTCATGTCTGAATAATATATAAGGAAGTCTTGCGTAAACCTGGACAGTTTGCCTCGCTCACTGGCCTTATCACGATATCAGTGACCGCAGAATGTATGGTGCCGGACACAAAAGATGGCTTCAGATTTCTGTACGAATATTCAAAGTTTTATAAAAAAGGCAAAGTGCGATAATAACAGTGCGTATTATCTAACATCGATAAATTAAGTAGTTTTGACCTCAAAATATTAGTCGACATAAGTAGACACCTAAAAAATTATATTATTCTAATCTCTCCATAAAAATAAATAATTATACAAAGTTGTTGTCCTCTCGGAAAACAGACGCGGCAGAATTGGACAGGTGATTTGGAAATTCCATACACATAGTTATATAAAAAATATGAATGGCGTTTTGCTTCGTTTTTCATACAAACTGTCGATATCTCTGGGCAGTAAATCTGCAATAAAATCCTGTTTTGTTTCATTAAACAGAATAATAGAACATTATTCTTTAACCATTTTATATTGAACCCATACATGACATATACTCAGACGACATAATCAAATTCTACTCGTAATATCCAGACGCTACTGTCTTTTCCTAACGACAAAAGAAGCAGATAGTTTCGTTTGTCGTCAAGGAAAAACAGCAGTCAGGTAATAACGACCATATGCCATCAAGAGGTAATGAATCAAGAAACCGGTCAAATAAATGCATATTATTGTCGCTAATAAAGTAAACGTTTACAGAGTGTTTACATTTAAGCGGTTACTACCCGGTGAAGGTCTTTAACGATGAGTGAACATACGATTATAACTCAAGAGGAAATCCTTCGTGACGAAAATGCGTCGTCATTCTTTGCAGATTTTGACGGTCATACAACTGATAATGCTATATTCGCAGCTAACTTCTGGATTTAAACAGTTAAGTTTGCCATCGACAGAGAAGATAAGAAGCATAAACAGTAGCCCTCAATCGCTTTCTGGAGCTAGAAGATATAGCAACAAGCTTTCTGGTAACAATATCATAAGAATGCCGATAAAGCTACAAGCAATCCTTTATATAATTGTGAAAAGGTTAAAATGATTAAGGTACTTAACAAAAAAAAAATAGGACAGCCCCTCAGGACATACACATTAAAAAAAGAATTTTCGAAATCGATCCTCAATTGCCGGAGATATGCGTAACATATACAGGGTCAATTTAAATTAGTTAGCGAAACTCTACTGGCGTGATGGGTTTTGATATCTAAACACGATAAAATAAAAAGATTTGATGTATTTTTTTAGGGGTCAACGACCGCTAGTGTTGTTACTTAATTGAAGTATGAGTTGAGAAAAATGTTTTATCATGTTTAGATATCGAAACTCATCACGTCTGCGGAGTTTCGCTACCTAATTTAATTGGACCCTGTAAAAAAAATATACAGACGAATTGAGAACCTCCTCCTTTTAAAAAAATCGGTTGAAATTAGAAAACCATAGAATTAGAATCAGTGCGAGTGACATTTAAGTTGCCGAGCAATCGTCCTGCACGTACGATTACTTAATAAAATAGACAAAGTTCTTAAGGGTCAATGAAACATACAACCTTGCCAACAATTTATGAATAATCTAATGACGCACTAATTAGGTACGACTTTACTAGATCCAGCAAGATTTGATGTCAAACGTTATCCTCAATGACCGCATAATAAAGGACCTGTAGAGGTCCTAGAGGCTGTAGAGCCTAATGACCTTATAAAAGCAAACAATCTCGAAATCTTTAAATAAACTGCATATAATGAATCTGCAACAGAAATGCATCTCATGCACGTAAACTCGGTTATCTTTAATGACTAACTAGAGA
This sequence comes from Dryobotodes eremita, assembly GCA_917490735.1. NCBI lineage: Eukaryota > Metazoa > Arthropoda > Insecta > Lepidoptera > Noctuidae > Dryobotodes > Dryobotodes eremita. The sequence continues at coordinate 4,671,577 of OU823263.1, read as the reverse complement.
TGGACGTAACTCAGAAAGATAAAGATAATTAAGGCCAGATTGAGCATGTTAGTGGGTATTCACAAATTGCAATGAAAATCTTGAATGCTAAACAGACCAGTATAAAGGTTGAAGTTAATGTAGGAAAATCTGATATCTTTACTAAAATTAGAGAAGAAAAAACTGCATCTCAGTTATTAGAAAGAGCATTTGCCGATAGAGTATCGGCAAAAGATGCTTGTTAGTATAGCCTAGCCTAGCCTTAGGTTCAGCTGCTAAGTTTGATTTATATAATTCTAATTCACAGGGTCTTTAAACTATCTAATCAGAGGGCCTGGACAAAGTAACATTCGATTAGCGGTGATGCTAGTAGAAAAGCCAAAAAATTTATGGGCTTGACATAAGCTATCGAAATATCACGTGATCATAGGTCAACGAATAGAAATTAGCTACACAATGTTAACATCATTCGATTCTATGAAACGAATCGACAGCGTCGAACGATTACTTCCATAGAGATGCGTAGCCAAGTGGCACTTTTTGACAAGCATTATCGCTAGTTTTCGATTCGTATAATGGAAACATGAGCGAAAGCGATAGCGATTGTAGAAATAAAATCGCTCCGAAGAGAACGCCATTTGTCTAGGCCCTCAGCTCTGTATCAGTTCTATTCTGGATTTATAATCATTGTTGTTATTTATTTATAATAATTTATTCATATCATCATTGCACACTTGTTGTTTTTATTCCTTTTCGACACGTTTCGTGTCTTTTCAGACATTTGAGGATCCTACAGATATTGTTTCTTGTACAAGACATTATAATATGAAATACAAAATCTAGATGTTTGAGATGATGCCTCGAAACACAACAACAATATTGGCAGAAGGCACTTATAAAAACAGGTTATATGACTTTAATACAAACTAATCGAGGACCGGTTCTAACAACATTATTAAAATGTAATTTTACGCGCGATTATGATACGAATCTATGCGTGTACTAATAATAGTGTGACATTATTAAAATATGTATATCGAAGTTAGAGCATTGTTTAATGCAGTTAAGGAATTTAATTTGCTTATCAAACATAATAATCAATTTGTCGCTAGGTTGGGGGATAAAGTTTAAAGTTACACGTTAATATTTTATTCAAATTGTTTTTGGCAAAACCACCTCGTTTGCGGATACTAAAATTGGCATTTATAATCTATATATATAAAAGAAAGTCGTGTTAGTTACACTATTTATAACTCAAGAACGGCTGAACCGATTTGGCTCAAAATTGGTGAGGAGGTGGCTTAGAACTAGGAGACGGACATAGGATACTTTTTATCCCGTTCCCGTGAGACGAGACATAAAACGTGGTAGAACAAAACGCAACTGACATGGAATAACAAAATGCAACAGACCGAAAATCGAAAAATGTATCAGTCAAAACATCAGTCGAACCCGTTCATTTGTTAAAAATGGTATAACAAAACGCAAAAAAAAAACTAAGTAAAAAATATAAATATAAAATTTACTCGGAGATGCCACGTTATTACACTTGGAATGCTTCATCGAAGAATTTTCAACGACGGAAGCAAGGCGATGCGGTTCCTGGTTATCCGGATGTGCGTTCTACTGATGCTTAACAAATTAAATGACCATTAACAAATCAAAAGGCCAATCCTTGAAAGTTTGTGGTCTGAATTTAGGAAATCCATGTTTTTCCTATGGTCAATTATATGTGGCATGTTCACGGGTCGGAAGACCATTTGCGTTATTTGTTCTTGCGCCTGATAATAAAACGAATAATGTCGTCTATCACAAGGTGCTTCACTGAAGACTGCAACTCATGCACCAAAATACATGGTCAATAATGAATCATTAAAATACTTGAATATTTTTATTTACTTATATTTATTATCCTAATAAAAAAAATTAATTAATAAAATCAAAAATCTGCTCATTCATCATGCTCATCTGCCTCTAAGGCGGAACAATGTTCGCCGGGTCAGCTAGTTTGTAATAAAGCATACACTCATGCATGAATAATGAAGTCATATAAAATGATCATCCGTATGGTGTGTATCCGCTGGACGCGAGGAGCACAGAACCGGCCGAAGTGGCGATGCTTGGGGGAGATCTATATCCAGCTGTAGGACTTCTTTCAGCTGAAATGATTATGATGATGATAAAATGTTAAAACCAGCTTCATTATATTGCTCGCATTGTACCGGTTTCCATACAATAAAAGGTAAGCTTAAATGAAAAAAAAAATGGATGATAATATGTTGTCGTGTTTACACGATAAATCGGCACTATTGCATTTCATTCTTGGCCGCACAAAAACTTCTCTTTTGAAAAAAGTATGTTACGGTTAAAATACAGTTACAAAGCTACTTACCATCAATTAAGCGGTATGTATAAAGTTCAATTAGTGACTCCATACATAGTTTCTACGAGCAAAAAATTATTTCTGCGTGCAAGTTTTATTTTTTTACACTTAGACCATAAAATGAATAAAAGTATAGCAAGAACTCGTCAGCGGTTATAAAGAACCTGTTACTCTTTAAAACAGGACCATTTGCGACTTGTCTTACTTTTAACTGGGTAATATACGAAGTAGGCTACACTATAGACAGATATATTTACTTGAAGATAGTGTGATGGACAATAATGAGAACTATTAAGATAGGTACGCAAATTGATGGTTAGCTTCACTTATCTATAAATATACGAATGAATGTTGGTATATATGTACATATGTGATTGGTAAACTCTAACGCCATTTGACCGATCACCAAAAAAGTTGGCATTACGTATTTTTTCATAAAGAATGTTTATATAGGTTTTTTATTCCGATCACCACGCCTGTGAAGCCGCGGGTGAAAGCCGGTGACATATAAAGCTTCAAATACTAAAACAGAACTCAAATAAGCAACGTATAAGTAATATCATTTTCGATGACTTCGATGTGATGCGAACCCTGGGATCAGAATTGAAGCAAAAGAAATTAACAGCAAACGACAGAACACATGGTTTTGTACCTATTTCAATGGCATATCTTTTTAGTCCAAATGTTAGCTGATCGACAATGTTTCATGGCATTAAGCCTACCATGAATACCACCATTGTGCATTAAAGTGTAAATAGAGAAATGATTAATGGATATGTGAATATTATATATTCATACTTGACATAAGAGAAAAAGTTCTGTCCGCAAGAAATAATAGACCAATCTTGAAGACGAAAGTTGATCCACCATCTTCAAAGCAAAAATGTATTTCGATAATTCTATCATCTAACATGTCATTTTAAAACCCGTCTGTCAACAGGATCTTCGAAGATAATACGTTACAACATGATGTTACCTCATCATTTTCCAAAACTCGTTGCCATTTTAAGGTCAAATGAAAACATCGCCATCAAATTTTCACATTAAACATATGTCTACTCAGAGAACTTGGAAGATTGTATGTAATTGGAAAATACATTTAAATGCCGCGTGATAAAGAATGAAATCTTGATAAGATCTGTTGTATGGACTAGTTATTAAACAATGAAGTAAAAACCGCTAAAAACAATGATTTTATAAGAAAAGTGTTAGATAGAAATTCCTGCAGTAGCCAAAACCAATAGTACAAAGTTAACATCTAAATAGTCAAATAAACCAAACCAAGACCGTTTGTAAATGAACTAAGAAAAAAAAACGATTATGATGTGCGCTTAGAAAGAAGAAGCAAAACTCAATAACCCAGACAACCTTGAAAAATATGGAACACGCAAAGAAACAATAAAAACAACTCCAAAAAGACCCAAATACCTCAATTTCAGAGACCATTAGAACTAATCCCAAGACCACAAACATAAAACATAATGATTTAACTATGGGAAACATTACGTTTGAGGAAATATAAATGGATGATTGTTTAACGATTCTATAACCTCTTCTCTTAGAATTGTGACTCATTCTAAATTAAATATATTGTGTGTGGTATTCATGGATAAGAAACTGTTTCTAAGCTCCTCTTTACTGTATGAGGACGCAGTAGGTATCGAAATCAAATTAGATGATAGAAAGAAGAAATAAAATACGTTTATTTGCGGTAAACGTGACGCAGAGAAAAACACACAAATACAAAAAAGAACGAGTTGGGGGAAAATATGCGTCACATCCACGCAAAACGGCAATCGCTCAGCATAATGCTACGACCCTATGCGAGACAGAGCCCCAGCGCTGGTTTTCAGCGACAGCCGGCGTTGATGTGATGATGTCAACCAGTGCAGCATACGAAAATTAAAAAATAAGGCATAAATTAAATACACTATACACAGTTCTAAATGTTTGATGCTAAAGATAACATAGAGAGTAACAACTGTAATACAATAAACATTGAGCTAAAGCTCATTTGATTATGACTATCTATACTATCCGCTGGTGGCATATATTTTTTTAGATAAAGAAACACAATGCCAAGTCCCTCAAAACAGCAGTTCATTTTCATTTTTTGCCGACTTCAAAAAAAGGAGGAGATTCTCAATTCGACAGTAATAAAAAATAAAAAAAATGTGTTAGTACCTCAGAACATTTTTCTAGGTGAACGGATTTTGATGACTCTTTTATTTATTTGAAAACTTGTCATGTGGTCCCATATAAATTTGATCAAGATCTGACCAGTAGTTTTTGAGTTATCCTTAATGATGAGTATTTTTCCACTTAGTATATTATTACATTGATGATATTGTAAGAACTTCCTGTCACTGTTATTTACATATCTAGTAGTGGTATACGAATTTGTGTGGGGAAGGTACCACAACTAAAAAGACAAAAATAAAAAGTATTTTACAAAAAAAAACAACCAACTTCCAAAAAAACACTACAAAGCGAAAAGTAATTTTGTTTTCGGAAGTCGGTGACAAAAAACGATAACACAAAACCAAAGACCTCAAAGAAGAAATTAAAGTTATATTTTATTTTGTCGTATTTTTTGGAAGTTGGTTGTATTTTTTGTAAAAAAGTTTTTTTACAACAACTGACTACAGAAAAAAATCAATCGATCAAAATTTTATCCTGCGATCAAATAAGAAACACGATAATTATCAACACGCCTCAACCCGTGTCGATCCCACAAGTCCCTTCGTTTACTCTTCGCAAACTGACGAGGTAACAAGACGCAAGGCAAAACAACAACAGTCGTAAAAAGTCAAGGCCAAACATTGACGCCTTTTATATCTGCTGAGGTTACAGACAGTTCAAAGATTGCATGAGGAAATACATTATTTACTGAACTTCGATACCTATATTTGCGCGATGACAGATCAAGCTATACATTTAATCTCGCATTGTTATAGGCTTTTCGTACAATGACAGGTCAGCTCATACTGGAAATGGATAATAGGATAATGTTGGGCGTTCAAAATAAACATCTTCCACTAGGTCTTCATCCACCTATTCCATATTAACCGTATCTCTTGTGTTTATGAAATCAGCTGTTGTTATAGAAGCAGCTACAGTTTCACCAACTGATTTCAAAACATTGTAATGCATGTGTGATTAAGGTACATTTTCTTTTGGCAGATTACCATTTCTATAATAGTCTGAGGATTCTTGAGAGTGAGGGTGAGTTAAGAAATAATAGTATTTCAATGCACAGAAAGTTTGGGTCTAGCTCTCGACACTCCAAGTTCCAGGAATGATTAAATAAAAATAATTGCTATTAGCTGAATATCTGTGACCTGGAATTGGTTTTGAAGTTACTTAGTATAATTTTTCGTAAGTAATATTTTTGTTCATACAAATATAAAAAGGGTCTAAATAAATTTTTCCTCTGCCAGAACAAACTCCTTCAACTGAATCCTGGGCTGATGGTAAGGCATTACTTGTTGGTTGTTGGACAGGTTATTATTCTTATGCTTGTTTTCAACGGGCATAAAGCTAACAATATTTGTACAAAGAACAAATTTTCAATTAATTTTGTTTGAAGTATGTAGCGAAGCTTTCATGGTGTTTTTCATCGCTAGAACTATGCATTGTTTGAATGCATAATTTTTTTATTAAATACTGAGATTTTATCAAAGACGTGAGGATTTCTTTTCAGATGAAAATACAATTGATAGTAATTTTATATTTATTTATTTAGTAAGATATTAAATTTTAAATTCTATGTTGCCTTTTTTTTGGATATATTCTTTGATTACTGAGATAAAATTCTTTTTATTGTCAGACGAAAATAACACAGGTGAAATCACAAGCGAAGGTAAGTCAATTTTCTTTTATTTTTGCTTGCTGTTAATTAATCTTCAAGATGAATTGGTCACAGACGCTTCATTGATCTACCGTGTACACCACACGTGAATGCAATAAAAAACTAAACTTATTTTCTACAGATGATGACTTGGGTAAGTTCCACATTGAAAATAACAAGCTTCCTTGATGAACTTTCATTGGAGGCAACAGTCCATTGATTTCAATTTAATTCATTGACCTACTTTTCACTGTCGAGATTTTTCTTTTTGCAGACCAAAAAGTCGAGCATTATTTAAAAATTTACGGTAAGATCTTAATTTCTGTTGACAAAGTATATTGAATTCATCTCACAAAGACAGCTTTTCTATTGTTTCATGATTTTTATCACGTGCTCATTAATTTGTCAGGTCAAAATAGTCTGGGTGATATAACCGGTAAGACACGGGCAATTAAATAAGCTAATTAAAGAAAAAAACCCGGTATTTTTGGGGAATGTCAAGGTTTATCGATGTTGGAAAGCTTGATTTGAAGACTCTTACAATACCAAAGACAAAGTCAATGAGGACTATTAGCCTACTTAACGAAACAGGAATAGGAGGGCCATATTTGCAGATGGGCAATGTTCATTACGCAAAAAAGAGGTTCATACAAAATGCTAGCGTTGCGACTTAAAAACCTACAATGATAACAAGGCGGAACTATCAAAACATCAGGATAAGATTATTATCACCTTTCATAATTATTATGAAACGGCATGGGTGCGGCTTATTTAGGACAATACAAATTGCAAACAAAATATATCTTGGTAGCGATTTATCTTCTTTAGATTACATACATTAACTTTTACCGCTTATTTATATGGTCATATTTTTTGGCAGAAACGTCAACATCTGCACATGATGAAGCGCATCTTGCAGGTGAGTTGCCTTCAATGAATCCAAAATTATCTCAAATAATAAATTCCTTTTAACTCACAAACGACGACTATTTATAACTTGCACAAAGAAAGCGACAGTTACGAATACTAATGATTATGATATTGATGACGTTTAATATTATAAAGACATAGCAAGAGGTAGCAAAATAAACATTATGATAGCTAGACTACAGAGGAAAAGCCATTAAGAATTGCTTCCCAGGAGATCCTTCGTTATAGTAAAAGAGACTAGGTAGATGACAAGGAGCTAATATGGCAACATTTTTTTTTTTTGACAGATAAACATTTTAATTATTGGCCACAAGTTGTAATCATTAAGCCCATGGGTGAGTTGTTAGTTATATTAATTTGATGGTATATTTTCAAAACTTTTATTTTTCTCTTCTTTCCCAGATGTGTCTCCTTTTTAGCAGCATTGTGCCAAGATTCACTTTTCGTTGCAAAATTCTTTACTTCGTTCTCAAAAAACAGATCTTTCAAAACTTTGCAAATTCATCAGTGAACTCTTTGATGCTTTAAATTATTTTCTATTTGAAGGAAGTCTTAGAATCCTCCGAGTATAAAGGATCCCCTGGAAAAGACCCTCAAGACGTTTCGATTTTAATTCTTGTAAGCTCTATTCCTGTCAGCTACCAGAATTGTATCTTCGAAATAGTCTACACTTCAAACAATCTTGGGTTATGATTCTTCATTAATTAATTATTTTATATCAGTTGATAAATTTTTGCTAACATGTTTTGAATTTATTTTAACAGAAAATCGGCCTATGCCGTTTGGTTTGGGTAAGTCGTTGTGCGTTACTTAACTTTGTTCTTTTTTTATTATTTAGAAAGTTACGAGAATTTATATTTTACCATGTAGGTATTTAGTTTCACGTATTCTTCTTTTAGAGTAAAGATTTTTTTTTTCTTTTGGCAGGCAGTTTACTTCCTAATGCTAATATGTTCGGTCCACCACATGGTAAGTTTTTAATAAATATTGATTTGGATTTATTGATGGCAAGTATTATGTTGCAGACATTATTAATCGCGCTAGAGAATTCAGTGGAAATACCAAAAGAGTAAAAAAAGGTGGTAAGAGACGAAAAAAAAAAAGAACTACCGGTAAATATGAAACCGAATGTTTAAGAAATAATATTTAAATCCAAGTTTTGAGCTTAGATTTCCATTGATACATCACAATTTTAATTAGTATTTTTATATTTTGACAGGAAGTCCTAATTTGCATGGATTTGCAAGTAAGTTATTTTTACATAGAAATGCAAATTGTATTGAATAAATAAGTTTGTGTCTTCTTCTAAAACTTTCTAAAGAACTTCAGCCAAACTATGATTCTGATTGAGTTTTCTATTGACAGCTAAAAAAGTAAAAATTAATAGGCCAACACCAGGCAGTAAGTTCATACGTTTGAATATATCATGGCTATTGGCTTTATTGTTGTTACTATCAAAAGCCTGTGACGTCGCACAGCAGGGCAAAGGCCTCCCTACTCTCTAGCTTGACTTTGTTAAACAAAATTTAATTCGATGATAAGATTAATCGATGTGAATCAATCACAACAGGCTTAATTAAGGTTTAAGAAACCGGGGGGTCGGCGGCGTGGCTACAAGGCTCCCCGAGAACTAAGATTAGTACCTAGAGTAACTATTTCAATTCTTTTGACAGCGCAAAGTGTGAAAACTATAAAGCCGAATTCGTTTACGACATTTTCTACAACAACACATCACTCATTCAGTACACATGGACCTAAGAGTGAGTTTTAAATATTTAATTAATAATCATTATGTTATGCGACTGTATCACTGCTGTTCAAAACAGTGAAAGTACTGAATTTCTAGATATTCCTAACGTTTCAGCATTGCTGAGTTTTGGTTTGGAGGATACGGATTCTTGTGGCTTTCCAAACACTTATGAACACACGAGTGACATTTGTCACCGGAGCAATCTTATTCTCATCATGTAGGTAGACTTCGACAGTCATGGGATCCATCCTCCCATAGTTGTCACACGGTGGTTGTGTCGTAACGCGAATCTCCATGTAGACTTTTTTAACTGTGTCTATGGGTGACAGACGTTTTGCAATATACCTAATAATACACTACAAATATACATGTTTTAAGGAAAACATGGCTAAATATTAAACGAGAACATAAAGTTTTAGCAATGAGTATTAACATAAATAAAAAATCTGTTAGGAAATACCATAATTTATTACATCGATTTTTGACCAAATCAGATCAGCACCTTGACCGTGATATCAATGAAGTAGAAAGATTAACTACAGCATTTGTTATATTAGTATGTTATATGGTTATATGATTTAGCAAGAATAATGTATCAACAGAAAAAGTGACTACAACACCAACGGTACTACCTGCACCCGAGGCTAGGGGTGAGTGCATTAATGATTAAAATACGTAATTTAAAAACAAAATCTTAACAGTCTTATAAATTTTAAAATATACAACGGGACTTAAACATAAATGTGGGTCTACTATGAGGTACGCCTCTGCCCAACCCTTTGGGGAAACAGGGGTGATGTTATGTTATATCTATGCACAATGTGCTTCGAAGAAATGAGAATCATGTGACAAAAGGATATGTTAAGTATGAATGTGGATGGCTATAAGAGGAGAGGCATCAAAGAAAATATGGATTGTATAGAAGAAATGATGGCGAGACAGGAGGTGACACCAGCATGCGTAGCATTGCCACTTCTATCTCTGCTATACGAGGAGAATACAAATCACAATCATAACAAACGTCATTCTTTTCTTGAACTTTTACATCGCGCCGTAGAAATCTCTCTACAATCTGTCATTTTGTCTTCCGTTTCTATAGTGGCCATGCTACGCTTGCTAATAGATACCTGAAAGAAAAGTACGTTCAGTAAGGAACAAACCCCAAATAAAGGATGCAGTAGAATTATGACAAGATCCTCAATGGATAATTTATTAATGATTTATTATTTTAATTTGACAGAACATGAGACTGATGATGAAATTGCCGGTAAGATATTTCAACAAGTTCTTAGATTTATCAGTACTATCCGTTATTTCACTACAGAACAAAAATTACCTAATCCACTACAAAGATATAGAGCTTGAAAACCAGGAGATTTATATCCGTGATTGTCTAGTTTTATGTATATTATTTTATTTAAAAAAATACTGTTTCTAATATTTCTTTTTGAAATCTTTTCATTTCTTAGATTTAATATTGATAAATTTCCATATTAATGGCAAACAAACTTTTGTATCGACAGAAAACGAGGCTAAAATTACTGGTAAGCTATTTGTTCTAGTCCTATTGCACCTTTCAGTACGATAGCTTATTAGCTACTTTTCTGTCTACATCAAGCAACTCAGCCATCGCTGTCCACTTCCGAACATGGCATCTCACTATTACCATTAATGATATTGAACAAACTTTAGAATCAGAACTGGAACTAGAAACTGAAGCTAGTACTGGTAAGCCATTAATTGTTCAAGTGTTATTGAATTTCTCAGTACAAAATAAATAGGTGTAGAAGTTCGACTCCATACACCGAGCGAAAACGCACGCATACATAGATACGCGGCTACATACAGCGAGTGCAAGAGCACTCGCGACTGGCATTCGTTTGAGAAAGCCGTACATACGCGTCTAAAAGTGTATGTGTGCCTGTTTCGCTCATTGTATGAAAGCCAGCCTATACATATTTGTGGTATCAATACCGTAGTATAATTATTTTTCTTATTTTAATTGGTATTAATCTACTCTCCGCTCGCCATAAATAACAATGAAACTATACACACTTTAGAATCGTCCAATGAATTAATTCGTGGTAAGCGTAAGCTGTTTTTTTTTTTAATATTACTGAATTTATCAGTACAGTAGCATCATTTTTGTCTAATTTTAAGCTATTGCATAGCTTTTATCGCGGGCTTTTGGCGCGGCGACCGAATCAAGAAATTCCGTAACGAAAATTAAACCTAACACCCCCCACTCCGCCTACCATGTAGCTCGGCCGAGCGTTCGCTTAACGTGTATGTATATAGTACGACTGTTCTTGAATTAATATCAAAGAAAAAAAAATACTGCATAAATAAAAAAATAATAAATAATTATAATTGCATAAGTTGATAAAAATTGCTATGCAATAGCTTTACCGCGGCAGTCCCCGAGTGCCACACGTGTTTTTTATTTTATTTACTTCAATCTACTCTACTCTCGTCATTCAAATTTAATTTATACTATACATAATTTAGAATTGCCGTACACTGAAGCTAGTACTGGTAAGCTGTCAATTGAACCAATGTTTTTGAATTTATCAGTAAAGTAGCTTAATTCTTTGTCTATTTGTTATTTGCATCGGTGTACTGTTTTCTGGCCATTAATATTAATCATACTATACACATTTTAGAATCACCGTACACTGAAGCTAGTACTGGTAAGCTGTCAATTGAACGAATGTTTTTTTAATTTATCAGTACAGTAGCTTCATTCTCTGTCTATTTGTTATTTGCATCGGTGTTCTGTCCTCTGGCCATTAATATTAATCATACTATACACACTTTAGAATCACCGTATACTGAATCTAGTACTGGTAAGTTGTCAATTGAACTAATGTTTTTGAATTTATCAGTACAGTAGCTTAATTCTTTGTCTATTTGTTATTTGCATCGGTGTTCTGTCCTCTGGCCATTAATATTAATCATACTATACCCACTTTAGAATCACCGTACACTGAAGCTAGTACTGGTAAGCTGTCAATTGAACTAATGTTTTTGAATTTATCAGTACAGTAGCTTAATTCTCTGTCTATTTGTTATTTGCATCGGTGTTCTGTCCTCCGGCCATTAATATTAATCATACTATACACACTTTAGAATCACCGTATACTGAAGCTAGTACTGGTAAGCTGTCAATTGAACTAATGTTTTTGAATTTATCAGTACAGTAGCTTAATTCTTTGTCTATTTGTTATTTGCATCGGTGTTCTGTCCTCTGGCCATTAATATTAATCATACTATACACACTTTAGAATCACCGTACACTGAAGCTAGTACTGGTAAGCTGTCAATTGAACTAATGTTTTTGAATTTATCAGTACAGTAGCTTCATTCTTTGTCTATTTGTTATTTGCATCGGTGTTCTGTCCTCTGGCCATTAATATTAATCATACTATACCCACTTTAGAATCACCGTACACTGAAGCTAGTACTGGTAAGCTGTCAATTGAACTAATGTTTTTGAATTTATCAGTACAGTAGCTTAATTCTTTGTCTATTTGTTATTTGCATCGGTGTTCTGTCCTCTGGCCATTAATATTAATCATACTATACACACTTTAGAATCACCGTACACTGAAGCTAGTACTGGTAAGCTGTCAATTGAACTAATGTTTTTGAATTTATCAGTACAGTAGCTTCATTCTTTGTCTATTTGTTATTTGCATCGGTGTTCTGTCCTCTGGCCATTAATATTAATCATACTATACCCACTTTAGAATCACCGTACACTGAAGCTAGTACTGGTAAGCTGTCAATTGAACTAATGTTTTTGAATTTATCAGTACAGTAGCTTAATTATTTGTCTATTTGTTATTTGCATCGGTGTTCTGTCCTCTGGCCATTAATATTAATCATACTATACACACTTTAGAATCACCGTACACTGAAGCTAGTACTGGTAAACTGTCAATCGAACTAATGTTTTTGAATTTATCAGTACAATAGCTTAATTCTTTGTCTATTTCTTATTTGCATCGGTGTTCTGTCCTCTGGCCATTAATATTAATCATACTATACACACTTTAGAATCACCGTACACTGAAGCTAGTACTGGTAAGCTGTCAATTGAACTAATGTTTTTGAATTTATCAGTACAGTAGCTTAATTCTTTGTCTATTTGTTATTTGCATCGGTGTTCTGTCATCTGGCCATTAATATTAATCATACTATACACACTTTAGAATCACCGTACACTGAAGCTAGTACTGGTAAGCTGTCAATCGAACTAATGTTTTTGAATTTATCAGTACAATAGCTTAATTCTTTGTCTATTTGTTATTTGCATCAGTGTACTGTCCTCTAGATATTGATATTAATCATACTACACACACTTTAGAATCACCGTATACTGAAGCTTGTACTGGTAAGTTGTCAATTGAACTAATGTTTTTGAATTTATCAGTACAGTAGCTTCATTCTTTGTCTATTTGTAATTTGCATCGGTGTTCTGTCCTCTGGCCATTAATATTAATCATACTATACCCACTTTAGAATCACCGTACACTGAAGCTAGTACTGGTAAGCTGTCAATTGAACTAATGTTTTTGAATTTATCAGTACAGTAGCTTAATTCTCTGTCTATTTGTTATTTGCATCGGTGTTCTGTCCTCTGGCCATTAATATTAATCATACTATACACACTTTAGAATCACCGTATACTGAAGCTAGTACTGGTAAGCTGTCAATTAAACTAATGTTTTTGAATTTATCAGTACAGTAGCTTAATTCTTTGTCTATTTGTTATTTGCATCGGTGTTCTGTCCTCTGGCCATTAATATTAATCATACTATACACACTTTAGAATCACCGTACACTGAAGCTAGTACTGGTAAGCTGTCAATTGAACTAATGTTTTTGAATTTATCAGTACAGTAGCTTAATTCTTTGACTATTTGTTATTTGCATCTATCTACTGTCCTCTGGCCATTAATATTAATCATACTATACACACTTTAGAATCGCCGTACACTGAAGCTAGTACTGGTAAGCTGTCAATTAAACTAATGTTTTTTAATTTATCAGTACAATAGACGCTCTATTCCCATCTAATACCAAGAGCTAATACCATTTGGTATTAGTTTATTTCCGAATTTATTTTCTATTCCCAACGAGTACCACATTTTAAAACCAATACCAAAACAAGTTTGAAGAAATCAGATACAGTCAGGTTCAGTAAAATTAAAATGCTTTGAGTGACGAACTAAGTTTCCGAAAACATAATAAATGTTCCCGAAAATCCTAACCCTAGACGGTCGACGTCAGTGGCATCCCGAGGTTCGGTTGGTTAGGTTCCTTTAAACCCTTTAGACAGTCGACCAGCTTATTAACCCTAACCCTATATTTAGATTACCCTAGATTTCGGTAAAACGCAATTTAAATAAAACTTTGTGTAGCTGAGTGTACAAAAAGTCACGCTTTGGTATTCGTTAGTAATAGATTTTTTATTTAAAAAAATGTGGTACTCGTTGGGAATAGAAAATAAATTCGGAAATAAACTAATACCAAATGGTATTAGCTCTTGGTATTGGATGGGAATAGATCCAATAGACTACATTCTTTGTCTATTTGTTATTGGTTTTGATCTATTCTCCTCTGGCCATAAATATTAATAATACCATACGCACTTTAGAATCACCGTACACTGAAGCTGGTACTGGTAAGCTGTCAATTAAACTGTTGTTTTTGAATTTATCAGTACAGTAGCTTCATTCTTTGTGTATTTGTTATTTGCATCGATCTACTCTCCTCTGGCCATTAATGTTAATGATACTATACGCACTTTAGAATCACCGCATACTGAAGCTAGTACTGGTAAGCAATACATTAAACTAGTCTTATTGAATTTATCAGTACCGTAGTGTACATCTATTTCTATTTTTTATCAATCAAATGCATTAAGTTTACGCTACCTCGCGTTAGGCAGGTGAAAACTAATGTGTTGATAAAGGGCGAAGAATTGAACCCTGAAGATACCACAGTATTATTGGGCTTAATTTTGGATGCTACGCTTCAGGGGGCCCACATATAGCTAATTATCAAAAAAGCTAGGCTCCGCCGCCTATTAGCAACATTCGTAATTTAACTGACATAGAGACAGCCCGTTTAGTGTACTCAACTCAAACTCAAAGCATTTCAGATAAACCAATTACGGGCACTTTTGAATTGTCAAGGGATCGGTCAGTCAGAAAGATGAAGCTAGTTGTCCATTCCAATGCGTAGTAGGTAGCTATGGAGAAGAACGGGCAAGAATCTCTGCGGCACTCTTTTAAATCAAAATATGGTTACAAAAGATTAGTTACATCATTCATGTTGAAATTATGTATGTGAGAACGATGCAGAAAGTTAAAAGCGTCCGTAGTAAAAAGACAAAAACAAGACAAAAACGATATTAAATTAAATTAAAATAAGCCGTGGCAGCTAAGAGATGGCCAATACCTATTGACGGCGCCCGTTCACGAACATGACTTACTTTAGCTATTATCATAGTGTAATGTCGTACGGTATTCTGTTCTGGGGAAATGCCGCCAACGCGACGGCTGCAGAAAAGGGCTGTTCGATCAATTTATAAATTAAGTCCGAGACACTATCAGAAATAAATTTAAGAAGACATGGAATGACTGTGCCTTCTTAGTATATTTATGAAAATGTTTTATTAGTCCATTAAAATATAAAATGATTTAAAAATACAGTGATATGTATACTAATACTATAAAGAGGTTTTTTTTTTGTTTCTATATTTGTATGTAGGGGGGGGGGGGCAATCTCTGGGACAACCGGTCGGATATCAAAAAAAAATTGTTTTCGTTTGTTGGTCCAATTCTTTAGGAAGGGTATTTAACATCACGCTACTAGGACACTTAATAGACCGGCAGGCAATGCGATGCGACGGGGTGGGTTGCGGAATTAGAAATTTCACGCGGAGGAAGTTGCGGGCGGAATCTAGTCCGTAATGTGGACCAAACACGTTGTACCTACAACAAGGCTCGTTTAGATGTCAATGTATACGCTTTTTTATAGTAAAATTCCAAGCCACGTTCAAGAACTAAGCCTTAATAAATTCAAATCCATTAAACGTAAGTTGTGCCAGAAAGCCTTTTATACTGTTAATGATTATATTGAGGACAAAATGGGCAAAAAAAGTTATCGTGTAAAAGTGTTTTTAAACCCAATTTACAGCAGTAAAATCAGTTATTATTGATCAATAGAATTTTGTATCTTCTGGGCATTAACCGTAATCATACTTTATGTTCTTTAGAATCGCCGGACACTGAAGCTATTACTGGTATGCTATTTATTAAACTATTATTACATTTAATCATTACTGGAGTTTTATTCTATGTATTATTTTACTCGCATCGATCAATGTACTCTCCTTTTGCCATTTATACTAATGATTATTTCTCTGCTGTTACTTTACAAACTTTAGAATCGACAGAAACTGAAGAAATCGCTGGTGAGCTAATTGTCCTCTTGTTATTGCACATTGCTTCAATCAAGGCCTATTTTACAGTATCCTGATTTGCACTAACTACCAAATTTCGAAAATAAAACAGAATTTACTTAAATTATTAAACAAATTCAGGTCTCTTTGCCTACAATCTTGCCTTAGACATCATTATGATATCCGCAAGTCTTGAATTATTTGTTACTCAGATACCTATCAATATTAATGATAATCAAACGTTTGTATTGCCAGAAACTGAGCACCATAGTACGGGTGAGTTATTTGTACTAAAGTTATAGTATATATCAGCAAGGCAAATTTATTCTGATGTCTTTTTTCACCTTAATTTACTTATTATTCTCAGACTAATTTTAATATGACTTTTATTTGATCTTATTCTTAAGTCTGCTTTACGTAAAGCTGGGTGTAGGGTACTGAACGAACCAAAGAAGGCCAAGACCCTATGTGACACTACGCTGTGTGCAACTTGGTGGAAATATGACTTAACAAACACACACACATCACACACACAAACACACAAATCAAATCCACAGACATTAATGACTGCTCAATATATTGGCATTTGGAATAAAAAAAACATATGGGTCTACGAATTTGCATATCGACGGTGTAGTATCAATATCTAATAACTAAAAACATGATTTTACAGAAGGCGAAAAAATCGTTTCATTTGTATAGTTTTTAACATTTGAATCAAAAACGCGTTTTTGATTCAAATGTTGAAAAGCGTTTCCTACAATTTTTTAAATGTGAGTTAGCACATTTAAAAATTTTAGGAAACGCTTGTAATGGTGATAATGATTTCAGACCCTATCTCTTTACGAGGTCTTTCATATTTTACTTATGAATATGCAATAAAGTGGAAATGGCTAAAATGTTAGTTATTCGATATTTATACTTCACAGTCGATATGTAAATAACCGTTCGAACTTTGTCGATGAATTACATTCGGGAGTTGGCCTAGAGGCTACTGCACCCAGCACAGTACTTTATTAAAATTGACATGACGTCATATTTAAGCTTGTACACTTAATTCATTTCTATAAATATTGAAAACATTCCGCAAAATGAACAAACTTGTAACCTTCAAGTGTCGTATACTGTGTTTACGTTGTTGTTTTAATATGCAGAATACCTGCATCTTGTAATGATATTTTGTATGGGTACAAAACAGCTAACAAATGCCTAACCTCTATGAAGCTCGACAATTCGTTTTGACAATTATCTACTTAATTAATGTTTTTATAAAGGTGCCTTCGCATCTGTTATTCTTGTCACGTGGACGCTGCGCTTGCGTCGCATAGACGTAATTATATCAAAAATTTGCTTCGTTGACACAGCATTCGCGTCTCGTTTTCAGTGTCTATGCCTGTCCTTACCCTTAAACAAATTCTCTGGGTCACCATCATTTTAATTTGCTATTACACTCTTCAAAGGCCCTTTAATTTCACCAAGGCAAATATTGGGCCCACCTTTGATTACGTAAACTGAAAAGAATTTTCCAACCAATATTGACTCATTTTTGTCATTGATTACAGAAAATTCGTGCTCAACTCCTAGCGGTGAAAGTGGCGAGTGCATATCACTCTTCAACTGTCAAGTTCTGCTAGACCTGGTTAATAAGAAGGATCGTACGAGCCAGGACATCGACCTGCTGAAGAAGTCACAATGCGGGTACCAGGGGAAAGCACCGGCTGTAAGTATCTGCATTATGACTAACCTTTAAAAAAAAAATGGGTGTTATAAATTGTCCTTGATGAGTAATTTGGCGGTTTTGTTGTTTCTGAACTTCCTAAATATGGTAGGCTACTAGAACTAGAATCATATACTAAATCCATGGCAACACGTTGCGCGTTGATGTCCCTACCACCCTGTATACAAGTCACGTATAAAATGGAAGGGGGTGACTTGCACTCAATAACAGGCCCCGGCAACGGTCGCAAGCACATATTGACGTAGCGACAAGGGGGCAACATATCCTGAAGCGCTTGAGGAGTGGCGAGGTATTCCACGGCTATCAGGACAATCCTGGAAGTACGGTCAAGATCCCTACCAGCATTTTACTGGAATACTTCCTTCCTACGAGCACGTTTGCTCTTGCGAAGCTTCACTCAAGCCGACCAACAACGGCAAGAATACGGTGGGAGCTTTGTTCCTCGTCAGTGTTCGCTCCAGGTGGTCAATAAAGGCAAGCCAAAGATAAAGAATGAGGCTTCTCCCGGGAGAAACGGTCTGTGAGGTCGCTTCTGGCCAACAGCTCGCCACATGCTGCCCTGCGGGTTTATGTATCTCTATTGGTCTGGCTTCTCACCCTAGACTGGTTTCGGCAGAGTACTCCACCGGCACAGACGTAGAGTACAAAGGACCGCCCAAGCCCCACCACGTCGTCAACGTAGAGATACGGCATATTACTACTTGTCCAGGTCGAATTGAGATGGGGTTGAATTGTCTCGGGGTCGATTTGTCCGGGTCGAGTTATCTCGGGGTCGAGTTTTCGTGATACCCGCTAGGCCAACTCAAATTGTTACCACTGACGTGTGGCGTGCTGTATGTACATTTTAGTCTCTGGTCGGTGGATCGAAGCCCAAAGCAGTATCGATAGTTTCAGTACTGCCTTTTTCTTAGAAAGAAGAATTCATATAATTATGCATTGTAATTGCATCTACACACATCAAGTCGCACCTTTAAAGACAAACCGTTACTAAACGAAAATATAAAATTTTACACAGGAGCTTAAATAAAAAGAAATACACGGATTTTTTGCAATAGAATTTAGGACTATGGTGCTTTGAGCCATCTTTGAGGTCATAATGATGGATATTTATTTACACTATAACATAAGTTCTATTGCAAAAAAGTCATGTATTTTTTTTATTTAATGTCCTGTGTAAAATTTTGTATCTTCGTTTAGTAACGGTTTGTCTTTAAAGGTTAAGGCTAGGGGTGTAAGTGTCTAGGGATCCAGGCATTTAAAATAAATAATTATTGCCCTATTGAAATTAAATAAAAATGTCTATTTAGATTGATTAATTAAAATGTTTTTGTATGTGTAGATCGACGAAATACTCTCTGCTTTTGCATTAATAAAGACTTCTCGCGATTTTTTCTTGTGCTGGATTTTTTACCTTAGTTAATCCTGACATTAAAATGAGATAAAAAGGTAAAAATAAAAGTCTTGAAAAGTTTTTATTGCGTAAAATATACAATTAGTAGTCTGTATTTACGCCGTTAATGCGTATAACACAATCGCAGCGATTCAGCATACTCAATATGAGTTCATCCAAATCATGTT
Source organism: Dryobotodes eremita (assembly GCA_917490735.1). Lineage (NCBI taxonomy): Eukaryota > Metazoa > Arthropoda > Insecta > Lepidoptera > Noctuidae > Dryobotodes > Dryobotodes eremita. Next base: position 4,651,895 of record OU823263.1, on the reverse strand, counting down.
GCGGAATGGCCGCCCATGTCCGTTATAGCAGACGAAAAAGATTTTCTGGTGTGTGTACGACATCCATATTTGGCAGAGCTCTTTTTTGAAGCATATCCCATGCGTGCTCAATAGGATTTAAGTCTGGCGATAGAGTAGGCCATGGTAGGATGTTGATATTAGCTGCGGCAAATGCGTTTGCAACGACTGGCAGTGTGTGGACGTGCAATACCATGCATAAGCAGAAATGAAGCATCAAATTGGGTCCGCAAAGGGAATGACAACATCTGATACAATTTAGCACGGTTGGCGCAGTGGTTAAGCGATTGACTGCTGCGCTGCGTGTCGCGGGTTCGATTCCCGCACGGAACAAATATTTGTATGACCTACAAGTAGTTGTTCCGGGTCTGACTGTTTGTGTATGTGAGTTTGAATGTTTGTTAACGCACCCACAATACAGGAGAAATTCCTAGTTTGGGGCAACGTTTAAAAAGAAAAAAAATTGTTTCAGCGTAAATCTATGCATTGAGATTGCCTCTGATCCAAATCATTTCGGTTCTTCCGCCGATTCAATTACCCGCCCATACCATAATTGTTCCGCCACTGTATGCATGTACAGGAAGTACATGCATACATTCGAAAACATTCATTGGTTTCTTACTAAACTTTAACTATGTCCGGCGATCCTGGATACTTATCTCTTTTGCTGACTGTACGTGCATTATTCTCTCTAGCGATACTTTAGTGACTTTTACTAAGCAATTTCAACCGAACCCATTGGAGTTTTACCGATTCAATAGTTAGTTCCAGTAATAAAAAGGAAAATAGTGGAAAAAAATACGGGAAATCTACCTAAACCGCAAGACTGCGAATTATGTATAAAAACTAAGAAATGGACGTCATAAAACACATAAATTACTCATCATGATGATACTGTAAATGTCTTTGGATTGAAGAATAATAGACATAAAGTTGTGGTCAATTATGTTTTCTACTGCAGTAAGGAAATAAGTTTGCACTTCTCTAGTTGATGAATTTGTTATTCACTATCATAGTTAGACATTACCAATATATTAAAAGGGCCCCTGCTCAATTTCAATACAAGTTCAAATTAAACTAGCTAGCGAAGCTCCACAGACGTAATGGGTACCGATATCTAAACATGATAAAACAAAAACCAAATGCTTTTTTCTGGTGCCGCGACTGCATTTTCTCAAAATCTGTTTAAAAAAAAAATGTTTTATCATGTTCAGGTATCGATACCTATCACGTATATGGAGTTTCATTAACTAATTTGACTCAGTATTCCTACGGTTTTTGAATTTGTTAAAACTGTTAAAGCAACAATGTTTCTTCCAGTAAGTACTGTTATACCTTTCTCAATATATGAAAGTGGGGGCGTAAGAGAAAGGAAACTATATTTAACTATATTTAACTAGATTATAATATTTTATCAAGAAATTTTCCCAATACACCGGCAGGCCCTATCTACTTCTCTAAGCAAACTACCATCACTTTTCCTTCCAAAGCTTATTTCAAACTTGCTTGACTGTTCAAGAGTAACCATCGATAATATATTACCAGCCAGTCAACATAAGGTTGACACACGCAGATAACCTCTACAGTACCTAAAAATAACTTCCATACCTAAAAAATCTAATTCTGGACAACATTTAAAACCGTATCGTACTTACTTTCAATATTGATATCAACGGTATTATCCTCTAAGAGCGACCAATCAAGTTACTCGCTGTCTACAAAACGCCAAGCCTCTAGAGGGTAAGGCTGAATGAATCGAGAGTCATCGATTACACTTCTTATAGTACCCTCTTTAATTTCCAATTCAGAGATTTCCTCAAATAAAAATCACTTTGAGAAGCTTTGTAGCGCTTTTGTATACGTTTGAGTTGAGATTTGTTTGTTTTTCGTCAATATTGGGGCGAGCTTGCTGAGTTGCTGCTAGTTACCATGTAACCTGATTTTGCATCAAAATGGCACAACTGTCAGTCACCACTAGAGCCTTGAGGTCTCTTATAAAACCTCAAAATAAAATCTAATACCCCAAAAATAATCAACTCAAATGTGCTTACCTTTCTCAATTTGAAGGAAACAGAACTAAGGTCAAGATTGATAAACGTCAAAGCACGTACTTTGGCTAAGCATATTTTCTGCCACTGTTACACAATTGTCAAACTGCAAGTGCAAGATAGAGACGGGAACATAATATTATTATCTAATGGTGGCACTTTACATCGCCATTCGATGTTCGCGTTTTTATACGTCTTTGTTCGCTATATTCGTGTTGAATTCCGATTAACACGAATACACCGACTACACATCGTTCATGAACAGCAAATATGCCGAACATTTGCGAATATTTTTGCTATAGTTTAACGATGGACGTGTTAACTGCAGCAGCGGCTTATTATTTCTTATTTATATTTTGAGAAGCATGTTGCGGGTCCCATATGCAGGGATGCATTTGATAATATTCCAAAAATCGCGTAACAAGGTCATTTGTCCAATCCATTTTGGCGCAAACAAGCTGTAAACAAACTAGAAATACTTATACATGTCCGCCGCTGACACACACCGCACACTTCTGAGCGAGCGATGTGTAGCCGGTAAACGAACATATTCCCCATATTCGCAATCCTTTGATATGTTGCAAAAAACCGACAGCCAGCGGATACGAGTGTTCGGGTATTTGGCGTATTCGTCTTGTTCGTGAGGATAGGCAAATATAGACGAATAGAGCTACTTCACATCGTCCTATTTGGGCGAATAAGACAAATACGCGAACACGAATAGCGCACCATAAGACACAGCACGACGTGCTAAGTAACGTCTACCGGTCTCGGCCCTACAGATCTATATATATAAAAATGAATCCCTATTTCCCTTGGTCACGCCGTAACTTGAGAACGACTTTACCGATTTCTTCCATATTTTTTTGAATAGTTTTCTAATACTTTGTAGAAGGTTCTTACGAAAAAAAACAATTAAGAAAGTTGCGAGATTTATGCGGGTGAAACCGCTGGGCGCAGCTAGTCCATTAATAAAATAGACCAAATTGCATAAAAATAACCAATTATGTCTCTCTTCTTCCAGGTGTGCTGTCCAAAACAGACTCAGACTCAGACACAGCGACCACAAGGAAACTGCTACACTCCTGAAGGAAAGGTCGGACAATGCATCAGTTTGTACTCGTGCACGCATCTCGCAAACATGCTCAAACCACCCGTGCCTAGTGAGAACATCGCTTACGTGCAGAAGTCCAAGTGAGTAGATCTTTCAGGCATTGAATATTTTTAACCCAAAAATTAAAAGACCTAACAGAAAACAAAACACATCGTTCATCACGCCTGTTCTCCCCGCAGGGTACGGCAGAGGTGTACCTATAGTACACCTACATTTCTCCAGTTATATTTTAGTCTCATGTACTAAGGACTTATAAGTAAAGGGCGAAACTACTGCCATCAACCGGGCACAAATCTAGACTCAGGGCTGCTACTAAGAAATGCCTGAGGTAAAAACCAAATAACACTAGGCCTGACCTGGGAATCGAGCCCAGGACGTCATGTTTAGCAGTAGCGCTTGCAACAACCAGACAAACGTAGGCAGCCAGAAAAAAAAAACCCACCAAAAACATAAATATGAAAAAGAACCAAGTTCGTTACAAAGGTAACAGGATTTTCCGCTTCACCCGACAAAAGAAATAGAAATAATTTATTTACTTATAATGTAGGTATAAAGATAAGATGGAACTTTTTATAATAACAGCACCGAAACATTTTACCTTACGGCATGCAAAAATTTCAAATAGGTATCTAATAGAATGTAAATAAATCACAGAATTAAATTTCTTATTACTATATAATTATTATGATAAATGATAAATGATAAATGATAAATGATTTTATTTCTGTAAGTAGGTTTGTACAAACACTTTTACACGTCAATTATGTTTTTTAAACTAGATGAGGTCGGCGTTTCCTATCTGACTACTCTGAGAAGAAAGGCCGAAACAAACTCAGAGGTCACAGTCTCTTTTAAAGTCCAGACATAATCTTGGTCAGGTCATGCGAAGACCATGCAGATTGGTATCTGAAATGGTCTTTTGAGGAAAGAACCACACAGTTTGAGTGGACCTGTCCAGTCAGTGCACGCATTTGTCAGTAATCGTGCAGCTCGACTCAGAAAGTCAGGACTTAAGGAGCTCAACGATTCGACGAACAATACCAAAGAAAGGACATTTGGGTAGGCCGCATAAATTACTCAATCTGCCAGATCATAATTAAAATTAAATTAGAAAAAAAAAAAAAAAGCAATTACCCACATAGTCTTCACATTCACAAAATTAAAATAATATAATACTTTACAAGTAAATACTCATGTCATTGTATATATAAAATTTATCAATGTCAATGTGTATATATAAATTCGGTAATAATGTTTGAAGATCATGTAGATCGGTGTCTGAAATGGTCTTTTGAGGAAAGAACCACACAGATTAAGTCGACCTGTCCAGTCAGTGCACGCATTTGTCAGTAACCGTGCAGCTCAACTCAGAACTTAAGGAGCTCAACGATTCGACGAACAATACCAAAGAAAGGACATTTGGGTAGGCCGCATAAACTACTTAAACTGCCAGACCAAGAATAAAACTGAAAAAAAAAAAAAAATGACCCACATAGTCCTCATATTTACAATAATGAAAATAACATAATACTTTTTATAGTAAATATTCATGTCTAAAAAGAGTTAGCAAACTAAAATCAACATTCACTGTGTAAATTTATTGGAGCAGCTCAATCCCAAGCCTTTTTGTCTTCAATATAGTCTTTCACATTATAGTAGGCTTTCTGGCATAATTTCCGCTTTATAAAAGATTTGAATTTATTAAAGCTTAGATCTTGAATGTGGCTAGGAAGTTTATTATAAAAACGTATACATTGGCATCTAAAGGAGCCACCAATTTTTTTGAGCCTGGTTGTAGGAACAAGAAATTTGTGTTTGTTCCTGGTATTTATATTGTGGATATCACTGTATTTTTTAAACAGATTAATATTTTTATGTGCATACAAAAGATTTTCATAAATATACTGAGAAGGCACAGTAACAATATTAATCTCTTTAAATTTATCTCTGAGGGAGTGTCTGGGACTTAATTTATAAATTGAACGAATTGCCCTTTTTTGTAAAACAAAAATTGTCTGAATATCGGCGGCATTTCCCCACAACAGAATACCGTACGACATCACACTATGAAAATAACTAAAGTATACTAAACGGGCAGTCCCTAAATCTGTTAAATCACGAATTTTTCTAACGGCGTATGCTGCAGAGCTAAGCTTTTTCGACAATTTGTCTATATGGGGGCCCCATTGAAGCTTGGCATCCAAAGTTATGCCTAAGAATACTGTTGTATCTTCGGGTTTCAACACTTCACCCTTTATGAGAACACTAGTTTCTACTTGTCTAACATGAGGTATCGTAAACTTAATACATTTCGTTTTTTTCTCGTTAAGAAGTAGGTTATTAACATTAAACCAGTTAACTACTATTGCGAGAGCGCTATTTACATTGTCAGTAACCAGCTGCTGACGTTTGAGTTTAAATAAAAGTGAAGTGTCGTCTGCAAACAACACTATATCATGTTTATCCTTTATGAGGTAAGGCAAGTCATTTATATAAATAAGAAATAAAAATGGGCCAAGAATTGAGCCCTGGGGGACCCCCATTCTTACTACAGATCCGGGTGAACGTTTTCCGTTAACATCAACTCTCTGAATCCTATCACTTAAGTAAGAAGTAAGAAGATCCAGAGAGGCGTTTCGGATTCCGTAGTGGTGCAGTTTCCTGATTAATGTTTCATGAAGAACACAATCGAATGCCTTGGACAAATCGCAAAAGATTCCCAAAGCATCGCATTTGTCCTCCCATGCATTATAAACATGTCCTAAAAGTTCAACTCCGGCATCAGTAGTCGAACGACCCCTTGTAAAACCGAACTGTTTGTTATGCAGTAATTTGTGTTTATTAAAAAAGCTTTGCATTTGATTCAAAATAAGTTTTTCAAAAATTTTACTAAAAGTAGGTAGCACTGAAATGGGTCTATAATTAGTAGGGTCTGATGTACTACCTGATTTAAACAACGGTATTATTTTACTGTTTTTCATAAGATCAGGAAACTCACCACAGTCAACACACTTATTAAAAATACCAGCTAAAGTAGGTGATACAATGTTTATAATCGACTTTGCAACGTCCACAGAATTGCCCCATAGATCTGCGGTCTTTTTAACATTTAACGTTTGAAAGGTTTTAATTATATCTTTACAGGTGACATATTGGAAATGAAATTCAGAATCACAAACAGGGACGTTTTCTTTAAGTAAAGACTCTGCAGCAGTGGGTGATGAGTTTAGAGATTTAGTAGTGGATACAGGAATATTTGTAAAGAAATTTTCAAAGGCCACGGCGACTTGTGAATCTGATTTAATTATACTGTCATCAATATCAAGGCTGTAGTCACTACATCGGTTGCATGACCTTCCCGTTTCGCTATTAATGATACTCCATGTCATTTTAATTACATTACTACTATTTTTAATTTTTGAACTCAAATAACGTGACTTGGCCGTACTACAAACTTTTTTAAATAATTTAGAATAATTCTTAACATATAAATTAAATTCAGCAGTGTTTATATAAGTCCGTTCATCATATAGTTCATAAAGCCGTTTTCTACTTTTATGTATACCAATGGTGGCCCAGTCACTGAAGGAAGCGTTACTATTCACCGAGAAAGTCTTTGGAATGAATGTGTTATCAAATTGTTTACAATACATATTAAAAAAATCATTATATTGTTTATTAGGGTCATCATTAGTCGACAAAAATGGTAATTTACTTAAAAGTTTAGTTTTAAATGTTTCCAAGCGGTTATTAGTTTTTGGGTTAACAGTGATATCTTTTTTAGTCATTTTTTTGTTTAAATTTGGAATAGTGATCAATTGTCCGCAATGATCCGAGTCTATTAAATTAATAATTTCTTTGTGGGTTGGTATAATATCTGTATAAATGTTATCTAGGCATGTGGCACTGGTGGGAGTTATTCTAGTGGGCTCCAAAAATTGGTTATCAAGATTGTATGACTGAAACAAACTTATAATTTTAGTACTTAATCCAGAATTCTCTAATAAATTAACATTAAAGTCACCACAAGTTATGATAGACTTGTTTGAATTACAAATTTTGTGCAACACTTCATCCATAACCTTTTCAAAACAATCATACAATCCTGAGGGTGGTCTGTACACGCTTAATATAATGAACTGCTCCAATTCTACACAGGCTATTTCAATTGTCCGCTCAACAGAGAGGCTCACAATATCCTTGCGGTCTTTAAATTTAAGCTTGTTATTTACTATAATTAACGAGCCACCATGTATAGCATTTACTCTGCTAAACGAACTACCAACCTGGTGATTACTAAAATTAAACATGAACTGGTGGCTTTTGAGCCAATGTTCTGTCACACAAAGAATATCTATATTGCTATAATTCAGGAATAATTCTACTTCTAAATCTTTCTTCAAAAACCCTTGAATGTTTTGATGCACCAGGTTGATACTATTTGAATTTTTTACACTTTTATTTGATTTATTATTTGCCTTTGTTACATTTTTGCAAGAGGCTACCTCTATTGTCTTAATTTCTAATTTAAATGATGATCAATGTCATTAATGTTGTCCAAATGATTGGCAGAATTTATTAAAAAGTCATTGCATTGCTCAAAAGAAGCAATTTGTTTAGCCAAGTTTTTGGCTGAGAAAGAAAAATAATATGATAGCGACACAGCTATCTGTCTTTTGTGAAAGTTAGAAAGATAGTACTTAACAATATTATACCTATCTTTCGTCAAATACAAATTATTACCAACATAATTGTTAGTATCAATTAAATGGAACAGATTATCATTATATGTCAAATTGTGCAATGTCATGTTAATGTCAAATCTTAGGTTATTTTCTTCCTGTGGCAAACTGTTACTATACGGAAATGTAAACAACACAATTTTTCAATTTAACTCTTCATCATTGGTATTTATATAAGACAGTAGATAAGTTAAACTTCACATAAAAGAATCTAGCACATAAATAAATACAAAATATAAATTATCTATAAAAATAAACAAAATTGAAATGTCTGTTTGTAATTTCAAAATAACAGCTTTTTACTAAATGCATATGAAAGTATATACGGTACTTAAATAGAAGAAAAAAAACAATTTTTTTAATTTTTGTCTGTCAGTCTGTTTGTTCCGGCTAATGTCCGAAACGGCTGGACCGGCACATAGCTGATGTTATAAGGAATAGCACGTTCCCGTGGAACAACTTCCGTTATCCACGCAGGTGAAGCCGCAGGCAGAAGCTAGTCAAAAATATTATAGTAACAATTATAGTAACAAATATTATAAGAACATTCAACTACTATAACAAAATAATAACAAATTCCCTACAAAAAGCAACATTTAATTAAAAGATTTTCCGTGTAAAAATCTTTTATTGTGTTTACAACATATTATCCACTAGCAGTTTTTTAAAAATTTTTAAAGGAAGTTCTTTTAATTTTTTAAAGTTCTTTTAAAAGTATTGGGATCTAAATGGGTGCCAACTTCTATGGAGCTAAAATAAAGTTTATTAGGTTCCACGTACTGAATGCAACTTAGCAAGTTTTTAAGGTCACAGCCAGCCTACAAAAAATTGACTTAACAATAGCCTCTTATGATATGAATCATTTTGCCACACCACTTACTAGAATAAAAACTAGTTGACAACAATCTTAAGGAAATGTACTATCAAGATCATATAGGAGGGGAATCCTTCGTACTAGATCTAAATGACGTAATCACGGCTAATAATACAGTACATAGACACAAGGAAACATTGCAATAACAATTAGGAAACCTGTTGGACCAGAGCAGGAATGTCAAGGACTTTTTGTATCACATGAACACGATCTTGAAGATGTCAGTGAATGTTGCATTTAAAAATTGATGACTGGTAAATATCTGTGTTTGATTAGATGACGGAAAAGTCACGCTTCTACCGCTTTCTTCCTGCCCGTGTCCCAATTTACTTGTCAGCAAAGCATGTGTTGTGCTTCAATACATTTATATCATCCACCAGTCATGGCAATATTCACCCACTAGCTATATTATCTTTCACACAATCATTATGTCGGTTTTTTGGATGCTCCACGTCCAAGTTCATATCCAAATATTTCCTATAAAAATATGGTCGAAATACTTGTTTGGAATCACTCGAGTCATTTCACGCATAATACGCTCCTGGATAGGATCTACTATTGTAAACCAGACATGATTTTATATGAGTAAATAATAGATATAAATCTATGAACGGTTAACACATAATGTACAACAGTAACCTGTTTGGATGAGACCGTTGAGGAAAATCGTTCATAATTGTTGTAAGACTTCGTATTAAGTACCATAAATTATACATTACGTAATTAGATGCTTTAGAAGAATAATCTACAGCTAGTTATCGTAGGGTTTAAAGTTCAATCGTATTGAAATGTCTCGTGATTTCATGCTTATTTTATAATCCGAGCGTGCGAATAATTTTAATTAACTACAACATCAGTTTCATTCCATACGTCTGCGGAAGTATACTTAAGCAAAATTTATTTAATTTGCGCCTCCAATCATTTTAACTTCATCTTCTGCTATAATGACCCCAACATAATCATTTGAATGACAAATGCAGCAAGGCGACATTGGTGCAAGCATGGTAAAAAAATCGCATAACACTTTAGTTTCCGTCTAATATTGACCTAAGGTGTTACGGTACGCCACCAAAACCCAGAACGTAACAAAATTAAATTGTTATTTCCAGATGCGAGGGACCAGAACAGTACAGCGTCTGCTGCGGTTCACCTCCGGATCGCAACCACGAGACCATGGTAGTTCCATCAGGAAACTGTAATGCTCAAATGACTGCTTACCCGCCTGATCCTCGCACAGAATGCTGTGGTGTTGACAGCAGAGTCGGAAACAAGATTGTGGGTCAGTATTTATTTATTTCAACTCGTGCTCTGTGTACCTGAAGGCGCAGCGTTAAAAGCCCTCCCGCATGGTAGACCAATGACCTGGTGAAGGTTGCGGGAATCCGCTAAAGGCGAGAAGCAAAGGACCGTTTGATGTGGCGAAACTTAAGGGCGGCCTATGTATAGTAGTAAACGTCTTTATGACATGAACTGTTCGATCCAGTCATAAAACATAGTTAAACAACTGCCGTATATGTGGCTTATAAGTCTTGGGGCTACTCTCTAAGCACGAAATCCGTAGTTTCGGGCGACGTTACGGGCGCTACTTATTCCGTATCACCTACGGCCATACGATTAGTTTGGGTACGACCTAAGAATGAATGACACTACAATGTGACAGTTGTCTCTACTCCCGATGTGTTTTTACCTATACGAAAAAGTTTATTAATCGGATGTAGGGTTCACTCCAAAGTTTGAACCTACTTTCGGACAGGCCCGTATCTTCAATGACGGATTTAGGGAGTAGAACCCTGGGCTGGAAAAGGGTTAAAAACTGTAATTCCTCACAAATAAAGAACCATTCTCAAGAGACTTATGATGATAAAAGAAATTGAAAAAGGAATTTTCCAAGTATTTACACTTTTCATCATCACCATAATCAGCCTATAATATTTCCACTGCTGGGGCACAGGCCTCCTCTATGTGAGAGAGAGTGACACCAGTCGCATCTTTTTAATTTTTGCATTCTTTCCACAATTCAAGCTAATTTTACATCTTGATACTCATTTTACGTAAGAGTAAACGTTTTCTTAATTATTATCAAGGAAAACTGAAGAAGCTTATTTGAAATGTTCTTGTTAATCCTCAAAAAACGTATTTATTCAATACTAGCTTCTGTCCACGGCTTCGCTCGCGTGGATGTCGGAAATTATCCCACGGGAACGTGCTACCGGGACAAGAAATAGCCTATGTCTTTTCCCAGGATGCCATCTATCTCCTTGCCAATTTTTTTCGAAATCCGTTCAGTGGTTTAGGCCTGAAAAGGTTACATACAAACAGAGTTACTTTCGAATTTATAATATTACTAGCTGCGCCCCGCGGTTTCCCCCGCAGCAGTATGAAATATCGTTTACGACCTATTCTCAGACCTACCAAATATACACAAAAAAAAATCATGAAAACCGGCCAAGCCGTTTCGGAGAAGTTCGATAACAAACACTGACACGAGATTGGTATATATTAGATATGAGTATGGATAAACAGCCTCCTTGCTAACAGATTAAACTTGAATTTTTCAGGTGGAAACGCGACAACAGTAGACCAGTACCCATGGCTGGTAATGATAGAGTACGTGCAAGCTGGCGTCACGAAGTTGCTCTGTGGAGGTGTTCTGATCAGCGGCAAATACGTCCTGACTGCCGGCCACTGTGTTGCAGGACAAGTGCTGACTATTGGCACACCGTGAGTTTTGACACTTTTTCTCTTTTGTTTTATACTTCATGAATAAATTTCCAAGGCAAGTGTTGGAATTGGCTGACAGTTACATTTACTATTGTTATTATGTTTTGTTTAGATGTTAGTCTTCCAAAGAACTTAAATAAATAAATAAGCCAAAATACAAAATACAAGCAAACTAAAACCTGTGTATGGTCTGTTCCAAAAGTATCTAATGACACGTAATCGTCGTGTAATTAAGGCGAAACGAAAAGATTACGTGTGAAGGCTCCCGTAAACAGGCGCTACGCAACAGCGCGACACAAAGACACCGCTCGTCGCGCGACAGGCGGTGCCTTTGTGTCGCGCTGTCGCGTCGCGCCAGTGTGTACGTGCCTTAACTCCTGATTTTTTATTTGTCTGTGTGTGATGTCTTGTTTACACCTTTTTAATTAGTGTTTTTGTCGTAGTTGGGTTTTAGATTTTAACTTTAATTTTTATTTCAATGATTTTGGGGTTTGACATCATAGAAGTTACATTTCTCCACCTACTCCTTTGGTTTGGGAAACTCAGCAGAAAATTTGGGGCTAATGTATAAATATGATTATATACGAGGGTCATTCAATAAATACTTAGCCTACAAAAAGTAAACGAAAATTTTGGAAAAGTGGCAATTTATTTTTCAACATAGTCTCCTTTTAGTTCGATACACTTAGCCCAGCGATGCTCCAACTTTTTTAACCCGTCCGAAAAATAGTTTTTGTCAAACTCTGCAAAATAGGCCTCCGTGGCGGCGATGACCTCCTCATTCGATCCATATCTATTCCCGGCGAGTGATTTTTTCAGATTAGGAAACAGAAAGAAGTCACAAGGGGCCAAATCTGGAGAATACGGTGGATGGGGCAGCAATTCGTAGCGTAATTCGACCAATTTGGCCATGGCAACGGCAGACGTGTGAACCGGTGCGTTGTCGTGGTGAAACAGCACTTTTTTCTTCGCCAGATGGGGTCGTTTTTTCTTTAATTCGGCGTCGAATCGGCCTAATAAATCGGCATAGTAAAGCCCTGTAATTGTTTTACCCTTCTCGAGGTAATCGATGTAGATCACACCTTGTGAATCCCAGAAAACGGTGGCCATAACTTTTCCGGCCGATTTTACAGTTTTCGCCTTCTTTGGAGCACGTTCCCCGGTCTGGATCCATTGTTTTGATTGCTCCTTGGTCTCTGGTGTGTACCAGTGGATCCAGGTTTCATCGACGGTCACAAAACGACGCAAAAACTCCGCTGGATTCATCTTAAACAGCGCCAAACACGTCTCCGATGTGGTCTCACGGTTGCGCTTGTTTTCTGGTGTGAGTAAACGCGGCACCCATCGCGCCGACAGCTTTCTCATGCCGAGTTCCTCGTGAAGAATATGATGCACTGTTCCTTCTGAAATGCCTACAGTCTCAGCTAGCTCCCGAACCTTCAATCGGCGATCTGCCAATACGAGATCATGGATTTTTTTAATGTTTTCCTCCGTAGCAGCTGTTTTCGGTGCACCTGGACGTGGTTCATCAAAAACCGACGTACGGCCACGTGCAAACTCGTTGAACCAATTCTTGACGGTGGCCATCGATGAAGAAGAGTCACCGTACACAGCATCCAAGCGCTCTTTGATTTCGATGCGCGTTTTCCCTTCCAAAAATAGGAATCGAATCACCGAACGATATTGCTCTTTTTCCATTTTTGTAAAACCGATCGACACGTTCGCTTCCATAAGTTGTCAAATTAAAACAAATGAAGGGATTGGAATGAAAATTTGAAAAAAGAATTAAAAAAGAATGTGCTACACTGTGGTAAAACTCTTTTGAAACTACAGCGCCCTCTGGCGATGAGGCTAGGTACTTATTGAATGCACCTCGTATTTCCAGAAAGTACTAAGACCTTTCATTAGATACAAAACAAGATGTATTAATCATATTGCGGGTTATAGGCTAATACCCCGCGGAACAACAAGACCCTTCCAACGATACCTAGTTTGTCAAAATACGACGTTAGGAGTTATGAGTAATAAATACCATAAATAACTTTAATTCCGATTTAGACATTGCACGACTTGACATACCTAATGTATTATCTTGACATACCTGTTATGGTTACATTGTAATCTGTTACTTAGTCAAATCGCTGTAACTGGTCAACGCAAATAACGCGTAACTAAGTAGATTTAATATATGTGGAAGCTTGTAATTAGCAAATGTCAAAACGTATGCAGGATATTCAAGATTGTTATTAGTCTGTAAGCTTTCTTTAAAAATAAATAAATAAATAATCAGATGAACATACACACCTACATAACATACATAGCCTGTTAAAATCATAACCCTCTTTTGGCTTTGCCGTAGTCAGGTAAAATAGCGAATTGTATTTAAATAATCAAATCAAAGAACTCCATTTGTACTTACAAATGGTGCACGTACAGATTGGCATCTACAGGTACATTTTGTGATCCATTTATTTACATTTTCATCAGATTATGTTGGAACTGACAATAGTTGGTTTCGGAAACTGAGTACAGTATGATCTTTTTGACAGTATGAACAACAAACAATAGTGTACGTGCTAAAAGATTTACGACTGAGATTAGAGAACTATTTCGTGATCCTGACATGACTTTATGATGTTTTGTTTCCAGTAAGAGAGTACGTCTGGGAGAATACGACATTTCTCATGAAGGCCCGGACTGCGCACCTGTCGAAGCAGGCGGCGAGGACTGCACTGAAGGAGTCACTAGGATCCTCATTGAGAAAGTCATTCCCCATCCTCAGTACAACCCTGTCAGTGCCTTGAAGAGGAATGACATTGCTTTGTTGAGACTGAAGGATGTAGCTCCGTTCACAGGTTAGTTGAAACTGATTTTCTAATCCAGACTGAAAACGTAGTGGAGTACAAAGAGAATAAACTCATAGATTAACGAAACCATATTTTTACCCTGGTTCTGAGTCTCCTTCGGGGCAGTTGTGAGAATATTGCAATCAATACAGACTTTGCCGTATAATGTTATCTGGGCAAAGAAAACATGATTGGCCGTACTGTTGCACACTCCAAGTCACCTATTCCTCGGACATTAGCCGCTATTAAAGCTCTCCTGAACTCAAACACAGATTTTGATATATTTGCGAATGAATGGAAGATGATACTGTCAGAATGTTTGAATTTTTGTGAGAAGAATGCATGACTGTGTTAAATAAATTATGATTAAATAGTGTAATTGGCTTCGGCCGTTCTATTTAAAATAAATTCAAAATAGACTAAATTCAAATAGACTATAATTCTGGCAATTTTTATAAAGAGTACTACTGATAATATTTTGTTTGTCTTGTAAGGACACAGTCTTGTCAATAGAACTTACCAGGGGGCTCCAGTCTTACGCTTCTTGTACGTAGACCTTATAACTATTTCTCACAAACATGAAGACTAACTGTAGTTTTTTTTTTCAGACTTCATTCGTCCGATCTGCTTGCCAAGCATAGACCTGACTGCGTCGCCGAACATTCCAACCAACTTTTCACTGTACGCAGCCGGCTGGGGCGCTGTGAGCGACAGGAAATCTTACAGCGAAGTGAAACTGCATGTGGAGCTACCATACGTCAGTTCCGATGTAAGTTATCAGAAATTAAATAAGAAGGCACGAAGTCATTTTAAGTTATTATCATAGTCATCCTCTTGCTTTTATCCAAATTTATTATTGGTCGTCGCAGCATGTCTTTTTCTCCCATTCATATCTATTAGACGTAATCTCAAAAGTGACTCCCTCCGCATCATACAAGTAGGAACATGGGATCGTACAAATTTTGCTACAGAATTTTTTTGGTGGTCTGCAATTTGTCTGCCAGAATTCAAAACAACAAGTCAAGTAATGAGGTATTCCTAACCGGGGCTTACTTTGTCGAATCAATCAATAGGTACTGAAAGTTTATCTATTTTTTGCACCACGAAAATTGGTTCAAAGAAAAAAAAAGTTTTTCGCCAAATATAAACGAAGCCTTTCTTATTTGCCATTAATTGTGTGACGATGCAGTTGATGCATAGCTATGATTGTTTATAACTAATGATTCTTAATGCGGGGTTCCTTCCCACAGAAATGCCAACCAGTCTATAGTTTCCCTGGCCGCAGTGTCCCACTTTGGAAAGCTCAGATGTGCGCCGGTGGTATCACAGGCAAGGATTCATGCAAAGGCGACTCTGGTGGCCCTCTAATGTACGAAGATGGAAGAACTTATGAAGTCATCGGCATCGTCAGTTTCGGACCAGTTCCTTGTGGCATGGAAGGCGTTCCTGGAGTCTACAGCAAAGTATACGAATATCTTGACTGGATTAAGAACAACATTGTCCCTTAAATTGTTTTAACTTCGACGTTGAGTGATCTAATTTGATTTTCTTTTGGTACAAATCTTTTTAAGTCCTTTTACTTTACGATTGATTGAAAAGAAAGTAAAGGACAAATTAGGATCTTTAAGCATAACAATTAGTAGGTAATATCTATTTGAATTAGGTCACTATCAACGTTTGCGAATATCGTTTTAAAAAGACTTGTCCATGACTCAATTACATCTTTCGACTAGCAATATTATAATCGTCCTGTTCTAAAAAAGTTGTTCTATTTCATTGGTATTTCACCCGTTAAACATTTGTCCACCTATCTGTTATACCTTGCATAACAAACATGTTTGCTCAATTTTTTTTTTTATAGTCGCTGTCTCGATTGATTCATGTCAACAGTAAAATTAAGATTAACATAGATTTAATGTTGATAACATTGATTAAAAATTCAATATTTTAAGATATGCTTATTGTTGAACGCGTCCGGATTGACGATTGATAGTTAAATGATTATAACGATACATTAACAGGCATTGTATTATTTTATACATGGTATTTTTAATTTGTTGGTAAAACTTCACAGACTTATTGGATATCTTATAGTGTCAATGAAGTTTCGCCAAGTACAGTAACGAGACCATGATTTTTCGTCTGATTTAGGTCCAAATCAACAATTTACAAACATATTGATAACTATCAATCTCTTTCCTGCTTGGTATTACAACACGAGTGATGTAAAGATCTCAAGGCTGCTCAGCTGGTCCAGATCTGAATAGTTCGTAAGTCAAAACATCGAATATTGAGATTATTTTAAAAATAAATAATTGTGATGATTTTTCACAATATTATGTTGTTTTATTGGGTTAATCATGGCGGTAAATATTACAATTAACAATAGCCAAGATCAAATAATAGATGTCGCAACTGATGAGTGCAAAATCATCATTCACATCATCATCTCTCATTCTTCAACAGCTAGTAATGCACTGATTGATAATATTACTCACATACCTACAACATCACACTAGAACACAAAACGATTCCACAGGGGCAAAAACATTAAAACAAAATGCTTACGTAATATTTCTTCTAGTGTATAAAAAAAAAACTATAAGTTGACTTACCCCTAGCGTTGGTGGCTGCGTCAGCGATCTTCTGGAAGGCATCCAGGAAAGCGGCAATCGCTACCAGGGCTGACCTGCCAAATGAGAAAACGCATTTGAGATTGATGTCTTTATTGTAGTTGTACTGGATTTTGAGGAAGGAAATATGAAATGAATCAAATTCTGAAACTGTGTTAGCCAGTCGTAGAACCAGCTGTTAGAGAGTTATTATTGACTTACATTATGTTGGTAAATTGCGAGCCTATATCAATGGTATATTTTCATAGTAATAGGCAGACAAATAGGTAGATATAGCATTGCAATGTGGAATATAGACTGATACCGACTTGAAAACGTCGTTAGGCTGACAGTAAACTGGACGCTAATATCAGGGTATTGACGGTAATGGCCCTAGTTGGGCTTAGTAAACAACTTTTGGAAGAAAAATTGCTTGTTGTTGTTACTTTTTCTCATAAAGTTGAAAGGTACGTGCCGTTCACATACTATTTATCCCTAAGTCACCTCTTACGACACCCAACAGCAAGCGTCCTAAGAACCATGCTAGCCATAAAGGCTCGTGCATAATGGCGCGACGCGACAGTGCGACACAAAGGCACCGCGTGTCGCGCGACGAGCGGTGCCTTTGTGTCGCGCTGTCACGTCGCGCCTGTTTGCGGGAGCCTTAAAGCGTACATCATCAACAGGAAGTATTTCAGCAGACACAACATAAAATACATCTCCATCAAACCCATCTCAAATTGATCTCACATTCCCAAACGCAGCCGTGACCTCTACGAATTAAATATTTACAACACAAGACACATAACAATAAACTTTTATTATCAGATCACATGTAGCCATATCATTGTCAATTTGCGAGTCAACGGCCACTCAATTGTCATTAAATGGCTGACTATAGTCGAGTTACGATGCATCGTATATGGAGGTTAATTTTTCGTACCTAACATGATATGCACTTGAATAAAAGAGTCAATAATTGTAAGTGCAGAAGATCATATTATTTACAGCATGAGACAAATGATAGGGGCTAATTTTAATTGAATGCACTACACCGGTCGTAGATCACATCACACGGCATTTTTCGTAAGTGGCATTTACTAAAACACATAAATATGGAGGAACTATTCGAATACCAGGTTCACAAAGAAAGGCTGCTAACCACTGCCCTCAAGTTGTCTTAACAGAAACAGTAAAAGCTGTTATTGGACAAATGTGTCTTCCTCTTTGTCTTGCAAATATGTTTGTGGCGATTGATTGAGCCCATATATCGTTAATTTCATATTAAGCAAATTTTCAATCGTGGCTGTTCTACATATAACACCAATATCAATGTAGTTTACAAGGACTTTTCTTTCATTTTAGTCAGTTATTATGATAGTTGAATCGTTCTATTCGTAGAGGTCGTTAGCGAGAATGATATAGTCTATTGCCGAAACTGCACCGGACGTAAGTACTTGAGTATCGACACTCGTGGAGGCGTTTTTACTGTATACTAAGAAACTATTAGGTCATCTGTGTTATTACTTACTTCAATGCTGAATGGAGTTTCGTCGCCTTTGATATAAACTCTTCCCACATTGGCGCGCTGTTCTGTTGGCAAAGAGAAGATATTAGGTTAATGATAAATATTGAAGTTTGTTTCATATCAGTGAACTTTTATTCACTGATATGAAATCAGCGGTGGCGGAAAACAAGAAAGTAATTAATATACCTATATAAATAAAAATCATTGCTTGTTTGTCCTCTATGGACTCCGAAAGGACTGGACCGATTTTGATGAAACTTTGGTGAGTTTTTCTGCATACGCTTGCAAAGGTTTAAGGGTAGGGCAGGAGTAGGACACCACGCGAACGAAGTCGCGCCGGGTAGCTAGTAGTTAAATAAAGTTAATTTTAATGGACTTTTGGCTATCCATACAGTCCAAATTCACCCACAGTTTGCCTTACGATGTTAGCTAGATATTGATGTTTATAAACCGTTTGGTATTAATGATAAACTCATACAACTCAAGAGATAACAATGCAATCAAACATGTCGAAGTCATCAACGAATTCGCGCTTAAATTAAACGGCAGCCAAAAAATTACTCAGTACACGACACATTAATTTATAGACTACCAAAAGCATTCCCAATCGCAATAAAATATCTCCAATATCGAAAGCTTACAATACCCGAATCGTATCGAAAGCGGAAAACTGAAACTATTGAGGATGAGATTATATTCTGATTGATGCTTCCATTTTGCGTAATTTGTCAATCAGCTTGTAAAAGCCAATACATTAGTGCCTGGCAATAATATGAGAGCAATGAATCACGGTATTGCGATGATGAATGTAGATTGTTTTGTGGCGTAAAAAGTATCGCTAATTAATCCGTTAATAATTATTATGAATTGAAAATACACCATGTTCAGTGGATAATCATTGTGACAAGCTAAAATGTCGAAAATGGATGGTAAAGTCGACGTTAATGATCATTGAACTTTAAGCAACTGTTATGCGTAAGGGGCAAAATATTTTGGAAGTGATGCTGGCAGGGTGTTTGTAATAGGTAGCATTTTAAAATTGCTCAACATGAACAAGGGAACAAACAGGAAATTGTAACTAGATATTTTGATGATTATAAACTGATGGTTAAAGTTCTTGATTTCGATGTTAAAGAGGACAAGGCTGAATCTTGTACCATGCAGGTAGTAAATAATACGAATAAGAGTAAAACATAGTTTTGACATCCCCAAAACTTTACATAACATTTTCCAAACCCTTCATTTAACTATCTATTTTACCACCTGTGTTCCAAAATTCATATCCCTAATTACATATTCTGCCTTCCCAAATCCATCACACGTAACTTTAATTTCAACTTTGTTACTTAGATCTTAAAACTTTAATTCCTATACCTACACGTAGCCAAATAATTCTCAAGGTGTTCGTTGAATGGACGGACGGGAGCAATTTGTCAGTACAGGTGAACGAATAGATGGTAATTGTTCGGCTGTACACATGAAGGATGGACCCGTTTACTTGCTTTTAACGTTACTTT
The DNA here is from genome assembly GCA_917490735.1 of Dryobotodes eremita. Lineage (NCBI taxonomy): Eukaryota > Metazoa > Arthropoda > Insecta > Lepidoptera > Noctuidae > Dryobotodes > Dryobotodes eremita. The sequence goes on along the minus strand of OU823263.1, from coordinate 4,631,875 downwards.
AGAAGATGATATTTCATATCCGGCGTGGAATTAGAAACACAATCTCATCATTAAGAGACATTAAGTAAGTAGGGGTTATACCAGCTGAAAGATTTTCAAAGTAGAGACCAAGACTCCGCTATACAGTTAGACGAAGGAAATGGACAAACCAGAATAAAAACAAAAGGACAATGGAGATAGCCTTGACCGGCTGTTGCGACACTGCATAATATATTCACAAGGAAAGTGGAAGTCACGGAACAGACGCTAAGCCAATGTTGCTTAGCAAAAGAAATCGGCTGCAACTGGTAACTTAAACGAGAGCAAATCTATTGAATGGACACATTCATTTTCTGCCAGATCAACACTATCACATCATAATACACTTTATTCATTTCTCTTCATGATCATCGTCCTGCCAATCCTAATTTAATTGTACTCGGCGCGACGTATCTTCTTCCATACATCTGAATTAGCAGTCCTCTCCGATATCTCTCCCTTTCTAGCCATATCATCTTTAACATAGTCAATTCATTGTCATTCATTTCACTACAATACATCTTAAAACGAACACCAATAAGACAGGTAAATAGCCTTATAAAGAGTACATTCAAATCGACTCCCATTGATAGACATAATTCTCGAACTAAAGACAATCATTTGAGAGATTGCCATAATAACTGCGTCAGACAGCGGTTAGAAATCACATTAGGATGCCATTAATTTGCTAGCTGCTGCCAGTCCGCTGTCATTATCTCTAATTTGGGAGTTAGGTGTAACAATTTGACAGTCATTAGTTTGATAGATAATCCAATCATTCTATCGTTGTCTCTCTCATTTCCTATAAATTTGGTGCTTCATTATGTTTTTGTTTCTAGTCCAATTACGTGGTTACCTTCCTGACGTAATGCAGTCCGGACAAAAATACCAATTACAAAAAAATACGCAATATCCGCCAAATATTCCAGATAGTACGTAATTTGAGGAAGTCTTAATGTGCTCTTCTAAATAGTGTCAATTCCGAACCAATATTCCAAGTCAACAGCTAAATCATCCCAAGGTTTTCTCTAATTTATGCCTTGAACGCCCTTATTATTAGTAATAACTTTCAATTTGCACCAATCTTCTAAGAATGCCAAATCACTTTAATAACGCCCATGAACCAAACTATAAATTAATTAATGATGATTTTATTGATTCCATTAACCAAAATCCTAGATGACGTGTCCACTAAAGTATTAATTTGACTAATCAACTTGTTTGCGAAACAAAAGCTATGGTACAATCAGATTCGCATATATATCTTAACTGGGACATACAAACAATTCGGTCATCGTTAATAGTAACAAATGAAGTCATGAATTTTAATTACTAAAGCCTATTAAGAAAAGCTAGGCTTAGGCTACACTACACTCTTCCATAAGAATATTCTAACAATTTGCTTTTATATGCTTGTTTCATATATACTGTTTCACACATCAACTTACATGGTCACTTTCTGTTCCTAACTTTCCATCAGTGATTTTTCCGGAGCTTACTTTAAAGGTCAATCAAAAGATCAAAAACTTGGGCCGCTAACATGAAATCTGCTTCCCAATGAAATTGATTCCCAAGTTGTATAGTTCGGAAAAACGAAAATTTAATCAGTGTAGGGTAATTTAGGAAATATAAAGTCAATATCTATACTATTCACCGTAAGATTATAAAATAACGATATTCATAATTACCCGGTGACATATTATAAATTAATAGTAGATTACGATACTTGTGACTTAAGTAGTCCATTATTGTACGGCGGGTAGCGAGGGTGCTATACGCCCTACATTAATAGATGTACTTAAGTCACGAGTATCGTATACTATTGTATAGCTCGTGTGATATAAACCCGCCATCTTTTTTATTAAAGAATGATGAAATGTGTTGCATACTGATATATACAATCTTTTATATTTATTAGGCCACAAATTCAATGTTACGTTTTTGCCATTTTCCTAATTGTTTCTGGGACAATGTCACCACCACTCATCTTCACTTAATTTACTTCCTGAGTGGTTCATATTAAAATCACAGTGTTAACACTGATAAAATAGGGTTACGAACAACAAACTGGTTTAAGATAATATTACAAACTAAAAACCAAACCCAGAAGTGGTAGGTTAGCGTTTCTGAAATTGCGTCGTCACTTTTTCTACAGCATGAAACTGTTTTTAGGCGAAATGCTAACCTACCCCTCTTTTGACATTTATGTGCTGTGAATTTCTAAGTGTCAAAGAACATTTAAAAGTATATTTTCTTGTTTATTATGCATCTGTGAAGTTAGCTGATTGATTTTCGCACGGTGTAAAAATGGACTAGGTACTTCAGTTACAGAAAAGCGCGAATTAAGTGCGGGTTTAAGTCACAAAGTGCTATAAATAGATTTAATACTCCTTGCTTAATTTTCAGCTACTCAGCTACCAACTTAATGATACTAAATTCCGAAGTTATAAACGGAAGAAGCGTGGGCTGAGATCGAGAACCTAATAACAACCGCCCACGATTTCTAAGTTTTCCGTTTTAAATTTGCCTTTACCCGTGGGTGTCGTGAAAGACAATCCAGAAATATAATCAATATCTATATACTTATCTATTTACAAGGTGGCAGGGACATCGACGCGCGAACTTTAACCATGAATTCAGCTCATGATTCTAGACCCCGCGTAGAAATTATTCGTCGGTTATCAAAAAGAAAAATTTGCTGTTTCATAGAAAAGTGAACGTGACCTACACGGTCAAAGTGTATATAATAGTTTTTTTTTTTTTTTTAAGTAACCGACCTAAAATTTCAACGCAGGGTTCAGAATCATTGTTCTGAATACATGTTAACAAATTGCGCGTCAAACTCAAACCATTTATTTCAAATAACCAATTACAGGCACTTTTGAATTGTCAAGGGTCGGTTAGTCAGAAAGTTAAAGCTAGTTTGCCCATTCCAAAATGTAGACCTCTATGGTGAACAACGGCCAAGAAACTCCAAATTCACTCTTTTATATCAAGATATTACAAAATCTTGGGTACATTATTGTTGTCGCTTCTATATGTGAGAAAAATTAAAAAAAAAAATAAGAAACAATTACAAATACAAGATTAAAAATAAAATGTAAGCCGTTAAGAGATGACCAGTCTCAACCGACGGCACCCGTTCACGAACATGATGCGTGGATCAACATCATCATCATCATCATTTTGTAGGGAACCGAATAATCAAACACACCGTCACCATCAGTGAGACATGACTTTTAGTGCGACGAGTACAAAGTCCTATGCGGACCTTAGCAACAAACCCAAAAATAAAACTACAAAATCGAAGCCCGAAAGACCATGTAACCTAACCTTAACAAGCCAAATATAATAAAACAATTTACTTGGTAACGGTGATTGAATTACTGTTTCTACGAACGAATATCGATATATAACTTTTTATACGCATTCAATTTATTTGTTAACCTTTATTCGTTTTTAATGTAATGGAGCTTTTATATTGAAGATAGCACCGGCACACACTGGTCCCGAATGATAAAAAAGTGGACATTAAGAAATTTTTGACAGAAGGTCAACGGATTCGGCTGATTTTTTTTTTGTAGACAGCTGATGCAATTACAAATCACTTTTATAGATTGAGTTTTTGCCAAATAAGCCGTATTTTCAGAGAAAAAAAATATTGAAATATTTTTTGTATGAAAGAAATCCTAATTTTGTCTTTATCTTCCAAGATTCAAACGTATTCAAAATAAAACTTAAAGCAGCTTGTAGAGATGCTAATTGCTCACTACTTTGTCATAGACACTCTTCTGCGATTTTGTGCTCCTTTTGAGTTACATGCACTTTAAATATTTTTTGTATGAAAAAATCCTAATTTTGTCTTTATCTTCCAAGATTCAAACGTATTCAAAATAAAACTTAGCGCAGCTTGTAGAGGGGCTAATTTCTCACTACTTTGTCATAGACACTCAACTGCGATTTTGTGCTCCTTTTGAGTTACATGCACTTTAAATATTTTTTGTATGAAAGAAATCCTAATTTTGTCTTTATCTTCCAAGATTCAAACGTATTCAAAATAAAACTTAAAGCAGCTTGTAGAGATGCTAATTGCTCACTACTTTGTCATAGACACTCTTCTGCGATTTTGTGCTCCTTTTGAGTTACATGCACTTTAAATATTTTTTGTATGAAAAAATCCTAATTTTGTCTTTATCTTCCAAGATTCTATCTCTATTCTATCAAGATCTTTATCTTCCATTTTTTGGTAATGAGTCATTGCTTAATTAGCCGATTAAGTAAGTTAAGCTTAAGTAATCGGCTAATTAAGCAATGACTCATTACCAAAAAATGCTTATAATCTGAATATGAGTCACACAATAAATTACCTGTACCTGAACATGTCTGTACACGTTTTGAGATATCCAAGTTGTTTATTTGATATATTTAAAATAAGACTTTTTTTAATAGAAAGACATTTATAAGAGTTACTTATTAATGAAGAAAATGTTATTACATCTTAGTCTATCTTTAACAAGATTATTTCTAATCCGCCTGAATGAATTTTTTAACTCTGAAAATACGGCTTATTTAACAAAAAATACATCTTTAAAAGTTACTTGTAATTGTATCAGCTGTCTACAAAAAACTAGTAAAGCTCATCCGACAACGAAAAATTTAAAGTGCCTGTAACTGAAAAGGAGCACAAAATCGCAATTGAGTGTCTATGGCAAAGTGATGAACAATTAACCCCTCTACAAGCTGCGCTAAGTTTTATTTTGAATACGTTTGAATCTTGGAAGATAAAGACAAAATTAGGATTTTTTCATACAAAAAATATTGAAAGTGCATGTAACTCAAAAGGAGCACAAAATCGCAGTTGAGTGTCTATGACAAAGTAGTGAGAAATTAGCCCCTCTACAAGCTGCGCTAAGTTTTATTTTGAATACGTTTGAATCTTGGAAGATAAAGACAAAATTAGGATTTTTTCATACAAAAAATATTTAAAGTGCATGTAACTCAAAAGGAGCACAAAATCGCAGTTGAGTGTCTATGACAAAGTAGTGAGAAATTAGCCCCTCTACAAGCTGCGCTAAGTTTTATTTTGAATACGTTTGAATCTTGGAAGATAAAGACAAAATTAGGATTTTTTCATACAAAAAATATTTAAAGTGCATGTAACTCAAAAGGAGCACAAAATCGCAGAAGAGTGTCTATGACAAAGTAGTGAGCAATTAGCATCTCTACAAGCTGCTTTAAGTTTTATTTTGAATACGTTTGAATCTTGGAAGATAAAGACAAAATTAGGATTTCTTTCATACAAAAAATATTTAAAGTGCATGTAACTCAAAAGGAGCACAAAATCGCAGTTGAGTGTCTATGACAAAGTAGTGAGAAATTAGCCCCTCTACAAGCTGCGCTAAGTTTTATTTTGAATACGTTTGAATCTTGGAAGATAAAGACAAAATTAGGATTTTTTCATACAAAAAATATTTAAAGTGCATGTAACTCAAAAGGAGCACAAAATCGCAGAAGAGTGTCTATGACAAAGTAGTGAGCAATTAGCATCTCTACAAGCTGCTTTAAGTTTTATTTTGAATACGTTTGAATCTTGGAAGATAAAGACAAAATTAGGATTTCTTTCATACAAAAAATATTTCAATATTTTTTTTCTCTGAAAATACGGCTTATTTGGCAAAAACTCAATCTATAAAAGTGATTTGTAATTGCATCAGCTGTCTACAAAAAAAAAATCAGCCGAATCCGTTGACCTTCTGTCAAAAATTTCTTAATGTCCACTTTTTTATCATTCGGGACCAGTGTGCGGCAGTCCGGGACAACGCAGCGACGGTCAAAGCCTGCGGATTTGTTGATTCGCTAGTGGATTGCATTTGTAAGCCTTTTGTTCTACTAAAACGTCTGCTGTGGTCTATACAGTTTTAAGAAAATCGGATGTAGGTTTAAACTGTATCATTAAGTTTGTGGTTCGGTATCAAGTCGGCGACAAATAGAGGCATATTTTACACGAAGCACATTTCTTCTTTTTTTTGCTTTATTTTTTTACGATAAATTATTTTGCCGGTCGTGCTGTTGATTCCAATAAAACTGCCTCATCATTTGTCTATACTTACTTAATATTATAAAGAGGTAAAAGTTTGTTTGTAAGTTTGTATGTAAGGGGAAATGTCTGGAAACACCGGTCGGATAAAAGAAAATCTATTTGCATTTGATAGACCCATTCTTGAGCAAGGCTATAGGCTATTTAACATCACGCTATGACCCTTAGGAGCCAAGCAAAGAGAAAAAAGTCTGAAAGAACGCTCAGAGAATATCGAAGTGATAGCGTGGGTAAGTGATACGATGCGACGGGGTGGGTCGGGGGAACAAGATATTTCACGCGGACGAAGTTGCGGGCAGAAGCTATTCTATTCATATAACTGCAACTACTTGCATCAGTACACATTTTCGACAGACATAATGAACGATGCCACATTATTCAAAATCCACTGAAATATTTTCAGTTTAAATACAGTTCACATACGGCAACACGGAACGATAAATAAGCTTACCGAACTGTTTATTTTGCCTTTAACCGGAGGCAAACGAACGGATAATTGTTAAGCTACCGTACCGTGTCGATGTGTATACTCCATTATGAATGCATAAAAAACGCTGTGCATTCATATCATTCTGGCATGTAATTTTTCTTGTTAATGCTTTTAATGAAATGTTGTAGTAATGAATTTGAAACAATGACCTTTATAAAAGAAAATCTGTCGAAAGGTGAAACATAGGTATATTGCGAAATATGTGATTAATTGGATGTCAGTTTGTTTTCTTGTACGATGAGAGTAGTCTTAGAAAGAAATAATTATTTTGGACATGGGGTTTATTTATAAACGTTACTTAAAGTTAAGTGACGTTTAAACGTCAAAAATGTAAGTATGGTTAAACAGTCGCTAATCATTACTTAACTTTAAGCAACGTTTATGAATAAACCCCTTAGTCATAGATAGGACTACTTTATCCAGATGGTTAACCTTACCCCGATACACCTTTGTTTTATTCCACAGTTGGTTACAAAAACTCCTCAATCGTTAAGGTAGACACAGGCAATCCTTACTGCTTCTTTGGCTTGCCCTTGTACTACACGGGTCGGTGCAAAATGTTTTACTGTTGTCAAAGCAAATATAGAATCGGAGCTAAGCAACATAAGGTGCCTTTGTAGGCTTCTCATAATCACTTGTATCATTGACATATTGCTCTCCACATGTCTCTTTCACACACCTGCTGGACAAACTACAGAGGCCTGTAAAATGACTGACAGCTTGACACCAAGCATGACATATGTCAAACGGCTCGTAAGAAATATCAACAAGGTTCTATGTAAAATTATCTGAGTTTTTTTTTGTTATCTGTTGACCGTAACCCCGGTTTAAGGAGGGTATCGATAGCGCAAAGACGGCATTCGTTTTGTGTAAAGAACGGATCAGTCGTTTAGATTAAAAACTGACCCCAATATTGTTCACATACCTACAATATTTATTTGATGTATCGAAAAGTATTAAGAATGTATCAGGCATTAGCCAAGCCTTATTGTAGTGAAGCTTTAATTGTCAATTACATTGACTATAACATAAGGTCCAGTTGAAAATCAGCGTCAGGCACTAGTTGTCGGGCATTTATGCTGGACTGGGCATATTTGGTACAGCCGTGAAGCACACAATACTGTTATAACTAGGTATTTATGTGTGTGTTTTTTGTGTGCCTTAACCCAGGTCAAATAAATTTTATTTTCTTTCTGTCTTTCTTTAATAGTCAGTCATGCTAGAATCCGCAAGATCTGATGTGCCTTGAAAACAAAAAAAAAATGCTTGGCGGTCAGCGTTCCATTCCACCAACAAAATATTCATCATACCTCACATTACAATTTCAATATAAATGTTTCGATACCCTAAAATCAATAAATGTAATAAGTCTGAAGGTAAATCTTCAATACTCATTCCACTTTACCCTTAATAGCATCCAAATCGCTCATAAAACTGTTTATAATGTTTGTTTGATCCCTAATCGATGTTGATTTAGGATTTGGGACGTAATTAAGCGTGTCCCGATCAACCATGAGGGTTCACGTTTGATTAATCATTCGAAGCTTGTGTAAAAAGGTTGAACGCACCTGTGTATAGGGATTTCTACAAAAGGCTTGCTTGTAGCAGCGGTCATCAACCTTTTTGCGAAGTGTAGCTTTAGAAAGAAGTTTTTGCGAAGTGTAGTGTAACTTGAGAAAGAAGTTTTTGCGAAGCATAGCTTGAGAAAGAAGTTTTTGCGAGGTGTAGCATAGCTTGAGAAAGAAGTTTTTGCGAAGTGTAGTGTAGCTTGAGAAAGAAGTTTTTGCGAACCATAGCTTGAGAAAGAAGTTTTTGCGAAGCATAGCTTGAGAAAGAAGTTTTTGCGAAGTGTAGTGTAGCTTGAGAAAGAAGTTTTTGCGAAGCATAGCTTGAGAAAGAAGTTTTTGCGAGGTTTAGCATAGCTTGAGAAAGAAGTTTTTGCGAGGTTTAGCATAGCTTGAGAAAGAAGTTTTTGCGAAGTGTAGTGTAGCTTGAGAAAGAAGTTTTTGCGAACCATAGCTTGAGAAAGAAGTTTTTGCGAGGTGTAGCATAGCTTGAGAAAGAAGGTTTTGCGAAGCATAGCTTGAGAAAGAAGTTTTTGCGAGGTGTAGCATAGCTTGAGAAAGAAGTTTTTGCGAAGTCTAGCATAGCTTGAGAAAGAAGTTAACATGCAGTAGTGAATTGCAACTGGCAGAATTGCCCAGCTATTGGCCTAATAATATTTAGGCGAATTATTTCTCACGTCGGTGTCACTTATATAATCGAATATTTACATTGCATTTTACTATCTCTATTCAACTAATATGCCATTACTGTTTATTTTATTTTGAGTAGCTCATTTAATATTCAGCCGTCGAACAGAACGGATTAAATCCAAATAGTTCTACACAATCTGTTTTATTCGAGTAAACCCGCACTGTTCCATGACAACACAGCGAAGGACCTATTCAACTAGATGAACCAATGCAATGATGGCTAGGGTATACTGGATACAAAAGGTTGGAACGCATTTTGGAAAAGGCGTTGGGTCAATTCAATACAATTCAACACATTCAAGCGAATTGAATTGATTTGACCCAACCGTCGCCACCCTGCCACTAATAACAAGGAAGCTTATCAAACGACCAAACTCCGTCAAAAATATTAATTACTTCAAACAGCAAGCCCACAATACAAAAATACTCCCAAAGCGGCAACCGACAAAATACGCGGAACGAAATTCTATTTTTAATCCAAACAATTAACCCTCTCAAAGCGAGGGTGTGTTCGTACCCTTCAATATCCAGTAACCCACTCGCCGCGGCCCGGACTGTCCGCTAGTACTTGAAGCGTAATAATGTCTGTGTCACATGCTACCGGGTTTATAACGTACGACACGAGTACGACACGATGACATGTAGATTCGAAGAAGTACATGTTGCAATGCGACTAAATATTAGGTTGGGGAAAAGTTCTTTCGTATTATAAATAGGTACAAATTCAAGACTAAGAGCTCGTGTGGCACCCAAATATCGAGCTTTTTTGTATACCCACCTTTTTCAAATGGGTCAGAACTGTTTTTTGGTCAACCTCTAACTTTTCAGCTATGTCGTAACTACTAATTATATGCCGATCTTGCTCCAGTTTTCAAAAATGGTATCGACTTTATCCGTAACAGGGCGACCAGATAGAGCTGCATCTTTGACATCAAAATTCTGGGTCTGAAAACGCTTGAACCAACTTTGTGCTACTTGCACGTTTAGTCGGGTTAAATGAATAAATGTAGAGTTTGTAAACGGAGATTTAAGTAATTAACATTTTAAAACTAATTAGTAACACCGGGGTAATTAACCAGACATACGTGTTTTTTTGAGTTGGGAACGTTGCAGTTCAATCGACGAAACATAAAATAGAGTTGCAATGTCTGTGCCCTGACATGAAATCCGATCAAAAATTAAGTAACGAAACTTGTATACCCTCTTTTACACTACATTACTTACGATATGTAATAATTTCTTGTCTTTGAATTTTATAACATGATATTTAATTCTAGTCGTATTGTATGTGGTTTCCATGGAAATTTAAATATTGATTGACGAAAACGTCTGTTGGAAAATAATGTTTCAATTTTTTTATAATTAATATTAATTTTTATATGAGTTTATAATTATATTGCCTGCTGATATAGTACCCAATTTTCACTTACTACAACGTCGAACAATATAAAATACGAAATAAGTTATCAGCGGTACATCATAACGTCAATTTATTTTGACATTACTATCTAACACTAGCCCAGAGTTTAGCAAATTAACTCTCCCACATCGGTGGGTTTAATATTTAAAAGATGAAGTATGCAAGAGGAATTATTTGATAAACTTCAAAATTTATCGAATTTCTTCGTTAGATTCACTTATTTTGGCGGACAGAAAAACAATTGAAAAATGGCGGGTAATCGTTTTGAATTTAATCTTCCTTTTTTTATGTTATCTATTTAATGGTATCACAACCAGGCAGATACAAACAGTACAGCCAAAGAGATTTTTCTCAAACATGCTTGGAAATTCGAGCAGTATTTTGACAGCCTTCTTCAAGATAAATCGAAAATGCTGTACTTGTCAAATACATGTGAGCAGCGGCCGGCAATGTGGGTATGAAAATCCATATCTGTCGTGTTCAGCGGCCGATTAAATTACTATGAAATCTCATATCTGTCGTGTAATTTAAAAAAGGAACGAACTTTTTACTTCGACCCATGGCAACCAAAGAGGTAACATATATAAGATTTTATTTAAATCTCGAACTTGCCTAGCAAATAGAGCTGTTTAAAGTGAAAAAGACACAAATAAACATATTAGTGCGAGAAAAGTTATCGTTCTTCGTCATTGATTCTGAAATTTATAATTAAATTACTTAGTTTGAATTTCCGCGCATTATTTGAGAAAGGTACTATACAAGCCTTGGCCGCAACCAGGCTTGATGGACTTACGTAAATGTGCCTCGGCTTCTCCTCGGCCCATATTTTCACGTTCTTCCATCAATGCCTCTGTGGTCGGCCGCTTCAGTAATGTACTATTACTACAATTTGTATACCTATAAAATACGAATAAAACTTTTTCCCCGACCTTATTAGTTCTGTAACAGTCAACCTGCATTTTGCAAGTTTCATTTAATTAAATGAACTGTGCAGTGCACATACACTTGGTAACAGCAGCAAAAATATTGGTAACGTCTTAATTTATCTGTGTATTGATGACAACATGCTGTGGAATCACTAAGCAATAATAATGACAACATCAATGTATTTCATTGCATCATTGTTTAACCCTCCAACTACACAGCCTAAAAAAATATCAAACCAGTACTTAGCCGTCATGTCTAAACTCTGAGTACCACAAAACTTTTCGGTACGTGTACGACACGATCTCACATCAAACCTTTACTCTCGAGTCCAACTTTTACTACTAAATACTTTTACTGCAATTTAATGTTAGTGTCACTTAGAGTAGTTGTCAAGGGCAAAGAAGGAGACATCTAAAAGGGTGGGATCATCCCTTGTGTACCCCGTTTTCGAGAGCCTCGGGTCACAATTCGGAGCTAAAACTCGTTCAGCCGTAATATTATCTGGGTGCCACGCAACAGTCATTACACTTAACGACACGACAGCGGCACGAGATGCGATGTCACTTTCATTCTAAGAAGGTTTCTGGACATTTTATGTAGGACAGGAAAAGTTCTTACAGATTTGTAACAATAAATACAAATTAATGTGAAACGTCAATGTGTTCAGGAGAAAGTTTTCTTTATTGTAGAGAGAGATACTGGAATACGGAATGCCAGGATTAAGACTAGGAACAGACAGTACAATTAAAGTACAGATAAGGAAACTGTGTAAAATATAACATGCAGAATGACACCGAACTTGACTTAACACAGCAACGAAGAGGTAAGTTATCTAAATCTAGTTGAAAACATATGGATATAAATAGTACAAAAACAGTAAAATACAAAATTAACGAGAAACTGCACACCTATCTACGACACAAAGCAATGAATGACAATTACGATGATTTGTTTACTTCACCATATGCCTGACCTAGTTGTTATGAAAATCGCGCATCGCATCGCCACCGTACCGTGTAAGTGATGCTATAAAAGTCAACGACCCGACCGTACCTTGTTAGGGAAATCAACGTAGCTAGCGTTAGCTCAAACGGGGCTCCTTAACAAGGCCTTGATGTGAGGGCAAAGCTTTTCGCGAATGGAGAAAGATTTAGAGGTAATTTCGAACCTGGACTTGTGCTAGCAATATCCTTGTTTTTATCTTGACATTTGTCACCCAACGTTAACGATCGCTCATCTGATAGAAACTGTTTTCCGTAACCAGTGTCAGTTAAAAGATAAAGAGACTCTAATAGCACTTACAGAACACTGGGGAGAATTTTCGCCAAGTTGCAATTGAACTTTGTCTAGCTTGTTTTTTGTACTGATTGAGTAAGAGAAGACCAAGTTTCTGGTAGCAACCCGCACCAGACGTGTGTTGCGTGGTAGACCCACCGTGGTGGATTACGGCCCAATCCCTCTCACAGAAAAAACTGTGCCCCAGCCGTGGGAATATTATAGGCTGCTTATCCTTATAAGTTTCCACTAAGGGTACTGCCTTTACCCTAAATATATCATCTCTACGATTATTAGTCTTTACATCACACAAAACAATATGGAACTACATTCATTTAACCAGACTTGCTCCATATCTTTCTTAGAATATATCTAAACTCTAAGGGAATGATAACACCATAAACACCAAAGTCGACTGCCTGTATTAATAGTGCAATATAACATTATACTGCCGTCTGCCGTTAAGATATTATCTCTTGTTTATTGCAGCTTACGACACCCACGGAAGAACAGGTGGTGACCTATATTGAGCCAGGTATCAGCTTGATCTGGTTCCATAAAATATCGAATGACAATGCAAGGAGTTTTGAGGGATTATTGATAAAATCTGCACGCTTTGAGAATGGTTTGGTAATCACATTCGAAGCTTTACTTGGACGACTTGAACGGTATAAACAATGGTTACATAAGCCTGTAATCTTCCCGCTAGTGGGTCTCAGCCTCCTCTCTGCGAGAAGGAATTGGGCCGCAGTAATCCACTACACGCGCCCAGTGTGGATCGTGGAAGTAACTTACCGCATATTCGAATTTTTGGTTCTTGGACATCTCCCTAGGTTTCCTCAACCATTTTTTTTTTGTCGAGAAGTGCTTATGAAGTAAATTTTACAAAGTAAAGTGCTTCCCACAGAATTCGTACTACTTCGATTCCACGATTTACAAGTCGGAGCTTTGTCCACTGGGCCACCACTGAAAAACAATGGCTGCCAGTGTGTAATTGTACCAACATACGATCTATAGTAGCAGTTTGTTTATAAAAGCGCAAACGAGAAATCTGCCACTACTCTTGAAATAAACTAAAGCTTACATATTCCGCAACCGCAGCCGCAAATATGACCCAGTCATAATTTCATGAAATCTAAATAACCCGAAAGAAAACCATTTCAACGATAGGAGAACTGCACTAATATAAACTATTTGGTCGTAACGTAAACTTGAAAATCTGCAAACGTAAAATTGTGTAACCGCTCTGTTCTGTAAACAGTAACTGAGGTGTATGCACAAGATGTTAACGTTAGCGTAATTGTGACTGTCTAATGGGTTGGTATACATATTTGAGGTTTGTGTTAGGAAGGTTCGTAGGTAATTGAACTACTAAATAACTATTAGCTGAAGTTAAATACTGCCTTTAAGGTGGGCAAGTACATAACCGTTGGAAGAAAATAAACAAAGTAGATATTTTGGCTCGCTCCCCACATCACTTCAAAAACGTGGAACCATGAGAACCAATGACTACGTTGATGAAGAAGGCGAAACGAGCCTAGAGAACCTAGAACGACCACCATGATATAGCTGAAAGAATCTCGACACAAGACTTGAAGCCGACAAAACGAAGGGATGTGGCAAACACCTTTTCCGACAAAAGGCCTAAAATCTTTTTATTCTTAAACTTCTCAGGACGTCTCCGGTGGCGTGACCATTAGATATTTTTCGTAGATGGTATTAAAGTGGGCACGTCTGAACGCTCATTAAACATCAGATGAGATCAGCTAAGCATACTACACCCATACAAAAGTCTAGCGAATTTGTTTTGGCTATTCGACTGCCATTTTTAAGGTGTGTTGATTTATAACTTGGCCAAGGTCAATGAACGTCTCTATTTGAGGATCTACTACATCGACATCTTTGGTAGTCATTATACGGTTCTTGATTATGAACTGTTGTCAGGGTCATCTGAACGACTTAGATTTCTATAAGTTAGTTTCAGTATTTTAAATACAAACTTTGTCTTTGTTCTACAGACTTTTCAAAGTTGCATTACCTATATTTGGAATCTTAAGATATCTCTATCATCATCTTCCTTAACAGGTTCTTCTTCTTTGTTTTTGAGACATTTCTATTCATGAGCGATTAGATCAGTATGGGCAACATATCAGTGGATCGGATAGGTACGACAAAATGAATGTTGGAACCTAACAGTGCTTTGTTTGGATTATTTCATAGGAAATTGGTTCAGCTTCCAATAAATGGCGATAAGCTTTCTCCG